>QRDG01000391.1:435883-769183 GCA_012064385.1 Puccinellia tenuiflora | reverse complement strand
CCTTCGAGATACTGAGCCGGCGGATCAGGTCTTAAGATTGACGAAGTCACCACAGGCGCCTCGCTATCGACGGGAAAGTCACCTACCATTGAAGAATATTCCACCTAATATGAGAAACACCATGTCAAACCCGGGGTTTGAACTCTGGTGGGCTGGGGTACAACCACCCTCCTAACCAAGGGTTGGTTCTCGTGGGCGCGCCTCGCGCTGTTGATCGCTTGCCAGTTCGGGGTCTCCAAATGTGGTTAGACATTAACACAGTAACCGGATTATCAATTGTTCGGGTCATCGTGTGTCACCCATTTATTTGCTTGTGAGTTTGTATTTTACTTTTTTGCCAACACGACACAAAACGCAGACGCTTATACATGCGTACCTTCATCCCTATGAACACGCATACGCACAAACTTATTATCTTATCCCCTGACCTCCCCCACTCCCCCCTCCCCCCGCACCCACCCCCATTTGAGAGTTGACGGGCCACCCTCGGCTCCTCCCCCTCCTCTCCAGCGGCCTAGCCGGCCAAAGGTGAAAGGGAGAGGAAGCATATAGTAATTGATGTAGGGCTAGGATTAGGGTTCAGTTTGTTTGTGCCTTTGTGTCGTCTGGCATCATGTCGTCGTGAAGTATATCGCCGGACCTCGCGAGCGGTCCTTGGTGCTGGTGTTGGTTGATGTAGGGCTAGGGTTATTGGTTGTGGTACTCCAGAGGATGGAGATGCGCGTGGCTGGCGGCGCTGCCCCCTTCTTCCCCTCCTAATAAGCTCGTGTGCTCACCTCCAGATCTGGTGGTGGTTGGCTGCACATGTGAGGTAGTTACTGCTGCTCTTTTTCCCTCGGCTATCGAGGTGACGGAGAAGAAGGACAATGGAGTGGTGCCCTGCTTTGTGCTATGTGGCAGGGTTGTTGCTGCATTTCCTAGGAGGTCTCCAGTAGGGGACTTGCGTCGGCGAGATCCGATTTTGCCTCTCCTTCTTCTGGTCGAAAGGCGACCCTCCTCGCCACACATGGTCGGTTGCTCTTCCTCCTGGCCACATGTCATTGTGCAGGATCTTTGGCTAGCTCCAGCAGGAGGCTGTTCAGAGTCGATCTCCCAAGCGGTTTGACCCCGGTGGGATCGTTGCTGCTCTCGTTATTGAACTCTTGCTCAAGCTGCGGTGGCGAAGAGCCCAAGGGACCCGATTGCGTTTTCAAAAATCTCTACGTGGTTCTTGTTGTAAAAATGTCAGAACCTTGTTGTAATTTATTTCCTTTTATGGGACTAATGTAATTTGTAAGGCCACCACGATGATATAAGTAACTTCTAGGTCCCTGGGACCCGCCCCTTGTTAAAACCCCGCAACAATCTTGTACTGGTCTGAGGTCCAATAGGAAAAACGAAGGTGTTGGTTGGCTTGGAGGACATGTGATGGTCTATAAGCCTTATAATCGCTGAGCGAGGAAGGACATATACACGAGAGAGATAGTAGTCATGCGAGAATTGAGCTTGTAACCGAACATAACAGATGACATCGCGGTATGTAATTTACGGGCTCGGGGAGGATGGGAGGATCGACCAAGATTTATCCCCAATTCCATCAAACTGAGTGTAATTTCGGAAAGGGACTTCTGGGATCTTACATTTGGTATCAGAGCTGCTTTGGAGATGCCTCTTGATCCCCACGACAACCGATTTGGACGGTACCGCCGTGCTAAAGTCATGGAGACCATGTCACGAGAATCCAAACCCATGTATGAGATCCTCGCCTCTTCGGGAGAAGTAGGCAGGATACTCTGCTCCGCAATTGGCGAGCCTCCTCGCCCTTGATAGCGATGTCCCTGAACAGTAGCATTCAAATATACCATAAGAGAAAGACTCTGCTACCCTTTTCAGTCAAGATGTCATGCTAACCACTAGTCCGTGGAAGTCGTAAACTTTCCCGACATGATGTACCTACGGAGATCTCATAGCATTATGAGTCTCCATTATTGCGCTAGTTTTTTTGTTGGTTGATACATGTGTCAACACTCTGTGATCCATGATCTGTATTAGACATGTTTCAAACCTTGACAATAAATTAATAAAACAGCCGTATGCATCGTTTTGATGCAGAGGCTAGGGCTGCCCCATTTCAGGAAAAAAAAACTTGAGCTCAATCAATAAAGAGACTAACAACTGACAACAAAGACACGGTAAAGAAAAAAAATAATACTCGTAAGACTTTCTTCGTCCACCCTGTATATACGATTTGTCAACGGTGATGGGGTACTCTACGGCCACGTTAAAAACTTGCGAAGCAAGGCTAGGAAAGTCCTCGTAATAATGCTCGTCAAAGCTCTAACCTTTTCAACTCTATCCCAGGCTTCTATCCCAATCCCATCTTCTTGCTCATCTCATCGGTTCGTTAATCGTCAGACCGGAGAGCTACAAAACACGATTTGATTTAATCACGTCTGCGCGCATTATACCCGACATGGAATCAAACCTGCGAGAATACTAGCACCAAGTTCTAGAGGTACGGACAAGGCAAGATCCGCGAAGCTTCGGAGATTCAATTGGATCCACGTAGGAAGTCAAGCTTTCCAGATTCAAGACCAAAACGGAGGCAGTCTTAACCCGGCAGCCGACGACAAAGGCCGTGTCATGCGTTGCCTGCTGGTTTCGGTCGTCGTTGGACCTGAGAGAGGCCAGCGCCGCCGTCCCACGACAGCGCAGCCGTTTTGACGAACGTGCACGTCGTCAGAGACGCCGGGCTTGACCTGACCCTACCGGATGCACTTGCTTGCTCGTTCAGTTGACTAAAACTCCAGGTTTTTGGTGATTCTGAAAATAAAATGGTGTTACTTATCGAAATTGTGCTAGACTGTGCAACTCTTCAAAAAATAAAATATAGACAACAATAATTTGTGGCAGCCCCAAAAAGAGGAAAAAAAAAAGAGATCGCCAAACTACATTGTACTACCTCTGTTCCAAATTTTAGCTTGCTAAAACGTCTTATAATATGGTACAGAGGGAGCAGTAATTTTCAAAACCTTTCCATGTATCTTCTCAGAATCTCAGCCGCTAGACCATTTTCGTGATTCGGTAGAGGGTATTTTTCTAATCTAGGTACACCAAAAAAAATTTATTCAAAAACTTAGTAAAAAACTTAGAAAATAAGATGCAACAACACATTTTTCAAACGTAAGTGTAGCATTCTTATTTTCTCATTTGAGGAAACTTAGCAAATTATCATATTATTTTAAGAAAAAACATGGAGAAGTTTCAAATCAATGTATTCGGAATTTTACAAATATTCTTGTAGAAAAAAGAATTGCATAAATCTTACACATGCGCTTTATTCTTTTATGAGAGGATGCTTGATGTTGATGGCCGTCCTACTGCCAATACCCAACGGACTGGGGCGAGCGTATAGACAACGACGCAACCAAGTTGGTTTGCGAGAGCATTGTGTGATATAAGGTGGTGCTAGAGCCTTCGACTGGGCCGGCGAACCAACTACATGTGAGTGCGAGGGGCGATGACGGAGCGAGCACGTTAAACGAAGAAAAGACAATTGAGAAACATTTCTCGTTTTAACATTAGGTAGAGATAGAGATAAATACGTCATCCCATACTATATACATAATTTCTGATTTGTAGACAATTTTACATTTCAAGGCCATTAAGAGAGTCGCAAGAAACTTATTTCGTGTTGATTTTTCAGTTCGTATCAGTCGGTAGTGTACCGGCCGGTGGAACGTCACCGGATAGATCAATTATTTATCCAGCGCTGGTCCAAACAAAATTAGAAACTGAACTTAATACAATTTATATTATACATTTATACTTATTTTGAATTTAGTTTTAGCATGCAACCTTGTTACCGTGTATAACTTCCTATTTTCTACTTGTCATTGTTGACCATGTTTTTTTTTTTGCTAAATCTTAGTTGCATCATTCTTTATACTTGAAAATACACTTGTGAAAGATTTAACCTAATTTTGTAGCACAATTTCCGTCATGAATTAATTTATGATAACCAAATAGCTATATAGTTTATACATGTTTATAATAGAGATATCGAAATCACATGTTTTAACATATATCTTAATAGAGGTTTTTGGTTTGATTAGATAAGCATGTCTATAGAAACTTCTAGAGTGCAAATCAAACGTCGACATAATTTTTTACTTTTTTTGTGTACAAATATGTCTTGCAAGTTACGATGGGTCCGATAATGAGTTGACATAGTATGTGTACTTTGTACTTGGTACTCAAGTAGCATCTGTAATCCTAATCACAGTCTGAACAGAAATTGCAATGGATTCTTCGGTCTTCCCGTACATAAGATTTGATTGTTTGATATGCTCGTCTACCGTCCACATGGTATCATTTTGCTATGTACAAGTTCTCCTTTTTGTTTCCGAAATCGAGATTCATGCACATAATCTAACATTAAATCTAATTAGCACGTATTTCAATTGTATTACAAATATAAGACTTCCATCGGAGCGCGACTATCGACCTAACTAAACTCGTTGTCGCCTATTTGATTAGTTTGCTCCTAAGCCGACTATTGGTCATGCAAATTTATCCTTTTAAGGGATATTCAATCATATTTTTGACACGATAGATAACAATATATTGGTTATTAGTACATTTTAGTATTTGCGGCCCTCCTGTTGTCGCTGTCGAGGCCCGTTGCGGTCGCCTTTTTTTGTACGGCCTCTAGCCCGGCTCTCTATGCATAGTGCTCACAAGGTGGCTTGGAGGTCAGTTGTCGTACTGGGGACAGTCGCTGTTGCTGGGTGGGACTCCCGTCCACTCGCCCGTGCTTGGTAGGGACGACCTCCTGTAGGGACGCTTCTGGTGGTGGCTCGGACGGGGCCTTGGACAATGGGGTTGCGGCCCCATGTTATCTCAGCGATGTATGTGCCACTGTGGATACATGGACATCGCGACGGACGGTCTTGGCATCGGTAACGTTGTCTATGCCCTCTGATCTCAGTTACCCGGTGGCAGCAACATCAAAGAATCTTCACAGTTCCTGTCGGGAGGCACAATCTACAAAGTGCAAGATCGATGGGCTTTTGCCTCCGATGGAGATTTACAATAGCTAGCTCCGATGATTGTTCATCCCTCAGTCTTGCAACATGGGTAGAACACCCTCATGAAGAGTTAAATTACCCAAAATTTGAGGGGTTAAGCCTCAGATTTTACTCCTCTTTCTCGAAATTTAGCATTTATCTTCAAGTCTCAACGGAAGATTTTGGTGCCTTTGCTTCAAAGAATTTATTTCCCTACTACTATTTTGAATAGACCATAAGAATATATTTCATAGAATTAAACAAGGCAAGCATAACGTTAACCAACTGATTTGTGGAAAATTAGCCGGTTCTTCAGCCATTCAATCGATTGACTCTGTCGCACCCAATTGTCGCGACAAAATCCCCTGAGTGCAACAATTCTCAAAATGTGTATGCAACATTGCTTGGAACGTCTTTTTCTCGTCATCTCTTAATTTTTTAAAAAATAGTTGCAATGTTTCAAGCAAAGCCTTGTAGGAAAATACTATGCAACAAATCCCTACTTGGTTACAACAAAATGTAAAAAAAGCATCATTTGCAACAAGATGAACCAACACATCCAACATCATAAAAGCACATTAGCTGAACTGGATAAACCATTTGTAGCATACACATAGAAATAACTACAAAATTTTACTCGTACCTCCACCCCAGCGACGAATCTGGCTCGGTGGAGCCTCATCGTCGCCGGATCCAATGACCCTCGACCCACTGACGGAGCTTCATGGGGGCGAAATGGGCTGTCGCCCCCCCAGCCCACGAAGTGTTAGCCTAATATTTATATGTATTCAACCCATTTATTCACAGAAATTAGACTAAACCACATATTTTTGCCCCCCAGCCCATTTAGCCCTCCCAGGATTTCGGCCCAAGCTCCGCCACTGCCTCGACCCATCCCCTTCTGCCCCCATCTTCCCTAAGTTCGGTGCCCATGCTCGAGTTTGGAGCTCCCTCCGCGAGCTCGTCCATGGTGCATGGAAAAAGACCATCCATGAAATTAGGCGCTCGATGATCAGCCTTGGGACGTGCGAGGACATGCTCTCGGCCTTAGGAGGCACCAAAGGCGGCGCTTTGTTGGCCTACGTGACGATGACGGGCGTTGCGGTGCGGCAGTCAAGGAGAGCAACATCGCACAACATAGCACACGAGTGAGAGAGATCGATTGTTCGATCTTTTGGTCGAATTAAATCATTTTCCATAAAACCATCTCACACGAATAATCCAACCAATTTTCTTCATGAGATCAAATCTCATGATACTCATTAAACATCTCCTTATCCCAAAATTTCTCCTTTCCCCATCAATAACCATCACGCTTTTCTCTCTTCGAGTTCCCCCTTCAGTTACCCACCTTTTCCTCCTCCATATTTTCGGACTTTCCCTCTCTCGCTTCACCTTCTCCTCCTATAAATAACCTGCCCTTCCCGTTAGGCCACTACGCCCACACCGCTCGCAACATTGACGCACGAAAAGCATACCCTCCTCCGCCAGAAATTACGGCTCTGCCCCTCCCCGTGCGAGCGAAACGAAAGCCATGAAGCTGGAGATCATGTCCAAGCAGAGGACCCTGGAGGCGGAGCAGCGGGAGGAGGCCATGGAGATGAGCGGCCTGGAGCTGTGGAAGCACCAGAAGCCCCCCAAGATCTTCCCCATGCCCCCGCCGCTGTCGCTGTCGGCGGGGGCCTGCGACGGCGAGGGGACGCTCGTGCCGCCGCTCAACTTCGCCATGGTCGACGACGGCATCTACCGCTCCGGCTTCCCGGCCGCCGCCAACTTCCGCTTCCTCAACTCCCTCAACCTCCGCTCCATCGTGTGAGGATCTCTCGCCATCTCTGCTGCGCGCGCGCGTGCGGAATTCTTGCTGCGTTCTCACGCCCTTGCGCTCAGGTACCTCTGCCCGGAGCCGTACCCGGAGGCGAACACGGAGTTCCTCGCCAAGAACGGGATCAAGCTCTACCAGTTCGGAATCGAGGGGCACAAGGTAACCCAAGATATTGCACAATTTTCCCTATGGTTTCTTTACGAAATTCTCTGCTGTTCAAGTTCCTGTCGATGACAATTCTCGGAGAAGTAGAATCACAGTGGGCAGATAGACACGATCAAGTCCGGTACTATCATATCATACATGAATTTCTTGGCATGAACCGACGTCCTTGATCATGTCGCGCGGTGCATCCTAGATTAGTAGTACAGTAGTAGTAACAGTAGTACCTGCACTCATGATTTGGGGGGAGAATCCAACGCATTCCTGAGAGAAAATTATTTCTTATCAAACTGACTTGCCTAAGCGGCCCGAAGGCACATGATGCATCCATCTCCTACCACTAGTACCATATATCCGAGGATTTTTCAAATTTTATTATAGCATTATCGGCAGTGGTCCCTTTCAGCATTGTTTTGGCAAATTGAGCCAGCTGTGTTGCTTGTCATAAAAAAACTGTTTTCCCAATATTCCCAATGTTTTGTTTTTCTTTGGGTGTGTTCCTGTATCTCCAAGGCCACCAATGATTATGCATCATCCATCCCTTTTGGCAGAGAGCACCTCAATGATACTGGAGTTCCCTTTTCATTCATTTTTCTTAATTCGTTTTCTTTTCTTTTCTATTGTTCTTGCGTGTTTGATGTTTTATGCTTCTGCAAAAGTTGGTAAATCATGGAGTATTTGTTTTTTTGTTTGTTCTTCTAGCAAAAAGGGTGTAAGCTCATCGGTACAGGGATTTTTAGTGTTTAGACTTCAGTGTGAGCAGTTCATGGGTCCTGCAACTCCTATTCATGCCATATGCTCTTAAGATTTTTGGTAAGCAGCTTTGATGGTCCAAACAGGCTAAACGTGATTTCCGTGAAATAACTGTTGGTTGATGCATGCAGCACCACCAGTGGTTCTGACTCAGTAGTACTGGCAACCTAATCCACAAATGGGCTCACTAAGCCATCATAACCGACTGCAGATATCCAGGGCCTATCAAGTGTTTACAACCAAGGTCCATGCATTAAGTTCTGAACTGTACTGATTTAGCTGCCTGAGTGATCAGCTGCACTAAATGTGTACAAAGCTTACGCACTGAAGAAAACCACCAGAAATACGGTGCCTAAGAAAAAACAAACTCCTTAGCACGTAGGAAAGAAACAAATTGGGCGCATGTCAGCATGGCACAATGATAGCACAACTTGCATCCACACACTGGGCTGTCCGATGTGTTGTTTTGTTCTTGATGAGAGGGATATCACTGGAAACCTAGATCTGACCGCTGTATTTTGAGATCTGTAAGCTGCCCTGTTCACTACAGTTAGCAGATGGAAATGAGCATTGGCAATAAATTGGATTCTTCCCCGTGAAATATAAGTTGGGTTTTCTTACTGGTAACAGAACAATATAGACTCTAATTTCTGATGCTAGGATTTAACAGTTAATACAATCTGTCGGCTGGATGATTGGATCACCACACATAATATGCGACAGTGTCAGCAATAGATCTGAGCCTTCAGGAACCATTTTTAGATGAAACCATTTTCACTGTTGTTGTCACATGTTGTCCAGTTCCCTGTTATCCTACGAAAGCAGTTTGGAGTCTTTCGACCATGTACCCGCTAGTGCTTTGCATCTGATCATGATATGATGCTTTATATCTGCATAACAGCATAAGCCTAGGTGGAGCTGATTCTCCATGAGTTCTTCCTGGTTATCCTGATTTTACACATATATTTACTGTCACTCAGAACAATTTCATATGTTTCACTTATGGCCTTTTTGAAAACAAAATATGTTTTAATTATGGACAAAAGTTGCAATAAATTGTTGGTATGTGAAGTTGCAAATTTTGTGAAAGCAACTGAGTAAGAATGTTTGAAGGGAAACATATTTTACTGAAAAGTATTTTGCAGGGTTTAAGTCTCACTATTTTCTGAGTCATTGATGAAAATTATGTTATAATTGTCAGAAAAGCTCCTACAAACTTCTGTTTTGTGTCTACAGTTTTTATTAGACATTATCTGAACATATCACCAACTAGCATAACATATATATTCAATCTTTCTTTATATATTCTGAACAAAATACTATACCTATGACTAGTCTATTTTATTTGGAGTGTTAAAAAAACAATTTTCTTTCTTTAGATTGATGCTATGAATACTATCCCAATTATTTCTCTAGTTTATGTTTGAGCTTCAAGGTCATCCATGACATAATGCAAATTTAAGTAGAAAGTATTCATGAATTGGCTGCTGGTTTCTTTCTTCATGTCGCTCTACGGGTCATAGATTGTCTGTAATCTATGGTTTGGTCGTCGCAGGCGCCATCTGACCATTTTACGAATATAGTTATTAGTTAACAGGGACATCCAAATGTAGTTCATATTCCTACCCGAAAAAGGATAGCTGATGCACGCGGATCTGGATAGTTGACCTCATTTAATCTAGACAGATAGTCAGAGCAAAGTTGGGTTTTTTCTCCAATAAAATAGGATCGAATTTGTTCAAGTAACTGAAGAAAGCAACTGGGGCACTGATAATCTCACCATCAGACAGTTTTCACGGACTTGGTCATCTATTCTTTTTCCGGACTTGCGTCGACCTTCGTACATTTTCCACTCATATGACCAAATATCTAGTTTCTGCCCGTGGTTTGCATAGAATGCTATAGATGCAATAAATATAGGATTTTCTGACTGTGCACTATATTTCGTGTTACAACAGCTCATCATGTGTCTATAATTAATCTATCAAGTGTTTCATCCAATGTGCTGACAAGTATACACGTTTAGAGTCAAAAGTATGATTAATCATGCCCTGGTAATTTCTGAAACTCTGTTACTGCAGGAACCATTTGTTGAAATACCGGACGAGAAAATCCGGGAGGCACTCAAAGTTGTCCTAGGTAAATCATCTTTATACGGACACTGCACACCTCACACACACCTGCATTGCAGCATTTCATCCCTCTTACTCCTTTTGGTTTACTTTGACCCAGATGTAAGAAATCAACCGCTGCTTATTCACTGCAAGAGAGGCAAGGTAAACTTAGCTTTACCACTTAACAGCTGGCATCTTGAAGTCAACAACTGAATGCTCACTTCTCAATACTTGCATATGTGTATCTGCAGCACCGAACTGGATGCGTCGTTGGGTGCATGAGGAAGTTGCACAAATGGTGTCTATCTTCTGTCTTCGATGAGTATCAACGCTTCGCCGCTGCGAAAGTGAGGAGCACTGACCTAAGATTCATGGAGCTGTTTGACGTCTCAAGCTTGAAGCACCTGACCAACTCACATTGTTAACAAAGGCGAGCGAAGCCGCACTCCCTGATTCTAGTAAATGCCCAACCTGTCATCCGCCGGTCACTGAACCGATTCAGCAGTGAATAATTTTTGGAACCCGTAGAATGAATCCATGAGATAGTGAAATGAAGCCTTTGCAGAAACGAAGATAAAGAAGAACTTGCGAGCTCTATTTTTTCCTGCTCAGGTCCCTGCAGATCCTAAGAACCAGAAAGTTGTGGGTAGGATTGCAAGAGGTTTTCTGTTTTTTTTTTCCGGTTACTCTTGCGAGGAATTCACCATTGTTTTGGGGGTACTGAAGCTCTGTACTCGAGCAGCATTGCTATGCAGAAAGCTTGGCTCTTCTTTGCATCAATCCATCTAAATTATTCTGAATTTTTTAGCATGGCAATGGTCAAATTGAATACTCCCTCTGTTCCGGAGTAACTCTTAAGCATGTTGGAGAAACCTGAAACGACAACGCAATATGGGTGTTGCTCTTGTGCAACCCAAACAAGGAAAGATTCCACCTGGGCTCTGAGTAGATCAAACAACTGAAACACAAACTCGAGTTGTTAGCATAAAACCACCACTTTTGTGGTCAAATTGCGAAAAATCACCACTTTATGTTTTTTTTTTTCAAAATGTGACCACTATTCTGCAAATTTTTTGCAATTCGCACAAATCTCAATTTTAAACCAAATTGACGGCGTTCCTGACAGTGGGACCCATCTGTAAGGCTGACGTGGCATGGAGTAACGGCTCGCGGCAACGGCCGTTCGGAGACGTTAACGTCCGTTGACGGAGGCGGTGGGGCCCACCACTTACGCGTTAGGTCAACCCGTTCCGCTCGCTTCACTCACTTCCCTCGCGCTCTCTTCCCGTACTCCTTTTCCCGGTCCTCAGCAATGGCGGCGGCGACTCCAGGCGACGGCGGAGGCGTTGTTTCGGCGGGCGGTCGGGGCGGCGGCGCCGGGGGCGGTCTTGGCGGCGGCGCCGGGGGCGGCGACGCAGACTCGACTGGAAGCCCGGAGACGTGGGTCCAGGGCGCTCTGTCGCCGCTGCATTCTTCGGCGGCGGCTCTCGCACGGACGGTTCTGGCCTCACCGGAGAAGACGAGCTACCAGAGGGGCTCCTCATTTTCCGGCGTCGAGTAAGTGCTCTCTCTCTCTCTTCGATTTCGTCTTTGTTTTTGAGATTTCGGTCTTCTCTGTCATCCCGGTAGCAGTAATTTAGGTTAGTAATTTAAGTTAATTAGTCCATCATCATGTTGCAGTTTGGACGATGAAATATGGGAAATTAGGTTCAATTTCCCTGGTGTAGACAATTTAGAGAGAACCTTGTCCAGATCAGATATAACTGTTAAGAATTTGATGCAACTGATTGAACAACACGGTTATGGTTACAATGATAGAATGTATTATGTCAAGGAAAAAGGAAAAGGTTTGGAAGGCATGGAGGTTGTTGACAGTATGGCCAAGGTAGAAGAAATGTTAGAATTGTTTGGCAAGGATAAATTGTTGTTGCTGACTGTAGTCAAACATAGAGAACCAGTTCCAGTAGGTATCAACCAGGATGAAAGGGAAGTTCAGGTGCAATTAGATGAGCCAGTTGTCCTTTCTATGGACAAAGATGGTTTGACTATGAATGGCAATGGGTACCCGATACCCGTTAACCCGATGGGTACCCACCTTAAACGGGGCGGGTTTGGTAAGAAAAAAAACCCACGGGGCTGCTTATCGGTAAAAATCTAGACCCGTCGGGTCTGGCGGGGGCGGGTATGGAGGTGTCAAACCCATACCCGCAGACCCGTGTACCCGCTTGGATATGAGGAGGGCCCACATGTCACTGTGTTGGAGGCTAACCCTAATAGCCCCACGCCCCCACCCCACCCATGCGTTGCAACTCCCACGCGCGGACGCGCCCCAATCCCCTGCTCCGCCGCCGCCGCACCCCACCACCGACGGCCTCCTGCACGTCAGCCTGGCCGCCGCCGCACCCCACCACCTCGCCTCCACCCCGCCGGCCTCCTGCACGGCCACCTCCCCGAGTCCACTCCCGCACAGCCGCAGTGCCGCACGCCGCCGCCGCTCGCTGCTCCTGGACGGCTGCACGCCGCCGCCGCTCGCTGCTCCAGGACAGCCGCACGCCGCCGCAGCTCGCGCACCTGCGCATGCCGCCACCGCTCGCTGCTCCTGGACGGCCGCACGCCGCCGCCGCTCGCGCTCCTGCACGACCGCACGCCTCTCCTGCTCAGTCACCGCCGGAGAAGCTCCATCGAGGCCAGGCCGCTCTACGTCGACAAGGGGGGCTCCGGCGACGGCCCGCGGCAGCGAGGCACTCTGAGCCCTCACCGCGCCGCCTGGACTCCAGATCCCGCCGCCTCTGCATACAGGCCCTGGAGAGGAGACGCCGACGCCAGGATCCCGTCACCGTTTGTGCATCTTGGCGGGTACCCGTCGGGTCCCGCAAACCCGGAGGGTCGCGGGTCTGGTGGAGTTCTAGACCCGATGGCGGGTATGGCGGCGGGTCGCGGGGCCGGGGAGGAGGGTCGGGTGCGGGTATGGGGGGGCCAAACCCGGCCCCGAACCCGGCGGGTGCCATCCGTAGGTTTGACATACATTAGTGAGGATGAAGAACTGTATCCAGTTCGACTTGACAACTCCGATGTTGTATTACTTGGAACCCAACAGAGCTGCAATATGGATAAGGGGAAATCAGTTGTTACTGCTGTTTCAGTGCCTGTTGAAATTTTAGACTCTGAAGAGGATGAAGAATATGCAGTGCCAGAGGAGGTAGATTTAATCAAGAAATTGAAGAGGCGGAGAGGAGAAGATCCTGAAGATTTCCTATTTATGGAGAATTTTAGGGAACAGAAGAGGAAGAAAGAAGAGGCTATACATTTTGAAGGGGACACATATGTGGAAGAGTTGTATTCAGAGGAGGAGGAGTCAGAGTCAGAGGCAGAGGAAGTGACTGAAGAGGATTTTCCCATTGCAGTGAAGGAATCTATTAAGAGGCCAGGGCCAACTAGCAGATGTCATCATGAGGCAGATGAAGAGGAGGCCTTTTATTTCCAACCCACATCTGATGAAGATGGCAGCCCTGATGATTTGGGTGACACTGATGATGATGGATATGTAGAGAAATTTTCCCTTCCTAGTGGGAGGAAGAGGAGGCTAAAAAAATGAAAAAGAGGGTTTGGTATGATGAGTTCAGATCTGATGCACATGAGCAGTTTGCCATCAAGTCGTGCTTAAAAAATGTTCAGCAGTTTAGGGTAGCTCTTAGGAACTACCACATTGCTCAGTTAAGGAACTATGAATTTCACAGAAATAATCCTGATAGAATTATTGTTAAATGTAGTGAAGAAGGGTGTCCATTCTACATGACTGCATCTATAATTAAACATGAGAAAACATTTTGCATTAGAAAACTGAGAGCTTTGCACACTTGCATTCCCCATGGAGAGAACACAAAAGTCAGCATTGATTGGTTGGCCCAACAATCTGAGCAAGCTGTGAGAACTGATCCAAATACTTATGTTGACACACTGATTGAGCAAGCAAAACTGAAATTTGGTGTGGAAGTTCCAAGGAGCAAGGCTTATAGGGCAAGGAAGAAGGCCTTTGATGTAGTAATTGGTGATCAGAAGAAGCAGTACACAAGGTTGAGAGACTACCTGCAGGCTATATTATACACAAATCCAGGGAGCAGATGCATTGTTACAACCAAGGAGCTAGTGGAGCATCCTAGTCCAAACCCAAGGTTCCATGGACTATTTGTTTGTCTAAATGCTTCTAAGGAGGGGTTTCTTAATGGATGCAGGCCATTCATTGGTAAGTTCCAGATTTATCATGTTGTAAATTTTTTGTTATAAATGTCTGTCTTTGATTTATCATGTTTGTTATAAATCACTGCCTCTGTTTTTTATAAATGTAGGGCTAGATGGATGTTTCATAAAATTGAGCACAGGTCAACAAATATTGGCTGCTACTGGGAGAGATGGGAACAACAATATTTTTCCCATTGCATTTGGTGTAGTAGATAGAGAAGAAACTGCTAGTTGGTTGTGGTTTCTAATCCAGTTGAGAGAATGCATAGGACAGGCAGTCAAATTTGGGAATTACACTATAATATCTGATAGGCAAAAGGTAATTACTTGTGTACTTGTTGTCTGTGTTTATACATGTTATGTCTACTGATTATTTACTCTTTGCTAACACATACAAACTTCAACCAGGGTTTGCTGAAAGAAATTTCTCGTGTGTTCCCTAACTCTCCTCAAAGGTTCTGTCTGAGGCATATCTATGCCAACTTTCAGTCAGCAGGGTTTAGAGGTGAGGAGCTGAGGAAGACCTTGTTTGCAGCAAGTTATTCCTATACCAAGAAAGCAATGGAATCTCTGAGAAAGGAATGTGAGGAAGCACATGACTGGCTAATGCAGATTCCTGTTGAAGCATGGGCTAGATATGCCTTTGACACAAACTGCAAGACTGATCTGGTTGCGAACAACCTGTCTGAAGTTTTCAACAAGATGATATTAAATGTTAGGAACAAGCCAATAAGGACAATGCTTGATGGCATTAAGGACAAGCTTATGATGAAATATAGTAAGACAAGAGAGGCAGCAGAGAGGACAAGATGGGAGATCACACCCCATTACTCTGAGAAATTAGAAGAGGCCAAGAAGTTTTCCAGAGAATGCAAGGCTAGGAATGCAGAGATTGGTTTGTGGCAAGTAAGCACAAGTGGGCAGCAGTACATGCAGTTGACCTGAGAGCAAGGACATGTGGTTGCAGGAAGTGGGATGTCACTGGCATTCCTTGTAATCATGCCATCTCAACAATCAATAAGGTGAAGCAGGTACCAGAGGACTATGTCTCTGACTTTTTCAAGAAACCAATTTACAAGGAAGCTTTCAAGTTTGTGGTTTACCCTGTTCCTGGTCCTGATGACTGGCCAAAGACAAATACAACAGACATTGATCCACCTGTGTTCAGAGAGAAGCCAGGTAGGAAGCAAACTGTGAGGAGGAAGGTGCATTTGAGGTACCAGCACCTAGAGATACTTCAAGGATGGGCAGTATCACTTGCTCCAACTGCCACCTGACTGGCCATAGGTACACAAATTGTGGTACTGAACTGAGGCCAGAGCTGCAACTAAGGAAGGAACAGAACAAGGTGAGAAATTTGTCTTTCAATTGTATTAACATGTTTCATGTGCAACTAACCAAATTTGTTCAACAGCTAAAGAAGCAGACCAACATCCATGAAACCTCTACTTCACAGAGTACCACAGCTGCTCCATCTGCTCCAGCACCTCCCACTCCTTCTGCAGCACAAAGTACTGCTCCTGCTCCACCTAGCAGAGCTCCAAGGCAACCAGCATCTGCTCCAGCACCTCCCACTCCTTCTGCAACACAAAGTACTGCTCCTGCTCCACCTAGAAGAGCTCCAAAGCAACCAGCATCTGCTAGCACTGCTACTGGTCCATCTACAAGGGCACCAAGGCAACCATTCTCTGCCCCAAGAAATGTTGATGCAACTAATTCTGTTAGTACTGCCCCAACAAGGGTTAGCACCAGGAAAATCATCATGACAGGTAGGATGAAGGGTTATCTGAATGCAGGGAAGGCAACCTCACACAAGTGATGAAACACTCCTATGTGTTAGACCATTTGTGTAAGACTATGTGATGAAACGCTCCTATGTGTTAGACCCTTTGTGTAAGACTATGTGATGAAACGCTCCTATGTGTTAGACCATTTGTGTAAGACTATGTGGTGAAACACTCCTATGAGTAAAACTATGTGGTGAAACTATGCTATGTGTTAGACCAGGCCTCGACAACCCTAAATGATCATTTTTACCATTTCTAACTTTCTTTCAAAAAATGGTAAAAATGGGCTGTCGAGGGGGTCCTCGACAACCCTAAATGATCATTTTTACCATTTCTAACTTTTTTTCAAAAAATGGTAAAAATGGGTTGTCGAGGACCCCTCGGGGCCTCGACAACCCTAAATGATCATTTTTACCATTTCTAACTTTTTTTTTCAAAAAATGGTAAAAATGGGTTGTCGAGGACCCCTCGGGGCCTCGACAACCCTAAATGATCATTTTTACCATTTCTAACTTTCTTTCCAAAATGGTAAAAATGGGTTGTCGAGGACCCCTCGGGGACTCGACAACCCTAAATGATCATTTTTACCATTTCTAACTTTCTTTCAAAAAATGGTAAAAATGGGTTGTCGAGGACCCTTCGGGGCCTCGACAACCCTAAATGATCATTTTTACCATTTCTAACTTTCTTTCAAAAAATGGTAAAAAAGGGTTGTCGAGGACCCCTCGGCGCCTCGACAACCCTAAATGATCATTTTTACCATTTCTAACTTTCTTTCAAAAATGGTAAAAATGGGTTGTCGAGGACCCCTCGGGGCCTCGACAACCCTAAATGATCATTTTTACCATTTCTAACTTTTTTTCAAAAAATGGTAAAAATGGGTTGTCGACGACCCCTCGGGGCCTCGACAACCCTAAATGGTCATTTTTACCATTTCTAACTTTCTTTCAAAAAATGGTAAAAATGGGTTGTCGACGACCCCTCGGGGCCTCGACAACCCTAAATGATCATTTTACCATTTCTAACTTTCTTTCAAAAAATGGTAAAAATGGGTTGTCGACGACCCCTCAGGGCCTCGACAACCCTAAATGCAGTCACTGAATAATAAAAAAAAGGCATTGACACATAAGAATTTAGCAATAGTTCAGCATCAATACAAATTCATTAGTACATCAACAACAATACAAATTCATTACAAGTTCAATAGCAGAATAGTATCACTAATAGTTTGAAACAGTACACACTACCGTACATAAAAAAGGAGATCTCAAATCAACTATTTCCTTGATCCTCTTCAGCTTTTCCTTATTTTCATTGCTGACCTTCAACAGATCATACAACATGTACTCAAGCCTTTTCTTTTCCTCCTTAAGCACATATTTTTCTTCATCAAACTTCTCCTGCTTGGCCTTCATTACATCAGCTTGACTTTTCTGCACCTGCTTCAGCTCACCAACCTTGGCCTCCAACAAATCAATTGTTATTGAAAGAACGAGATGTCGCCTAGAGGGGGGGGTGAATAGGCGATTTAAAACTTTTACGTTTAAGGCTTGATAAATGCGGAATAAAAACTAGCGTTTAATTTATCAAGCACAAAACCTAATACACTAGGTTCACCTATGTGCACCAACAACTTATGCTAGGCAATTTTAACAACAAGGATAGCAAGATATAGTACTTCAAGCTCGATGGCTATCACAAGGTAAATACATAAGTAAAGGAGTTTGGTTATAGAGATAACCGACACAAGTGGAGGCGGAGGTTTGATTCCCGTAGTTCCTTCCCAATGGAAGTACGTCTACGTTGTAGAGGTGTGGAGGCTCCTTGACCCTCCTACAAGAACGTCCGTGCTCACCCTATTCTCAGTGAGCTCCTCCCGTGGGGGAATACCCGATGGGGGATTTTCTCATCCACTATGAGGTCATCTTGAGGTCATTGACCAAACCCGTATAATGCGGTCTTCTTGAGGGCGTTGACTAAACCCGTACAATTTGCCCGAGCCTACCTCCACACAATAGGAGGCTCCCGTAGCACCACAACCGTCTAGGGTGCACAATGCACCCAAGAGGCACAAGCTCTTGGGAGCCCTATGCACCCAAGAGTAACAAGCTTCGAACTTCTATCCCACGTATCACCGTGGGGAACTCAAACCGATGCACCAAATGCAATGGCAAGAACACACTAAGTGGTCAAGTCCTTCTCTCCGAAATCCAACCAAAGCAACTAATGCTAGGGAGGGATTTGAGAGGAAGAACAAAGGAGAAACACTAAGAAACTCCAAGATCTAGATCTAAAGGCTTCCCCTCACTTAGAGGGGATATGGCTTGGTGAAGTGGTAGATCTAGATCTCCTCTCTCTTTTCCCTTTAGAAGGAGGAAAGAATCATGGAGGGATGGAGAGGTAGCAAGCTCTCAAAAGGTCAACAATGGAGGAGAGAGAGAGTGCCAAGAGTTAGGTACCTATTGGGGAAGAAGGCCCCTTAAATAGGTCCCTTGAAAAACCAACCGTTGGGGGCAGAATCCCGTAGGGGCGGTACTACCGCCTGGTCTGGCGGTATTACCGCCCCACACGATTCA
Source organism: Puccinellia tenuiflora (assembly GCA_012064385.1). NCBI lineage: Eukaryota > Viridiplantae > Streptophyta > Magnoliopsida > Poales > Poaceae > Puccinellia > Puccinellia tenuiflora. The sequence goes on along the minus strand of QRDG01000391.1, from coordinate 750,682 downwards.
GCCGGCCAACGGCACGCAAAAAATCCCGCAGCAGCGGTACTGCCGCTGGGGCTCAACAGAGGGCGGCTTTGGCGGCACTAGTGGTGGTACCACTGGCGGTACCGCGACCTCCAGGAGGAGCACTGGAACCGCAACAGCGGTACTACCGCCAGAGGCGGCGGTACTGCCGCTGGCGAACAACAGAGGGCAGATTTGGCGGCACTAGCGGCGGTACCACTGGCGGTACCACGAGCTCCAGGAGGAGCACGGGTACCGCAACAGCGGTACTGCCGCTGGTGCACAACCGAAGGCATGAATGGCGGCACCAGTGGCGGTACTGCTACCGTAGTGCAATGCCGAGAAAACAAAGGTGAGGGCGGTAGTACCGCCGGGAACAGAGAAAGCTGCTGATAGCGAGAGAGGTGTTAATCAATCACGCTTCGTTGGGCACCCCAAGAGGAAGGTTTGAGGAGCACAGCAGCAAGTTTTCCCTCAGTTAGAAACCAAGGTTATCGAACCAGTAGGAGTGAGGAATGCTTCAGAAGGTTGTCCACAACTGCAATGGCGCCAGAAAATGTGCTTGGCGTGTTGACGGAGGAGTGAGAAGTTTGGTACTTCGAGAGGCTTCTTACTGAGCACTCTTAACTCCCCGGCAACGGCGCCAGAAAAAGAGCTGTTGCAGGGGAAACAGTGGAACCTGCAGAACACAATCAAACTACTTTGCCCCAACAAAGCAGTGAGGTTGTCAATCTCACCGGCCTTGCTGAATACAAAGGATTAAATGTATGTGTGGAAGGAAGCTTGTTTGCAGTAAATGAAAGCAGTAGAGCAGTTGATTTAATTACAGATGTAAAAGAATAGACCGGGGTCCACAGTTCACTAGTGGTGTCTTCTCCATAAATAAAATACTACACATGCTGGGTAACAAATTACAGCTGGGCAATTGACAGGATAGAGAATGCATGACAATGCATGAACATTGCATAATACAGAGGATGATGATGTCTATATGAGATGCTTTGGGCATTACGACAAAATACATAGATAGCTGTTCCAAGCATACACCTATGCCTAAATAGTCCACCTTTGAGATAACATACCGTAAAATCTCTCCAGTATTAAGTTGCAAGCAACAGACAATTGCATGAAGAACTGTGCATAAAGTTTACTCCCTAGTAGCAACGGCACTCCCCCGTCCTTATATGTTTCTGTCACTCAAGCCAAGGCACACAGGGACCGAACCCACTATCTAGCATAAATACTCCCTCTTGGAGATACAAGCAACTACTTGATCAAGGCAATTACAAGTACCGGAAAGCATGCAAGATCACAAATAACATAGACATGATAATATCAATAATCAACATCACAAGGTACTTCTCTATTCATCGGATCCCAGCAAACACAACATGTAGCATTACAATAAGATGATCTTGATCATGATAGGCAGCTCACAAGATCTAAACATGATAGCACAAGAGGAGAAGACTACCATCTAGCTACTGCATGGACCCGTAGTCCAAGGATGAACTACTCACACATCTGTCCGGAGGCGGGCATGGTGGTGTAGAGCCCTCCGGCGATGATTCCCCTCTCCGACAGGGTGCCGGGGAGAGCTTCAGAACCCTCCCAAACTAGGGTTGACGACGGCGGTGGCGACGGATGTTTTTCTGGAATTTTGATCGGGTACTTAGGGTTTTCTCGTCGGGGGGATTATATAGGCGAAAGGGCGGCGTCGGTGGAGGCCCGAGGGGGCCACACCACCTGGTGGCGCGGCAGACAGGTGGGCCGCGCCACCCTAGGGTGTGGTCGCCCTCTGGTGCGTCTTCGGCTCCCCTTTGGACTCCGTGTGCGTGACGAAATTATAAGATCCTGGGTTTTGTCCCGTCCGATTCCGAGAATATTTCCTTAAGTACTTTTCTGAAACGGAAAAACAGCAGAAAACAGGAACTGGCACTGGGGCATCTTGTTAATATGTTAGTTCCAAAAATGCATAAAAATGCTATAAGATGTAAACAAAACATGTAGCAAATGGTATGAAAACAAGCATGGATCATAAGAAATTATAGATACGTCGGAGACGTATCAGCTGCAGAGCCTGAAACTGAATAACTTTTGCTAGGAAACTCCGATCGAGGTGAATCCAATTTTGTTGGAAAGAGGACGACAAGAGCTACCCAACAAAAACCAGAAATATTGAAACCAAGCAAGGGGGATTTTGCTAATAAATGGAAGAGTGAAACCTTCCACACGGATGGACCGGCAAAATCTCCAAAACCGAAAACGCAAGAGAAGATGCATACGAAATCCGTTTTCGGTGAACTTGGCCTTGTCATGACAAGCACGACAAGCACCAAGACCACACCACGATAAGAGCCAAATAAGAACCAATAAAGATGATGTCAAGGATGCAAAGGTTTGAGCTCTCTACGACGATACGATCACGATATACGCTCGAGAGCCCCTCTCGATAGTACGGCTATCTATCCTATAACCCAGTCTCTCAACTAACATCATGAGATCGGTAAAATAGAAACCCTATTAAGATCATACCTTTGCCTTACGCATAATACACTTGAGCTTGATGATGACGATCTTGACCTTCTCAAGTTGGACCACCTTTCTTGATTGCGCTCCGCTCGGTGAAGACTCGCAACATGCTCCCCCATACACCAAGATGGGAGAGGCACTCTTCGACAAATCTTCACTTGGCCTTTATCTTGATGACGATCACCATGTGACGCCATCCTCCATGGGCTTCATAGGATCTTCCTCTTGATTCATGCTCATGGAGAAACACCTTGGCCTTGATCAACAAATGATCTTTTCTTCTTTTAGCCTTGACTCCAACATATGGAGTTCAAAGCATGCTAATGGACCAAACCTACAAGTATAGCTCAAAACACACATTAGTCCTTAAGGATTGTCATTAATTACCAAAACCACACATGGGGGCAACCATGCTCTTTCAGTTATCTTCATCTGTTTCATCATTTCATCATCCTTCTGAATCCTAGAGAAGTTCTCCTCCGTAGCAGCTTTCACAGTGTCATCAATGAATCTGTTCACATCACCTACCATATGTGTGTACTTCTTCTCAATCTTGTTCTTCTCATCAGACAGCTCCTTCATTAGGCTTACATGTGTGATCCTTTCATCAACTCTTGCATTGTGGATGTCTTCATACATCCCCCACAATTTCCCTATTGCTCTCTTAGCTATTGGTGGCCACTCTCCATCTACCCAACGCACAAAACCACAGTTCTCAACCTGCTGCAACAAGGTTCAGATAAAACAGTGAGCTATACATTATTTAAAACAGAGCTACCATAAACACTTGAACATAACCTAAAATTTTCTAATTATTGTACAACAGTGAGCTATACATGTATCTGACCTATACATTGTTTAAAACAGAGCTACCCTAAACACTTAAACAAACCCTTAATTTTTTTAAGAACAGATGCATTATTTTCTAATTTATTAAGAACAGTGAGCTATACATGTATGATGTATCTGACCTATACATTATTTTCTAATTTAACATAACTGCAACTAATTATTTAAAACAGATGCAACTAATTACTTAACAGAACTGCAAATAATTATTTTAAACGTTGCAACTAATTAATGAAGCTCGGTATAGGGCTACATTAATTAATCTAACTCAATCTAACTCACTACTACCTCTACAAATGCAAATCTCAGTACAGGGCTACACTAATAATTTAGAACATACGCAAATCTCAATCACACGGTAAAGCACGAAATCGAGCAATGAACTTACATTCTCAACCGAGCACATATAGAATCTGCGGCCGGTGTTCGTTCCTTCAAATGCCACGCACTTCTGTGGCAACTGCTGGTGCCCGCGACACAGCTCCGCACCCAACACCAAACCGTCGAAATCGGCGTCCGAGCATGTGTCTGGACAATAGTCGCTCTCCACGGTGTCCTGAAGGAGCACGAACAACAAAGGAATTATCATCCCAAATCGCAAAATCCCCAAATTCCGGCCGACAACCTAACCCTAGAAATTAGAGATCTTACCCCTAGCGTCGACGGGCTCGAAGACTCGCCGTCGTTCCAGCTCGGCATCGCAGAAAGAGAGAGGGAGCAGCTCGGCCGACGGAGGGCGCGCGAGGTCGGCCGGCGGAGGGCGGGCAAGGTCGGCCGGCGGCACCAGCTAGATGGAGTGGGGGAAGAGAGCGCGAGGGCAGTGAGTGAAGCGAGCGGAACCGGTTGACCTAACGCGTAAGTGGTGGGCCCCACCGCCTCCGTCAACGGACGTTAACGTCTCCGAACGGCCGTTGCCGCGAGCCGTCACTCCATGCCACGTCAGCCTTACAGATGGGTCCCACTGTCAGGAACGCTGTCAATTTGGTTTAAAATTGAGATTTGTGCGAATTGCAAAATTTTTGCAGAATAGTGGTCACATTTTGAAAAAAAATATAAAGTGGTTGTTTTTCGCAATTTGACCACAAAAGTGGTGGTTTTATGCTAACAGCTCCACAAACTCGACACACCCCATAAAAAAAAGTTCGTTCTCTTGCATGGATTCTTGTGACAAAATGTGATTTTTTTCTTTACAAATTTAGAAAGTATTACACCGATTTAATAAATATAAATCACAGAACTAATGCACATTCATCTCGCTGCCTGAAGAAAACAAGTAAATCGTCAACCAGAATGAAGTTAATCGTGGGGGTATGATTAGACGAGGTATTTAGCGAGGACTCTTTGGATACTTCAATGTGTTCAAAACCAGCTATTGGGCAGCAGCAGGTCCAGTTGCAGATGCTCAGCAAGCGCGGCCCAAACTTTGACACTATATGGGAAATCAGTGATAAGGTGACTGGCCCAAACTTTGACATTATTGAGCCTGCAAACCCGCTTGACGTTAACCCTGCATTTTCCCCCACTACAATTGGCCTCGCCAGCCCATAACCATACAGGACGACGAAGATGGAATTCCTTCTTCATCCATCTAGGCATTTCACTGATTGTCATCATGTATACTGCAAGTGAAGTTTGGAGAGAGTTCAGCAGGACATACTCCCTCCCCCGTTTATAAATATAAGATGTTTTAGCATTTCTTTTTCCATCCGTATCTAGATATGTTTTAGTGTAAAATTTTGTGGAACGGAGGGAGTAAATAGAGTTGCCGAGGTCCAAAACTCATTACAAAACACGACGTTATCAGGGCCCACAAATCATTTACTAACACGATTTTGATGGATTGTTTTATCAGATGGACATAAATAGAGTTGGTCATCACTAGATATTTGTCTCCCCGCCGCCGCACAAGACACAGATTCCAAGCGCACACAGTCTCCTCGCGAAAATATAGCCCCACTTCTCTCTGACCAGCGGACCCACAGCAGCGGAGCCCACGTGTCACCGACAGCTGGCCTCCTTGGTGGCATCCGATGTCTCCACAGCCCCCCTTCGCCTACTCGGCCATTCCCCAAAAATTTCGATTCCCACTGTGCAGAGCAGAGAGCTCAAGCTCAGCTCCCCACTCCGCTGTCCCCTCTCCCCCTCCCCTCCAAGCGGCGAGGCCCAAACCCTAAACCCCTCGCCGGGCTCCAATGTCGAGCCCCGCGGCCGCGGCTGCAGCGGCGCTGCTGGTGATCCTCGCGGCGGCGGGCGGCGCGGCGGCGAAGACGACGATCGAGCCGTGCGCGGGCGCGGACTCCTGCACGGCCATGCTCGGCTACACGCTCTACGCCGACATGAAGGTCTCCGAGGTGGCGTCGCTCTTCGGCGCGAATCCCGCGGCGCTGCTGGCGGCCAACGCGTTCGACTTCGCCTCCCCCGGCGCCGCCAACCGGATCCTCCCCGCGGGGCTGTCCCTCCGCGTCCCCACCCGGTGCGCCTGCAACGAGGGCGTCCGCAGGTCCGTCTCCGTGCGCTACACCGCGCGCCCCGCCGACACGCTCGCCACCGTCGCCGACGTCGTCTTCGCCGGGCTCGCCTCCGCCGACCAGATCCGCAGCGCCAACGGGCTCGCCGACGCCGACCCCGACGCGCTGCTCGGCGTCGGCGAGACGCTCGTCATCCCCTTCCCCTGCGTCTGCTTCAACAACACCGACAACAACCTCCCCGCCGTCTACCTCTCCTACGTCGTGCGGGTCGGGGACACCGTGGATTCCATCGCCGCGAACCACGCCACCACCGTTACGGATCTCAGCAATGTGAACGCCATGGGAAGCCCCGTTGTGGCACCGGGCGACATTCTTGCAGTTCCATTGCCAGGTAAAATATTCTGCCCATATATTGTCACCTGTGATTGGAAAGTATTTCAGCCGTTCATTTGAGGCGAACCTGACAACATTAACACGGTCCACATTATTTTCCTACCAATTTTGCTATAAAAATCACCTGCTTGGATATAACCTCAGCAATAGCCCATGGACACTTTTATGCTTCTCTGTTTTATAGTTGCAGAGCAGGTAGAAAAAAGACAAATGTAAGGCATAGTTCTGTAAAGCTTCAGATTGATGATCCTTTAGGCCATCTATAGCGGAGGCGGCGTTTCGGGTCACGGGTGCATCTGCACCCGTTGTGTAAAAAAAAATTTAAAACTTTTCAAAATGTCAAAAAATTCTAAAAAAAAATTCGGATATACATCAGGAAATTTTGTGTTAGCACAAAAAGTTTCGCGGTGAAAAGACATTTTGTCTTTTTTGCACAGCTCACAAAAAATGTCTTTTCACCACGAAATATTTTGTGCTAGCACAAAATGTCTTGAAGTATATGTAAAAAATTTATTTTGAATTTTTTGACATTTGGAAATTTGTTTTTTTGGTAGTGGGTGCAGATGCACCCACTACCCGAAATGGATTTCGGATCTATAGCTTGTTATTTTAAATGTTTAGCCTTTTATAGGCAAAATGCACGTGAGGCCTGGTTTTGTATTCAAAGTTAAAGCTTGTTCGCATACATCGTACTAGGATGATAGGATCACTACCAGTTTACAGTCCAGGCTCGAAAGGATAGAGCGAGGAAGCGAACTACCATGGACAAGCAGGGTAAACACCAAAGTCTTTTTCAACTGTTACTGAAAACAAGAATTGTTTGCATAGTTGGTGGTTGGATGATGGTGCTCTGGCTATTTTCAGAATCAGAAGTTGGTTTTTGGTAGTTACATTGATGATCAGCTGAGCTGTTTGGTGTTCATGTGCGTGGAACTGTATGCGTTATTGTCCTCACCCATATACACCCAGAAGTCATCTTCCATCTCCTACCCTGCTCACACTTATTAGATGTCCATTTTCTTTTTTTGAGTATCCCCGGATTAACAAAACATCCTTGAGCCGTTGAACCCTCAGCCCCTCACGCAATCAGTCTAATATTCTATCTTAAGTTGCTCACCCTTCTTCCGCAGCATTATCCATTGCTGCAAAAGGAGAATAAGTTTGTTAACTTCATTGGGTTGGGTCAAAAGCTTGCTTTGAATTGCCATCCTGTTCCGAGTTTTCCACAATGTCAACAGATTGCCACCAAGATTAACCCAGAAATGGCAACATTCGGATTTAACAAATGTTTTGTGCGTAAATATGTTATAATGTATTCATATAATTTGTCCAAGATTGGGATAAACAATGCTTGCAGCCATGGATCATCTGTGGATATCTATTCACTAATAGCTTATGCTTCTCTTTATAGAGAAGTAAACCAGGTAGAAAAAAGACCATTGTGAATTCATAGTTCTGTAAAGCTTTCTATTGATGATACTTAGGCCATCTTTAGCTGGTAAAGTTACTAGAAATGTTATGTTTTGTAAAACAAAAGAATGAAGTCCTGGCTTTATCTTGAAAGCGAGAGATTATTTGCATGCAACATGCTAGGATTGTTACCTGTTTAAAACACAGACCAAAAGGACAGAGCAAGGGATGGAACTACCATTAACAAGAAGACTAAAAACAAGTGTTTTGGAAACAGATGCTAGAAAACAAAGTCATCGTCCAGCCCCTATCGTGTTGCCCTAGCATTGGCAATACATTCTTGTGCCCTCCTGCAATCAGTTCAATCTTAAGTTGCTTGCCCTCCATTCTCTAGTGCTGCAAAATATGTATAAGTCTGTACAGCTTCATTAGTCCTGAGTCAAAAGTTTGCACTGAATAGCCATATTGTTCCAATTTTCCACGAGGTCCAACAGATTAGCTCTTATACTAATGTTAACATATGGATGTGATTATTATTGGATGCATAAATACTCCTACCTTTTAATGTGTCTCAGACAAGTGGTCCAGAATTGTCGTAAACCATGCTTGCAGCTTGCTAGGTTGTATGAGATTAACTCTTCCGTGTTTGGTGAGGTACATGTGGTCACATGGGTGATCTAGCACAACATGATTGTTAGGAACTTTCGCTTTGAGTGAACATATTAATCGCCTAATCGGTATGCTAACTACAGGGTTTCTTTGGATAAGACGGCACGTCCTATGATTCCTCAGGTCCCAAAACTTAGGATTACTTTAGGTGATTCCTTGAATGGAGGGCAGGAAATAAACATAAGAATTTTGACGGAATGAGGGGATCCTTATAATTTTTAATTGATGGATGTTTGCTTTCATTTATGTAAGGGTATTTCAATTTTCATTGTTTTTCCTCCTTTTTGCTGATTTCTATGTTCAAGAGCGATGTGTTGAGTTCAATCTGCTTGCTTTTTCTGTACCCCTCTGTTGATTTTTTTTCTAATTATTCGTGCTATTTGTTTCCTTAACCAGCTTGTGCATCAACATTTCCAAACTCTGCCTCGGACTATGGATTGCTTGTGGCAAATGGGACCTATGCATTAACTGCCGGTAACTGTGTCGAATGCAGTTGTGGTCCAGGGAGTCTCAAGTAAAGTTAAAGTTACCCCTCTTTTGATCAATGTAGTTTTATTACTTAAACATGTTTCAGACAATAATCTCCATCTTCTCTTCTCCACAGTTTGTACTGCACACCAGCTTCATTAACAGCGTCATGTTCAAGTATGCAGTGCTCAAATAGCAATTTAATGCTTGGTAATGAGACTGCCCAAACCACCAGTGGTGGCTGCAGTGTCTCGTCTTGCAGCTATGGTGGCTTTGTTAACGGAAGCATTGTCACATCGTAAGCAAAAACCCTAATAATCTTTGTATATGTTCTTTGAGTTAAAAATCCTTACCTCTTTGTGTGTGCAGGCTATCCTCGGGTCTTCAACCTACATGCCCTGGTAACTATTCTGTTTCCTTCCCATCCAGTCTGCTGTACAATTGGGCGAATACTGATAGAGCGAATGTCAGCTATTTATACTTCTCACCCAACGGAAATTTTACAGTAACTTGTACTCCCATAAGTATTAGGAGGTACAAGTTAGATCTAGTTGTTTATTCTTCAAGGGCACTGCAGATCTTATACTTCGGAAATATCAGAATCCGTCTAAACCTAATCCATGAATAAACTTGCTGGAGGCCTGTCGCCGAAACTAACACTATATATGTCGCTCGCAGCCGTCACATCCTGAATGGGTTGGAGTAGAAACTTCATGGCTAGTATGAACCTAATGGCCACAAGCCCAATGACTAAATTAAAGTACGTCGCCGCTCAAAATGTAGTCAGCATTGCGAGGCACATCAATCGATCTAAGCCTCCTAAATCATGGAAACCATGGCACTTAACTAGGGAAGACTGAAAAATGCCTGCATCACAACAATATACATAAGAAACATCTCTAAAAAACGAATAAGTTATGATATGATTAATACACGGAGAAATAGTGGTTATGGCCCGAACCTACAAAGAAGCCATGGTAGCAGATCGTTGGTGGAGATGTTTCGTGCCAAATTAGATTTATTCTGGTGCCTATTGCTGTTACTAGTTTACCCTCGAAATGAAGGTGTACTCTAATTTTTCAAGTTGGTACTGCCCAACACTTCTATGGAATACGGAATAATCTTACCCATTAGTTTGAAACAAATGAACAGTCCATATTGCTTAGTATACCGTATAGGATCTCTCATCCAAAAGGACAATGAGAAGAGTGAAAATATCACTATTCTTGTTGAAACATGTTTCTGGAGATATCATTAATATACTTGTGAAATGTGAACCGAGTTACTTCAAGCTTTCCCAGACTCTGATCAGATGACACCAAATTGTTTTGACTTGTAACTTGTTTTCGGGATACATAGAGCAACGAAAAACCAGTGCAATATCAGGTGAATAATGGATTGTAAAGTTTGAAATAGCCTGAAAGGGTTTTCAGTACTGCATAAGGGAATGCTCCACGTGTGTGCTAAATTCAGGATCAAATTCAGGCTCATTATCGAGATACAAGAAAGGCAAATGCTTAGTACCGTCATTTTCTTTTAAGTTTCCAGCTTGTGCTTCATCATTAATCAACTCCCTGTTTCTTATGTATATTGCTTCTCATCATTCCACTCCCTGACACAGGACCGCATCAATCTCCTCCACTCGTGGAGCCGTCAACCGCAGCAAGCCATGACACGTTTCTTGCTCCAGCACCTGCGCCAGGACCAGGGGAGGCAGGTGGTGTTGTTCCTGGCTCATCAGACCCTGGGGCTGGGGAGTCCAACAGTTCTGCTGGAATCCTCTTGCAGGCGCCTTCGGTGCGTCGGCTGCCGCAGTTGATCCTCATTCTTTCTCTAGTCTCGTACTTGCATATGTGAATTTCTTTGTAGAATATTGCTGGCTGTATTTGTATAATCGAATGTGGGGGCCCATATGGGCCCGGTGGGGGAACCTCGACGGGAAATTGGGAAGGGTTTTCGGAGTTTCAGTAGGATTCTGCATTTTACGGCCCTTCCAATTGAGAAGTCACCAAGATACAAAGTAGTAAAAAATACCCGAGACACCCCCATTGTCCTCCTTGCCGCTGCTGATGGCGGCGGGCCCTGCTGCCTACTCGTCGCGCAGGTGGCCGTCCACCTTGGCTGGTGGACAGAGATCGCGTTGCCGGTGTTGGAGTCTTGGGTGGCTGACGTTGCCCACCTCGACGGCGTAGCGAGGTGGAGCTGCGTGCGGCCTAGCGTACCCAACCTGCTGTCCGTGTTTTTCTTTTTTTTTTTCAAACGAAAAACAAGTCACCAAGATCGAGAATCAATGGGAGCGACCCCGTAGAGGGCACAAAGCTTATTGCCTACAGCTAGGCTTTAAGCCCAGCCTATCCCTGGACGGTGGCATAAGATAATGTGGTTTTCCTGTTTGCTCGACGAGCGGTGTGTAAGCCGGTGCTCGTCCATCTCAGTGTCTTTCGGATGATTTGCCGATACATTTGCAGTCTTCTCGCAGCGGAAAAGAGGCACTCCATGGTGGCTAAAATGCTAACGAAGTAATTATTGTTCCTACCTTGTCATCTGGCCCATCATCCTTTCGAACCTGATGCTGCCACCCGTTCTATGTGTTTGTCTCCTGCTTTAATAAGTACCTCTTGCTCGCCACTGAATGCTGTACTGACAATGTGACATGCTGCTCAACTTCACAAATTCAGTGGGACTCACTGGAGTGTGGCTCAGTTTCACAAATCAGTGCGAAGGGGAGTGCGTGCCATGGACGTGTCATTATTCCACATATCCTTTTCTCCTTTTGCACATTTCGTTGTCACATTTGGCAACATATATCATCTAATCGCACATCGTATGGGTTTTATGTCCTAACATGTGTGGCGGTTTAGTAGTAGACTGTATGGTATCTGAGTTTTCAGTTGTTGTCGTCTCTTTATGTTTGTAATTGGAACCTTCGAGACATATTAATTATGTTATGTGTATCTTCGGATATACTCCCTCTGTTCCACAATATTATGGGACAGAGGTAGTAGAAGATAATTTGATGGGAGAGACACTCTCTTCCATTGAGTATCATAATATATCGGCTGCTTAGGTACAATTATGAGAATTCATCAATCGTTTTCCATAAATAAAAGGAGAGGCTGCCTGTGATTTTTCTTAGAAACTGAAAGCTTGCATTACCCCCGGCATCTGCATCATATATGCATATATCCCATAGTTTATTATACGTATGCATATAGGCCATAGTTTATTACAAGCCAACTGTCATGATATGGACGTGTCATTATTCCACAAATCGCCCTTTGCACATTTCGTTGTCACATTTGGCAACATATATCATGTAATCGCACATCGTAGGGGTTTTATGTCCTAACATGGGTCGCGGTTTAGTAGTAGACTGTATGGTATCTGAGTTTTCAGTTGTTGTCGTCCCTTTATGTTTTTAACTGGAACCCTAGAGACATATTAATTATGTTGTGTTTTTAATTGCAACAGCCTCACAAAGCCCAGTCTGGCTTGTGCCAAACATTTGGCCCTTCTAGTAGAGGACTGAAGTCAACTTCCCACAAGGAGATGGGGAAGACTCACACCGATGAAGACCTTCACGCCGAACCACCGAACGCAGGGCATCGTCGCCACTGGTCCGAAGCAACAACAACACCGACTTCACAGCAGGGGGCAGCCCAACATGAAAAGCCGTTGGCCAAAGTCTTGCTGCAGCCAAATCTTCACTCGTCATCATTGCCACGCTAGCCGCCACGGGAACCCAATGGCAAAGCACCTGCACACAATCACCGTTGCCGGCCACGGGTCGCTCAACCGGATTGAGCTTCAAGATGGTACTCCCTAGAGAGAAACACGATGCAAATGTCGCCATCATCCGATCCGGAAAATCCGGATCTAGGTTTTTGAGAGACAAGAAAGCAACAATGAAGATGTGTTTGTCCAGGTAACGACGCCCAAGGGCGCCGCCGTCACCCGCCCCAACCTCATTAGAGCTCAACTTTCGCTGGCAGACTACCGCGCCTCCCAAATACACGGACTGGCCCACCTGACCACCACCAACACCATCTTCTTGCAATAGAGAGCTCGACCTACGCCCATGAGTCTGTAATCGCTGGATCTGGAGCTCCAGATCAAGGGAACCATGACGTCCCGCACATTGCCATGAGAGGACGAGCAGGGCAAGTCAGGGCCACCCAACGTAGCAGAAAGCCGGAGCCGCCCAGGCTTAGCCTGTTGGCCTCATCCGGCCGGCGGCGAGGGAGTGGAGGAGGGATGGTGGGGGGTGAACCCTAGTTCCGCCCGAGACGCATCAGGAGGCGACGCGGGGCGTTATACTTGCTTGCATCAACTGGATTTCCTTCACCTGATTAGTGCAACGCGATCTGTTGTGACTTGAAGACTTGATGAAGTTTATGGCTTGCGTAGAGTTAACTCTACCTCCGAGTGGATTGCTTTGCAAAGGATGACAAGGGATATGCCCATTTAACGATATTAAAATACTGAGTTTCTACTTTTGCGCACACACTAGTACCTCCTGCTTGCGAATTCAGGTGTGTGTAAGTAGTGGGTCCCTTTCGCCGCCGAGTAGCTACGATCATTTCTTTAATCGGTACTCCTGCAGCGCACGCTACCAAATTTTACGATACATGTTCCTACTATTTCTCCAAGTAAAGCCCTTTCAGGCAGCGGCCGTTTAGTCCATGGTCCGTTGGATGGTCGTGCTTGGTTCGGATAACTTCCGTTTCTGTACCAGTAGCAGCATGAGGGACCATGCACTATTTATGCAGTCCAAAGAGAGAGTGGAACCCACACAAAGCGAGGTTCTCACTTAGAAGAGAAGGCCGGGAGAATAATGGTTGATGAAAGAAAGGGTCCTGCCCCGAATCTTTGAATAGCAATAATTGAGCAAGTGTTTTGTAGAGAATTTTGTAGTGGAAAACCCCAAATGGAGCCTTACAAAGAGGACGTTATTTTGAAAACTTGATTTCAAAGTTTCAAAAAATTCTGAAAAAATACCTGACGTAGTCACTATGTACACTACGGGCGTGTAAATTTTCATTGTGAAATACCTCATATTGGGCTCAGAAAAAATGACAAATCGGACAAATTTTAGAAGATTCGAAATTCGCACTGTTCGCACTCCTAGATCTGCACATTTGTCAATTTTGTTGAGGCTATAATATATGGTCTTTCGAATTAAAAATTTACACACGGGTGGAATAAATCATTGCCTACATCCTGCTTTTTTTGAGTTTTTTTGAAACTTTAAATTTTATTTTTTCGAAATTCCCAAAACGGGCCCGGGAGCCATTTCGCCGCTCTTGTTTTGTAGTCCCATATGTTTTCGTGGATCTTTTTGTGAAATTGACTCGGGTGCCGTCGCTATATATAAATCCAACTGAACAACACAATCTCCATCCACAACAAACAACGAACCGAATTAACACCTGCACGGTAACTGGTGCTCGATAGTGTCAGTGTGTGCACGATAATGAACGAAATGTCAGCGCTGCAGCTCTTACCGTACGTTCTCTTCCTAACTCTCTCGTTGGCCTCGCCGATGGCGGAGTCGGCGACCGGCCCTGCGGCTATCCGCGCCGACCTAACGCACGTCGACAGCGGCCGCGGCTTCACCAAGCGCGAGCTGCTCCGGCGAATGGCGGCTCGGTCGAGGGCTCGCGCAGACAGCCTGTGTTCACCACCCGGCCGCGGCGGCAGCGCCCACGCGGTGACTGTGCCGTCGGCGCGCGGCACCACCGGCAAATACGACAGGGATTCCGAGTACCTCATCCACTTCGGCATCGGCACGCCGCGCCCGCAGCACGTGGCGCTGACGCTGGACACCGGCAGCGACCTGATCTGGACGCAGTGCCGGTGCGAGGTCTGCTTCGACCAGCCATTCCCGTTGCTCGACACCTCCGCCTCCGCCACCGCCCGCGTCCTCTCATGCTTCGATCCTCTCTGCGGGCGCGGAGGTCTCCCGCTCTCCGGGTGCGCCGTCGATGACAAGGCCTGCTTCTACGTCTACTCCTACGGCGATCAATCGGTCACGACAGGCAAGATCGTCCAGGACACCTTCACCTTCCAGGCGCCCAACGGAAAGGGCGCCACCGTGGCGAACCTCCGCTTCGGCTGCGGCATATACAATACCGGCGTCTTCAAGTCAAACGAGTCGGGCATCGCCGGCTTCGGCCGCGGGCCGTTGTCTCTGCCGTCGCAGCTGAAGGTCGGCAGGTTCTCCCACTGCTTCACGACCATCGTGGAGTCCAAGACCAGCCCGGTGTTCCTGGGCACGCCGGACAACCTTGAAGCGCATGCCACGGGGCCCATCCAATCCACCCCGTTCGTCCGAATTCCTGCGGGTGCGACCAGCCCGCTGTACTACCTTTCGCTCAATGGCGTCACCGTCGGCAAGACGCGGCTGCCGTTCAACGCGTCAACGTTCGCGCTCAAGGGCGACGGCGCTAGCGGGACGATCATCGACTCCGGCACGGGCATGACGACCTTCCCGGAGGCCGTGTTTAGGAGCATCTGGAAGGCGTTCGTGTCGCAGGTGCCGCTGCCCGCCGAAGACGTCGACGACATGCTGTGCTTCTCCACCACGCCGAAGAAGAAGGTGCCCGCCGTGCCGAAGCTCATCCTCCACCTGGAGGGCGCGGACTGGGAACTCCCGCGCGAGAACTACATGCTCGACGGCGACGACGCGGACGGCGGCGGGATGTGCTTAGTGATCGGTTCGTCGGGCGAGAGCAACAGTATGACGATCATAGGCAACTTCCAGCAGCAGAACATGCACATCGTCTACGATCTGGAGGCCAATAAGATGGTCTTCGTGCCCGCGCGCTGCGACAAGCTGTGAGAAGTTGTCACTGAACGTGCATACTACTGCGTACAATTCTACGTACGTACGTACTGGTTCTAGGTAAAAACGAGTACAAAGGAATGGGCGTGTTCTACTTCTACGTTCCACTGCTAAATAAACAAGTCGTAAAGCTAGTTATGCCAGCTCCGATGTCACGGAACAAATGATTACCCCCCCCCCCCCCCCCTCAGCAGCACCTCAAGGGACGACTGAAATCAGAACGCCACCTTGAGAACCCCGAGCCAGACGCTAGCCGAGGATCTCCGGTGAGAACCTCAGTATCGAGAGCAAGCAACCCAAAGAAACTGGTACTAGAATACGTGGACACCAAAACATGAGCACGCCAAGGGACTTCCCTTGCATGAACGAAGTGTCGGATAGCCGACATCGTGCGACAAGACCGGTGTGCCACCAGCGTAGCCGAAGGGCGGTGCGTCGCTGAGACCCAGCCCAGTTGAAGGGCGTCGGATAGCCGAGACTGGGCGACGACACCTCGAGGTCGAAGGACAACGCATGTCGAGGCCTTCCCAGAACATCCAGGAAGCTTTTCCTGGGCCACCATGACCACATGCCTAATCCTTTGGTTTGTTTTTATTTTTTCATTTTATTTCGTTTTTTCTTTTTATTTCTCTTTATGTTTGTTTTATGTTTTCCTTTTTGTGTCTTTTTGTTTCAATTTTGTAGTTTTATACAAGAAAATTGTTTATGTTGTGGAAAACTAATAATAGTTTTTTATTTAAATAACATAAATGTTCTTACAAAAATTGTTCAATAACATAAATGTTCATATTAAAGAACGTTCAAATGAGATAATTCTTTATTGAAAAATCGTTGAAATAATATAAAAGTTCATATTTTAAAAATCGTTCAAATAACATAATTGTTCATGTTTTAAAAATCGTTCAAATTAGATAAATATTCTTATTGAAAAATCGTTCAAATAAATGAAAAATCATTCAAATAACATAAATTTTCATGTTTGAAAATCGTTCAAATAAGATAAATATTTTTAGTAGTTCTCTTAGTTTTTTAAATATTTTATTTTACTATGATTTTATGTTATTTTTCTACAAATATGAACACATTCTTTTTTGTTACTATAAAAACAGAAAAGAAAAATAATAGAATAAAAAAGATAATAAAAAAGAAGAAAATATAACAGATAAAAAATAAGGAGTATCTCCTTATTGGGCCACGGAGCGAGTTTGGCCAGCCCATATCGTTGGGTGGGGCTGCGCGGGAGGGAGTATTCCCCGCGTAGGTCGGCAAATAAGAGCTCCCACCACCCGCGTCGAAACTTTTAACAACGTTTGCGCGCCTCTGCGGGCCGTAACTGAGCTGGTTGGGCATTGCATGTTGGGTTGGACTAGCAGGCCGCGTTATTGTGCAAGGGGCCTGTTGGAACTTTTCGGTGGAGTATTGGGCTTATTTTTCGTATTAATGCAGTTAACTTGTTATATGCTATCTCGTGGCATTCTTCATCAGCTCATATGTGCTGACGCTTACAAGTTTTTAAAAAGAAAAAAGTTGACGACGCTTATGGGTTTGTGCTGGTCAATTTACAAGGTCTTAACTTGCTAATTGGATGGTTAGCGTAAGCATCTCACTGATGTCATTTCTTTTTGGGTCCAGTGTGTCGTGATTGGAATTGAAAAAACGGTCGCAATATACAACCTACCCGCCCAACTAACGGTTCGGTGTCCCATCGAACTCAAAGCTCCTGCATGCATGCTCCTTATTTTCTTTGCACCCCGAGCAAACCATTATTTTGCGGTTATCTTGGGAGTCGTCGGCCGATTCGCTCACCGTCGAACAGAAACGAACACAGCACAGGACACCAGACGCCTACTAGTACGTACGTACTCTCAGTAAGATCGATCTCATTTTGATTGATTGATTGACCCGTCACGTCTAGCTGCATGCCAAATCTCACACAAGTTGATGCGGACGGCGAAGCGTACGTCGTCGCGTCGACCGTGCGCGTGCATTGATCTCGACGTCCTCTTCTTTCTTGCTAGATGGATAGGCTTCGATGCTACTCCCTCCGTTTAATAATATATAAGTTTTTTTTAGCAAGCTAAACTAAGACTTACGTTACGGAACATGAGTAGTAGATGCCACCGCGTTCTCTTCTTCACTACATCACACAATCGAATTTGAGGCACTCCAAAGTGCCTCAAAAAGTGAAAAAAAAAAGTGCAGTTTTTATCCCGGTAGGGAAAGGTCTTTTAAGGCACTTTTCATTAGTGCCTCCAAAGGTGACTTTTTGAGGCACTTTGCAGTGCCTCAAAAAGTCACCTTTGGAGGCAAGTTTGAGTGCCTAGTAAAGTACACATAGGAGGCAATTTCAAATAATGCCTTCAAAAATCACTTATAGGGGCACATGTAAACATTGCCTCCAATAATTACATTGTAGGCACTAACTAGTGCCTCTAAAGTTTACTTGTACAGGCACCCATTTTAGTGCCTCAAACTTATCTAGAGGCACAATACAATTATCATTACAGTAAATAACAGGAATTCATTTCAATAATTTATCAGGTTTCAATATCACAGTAATAAACAAGTTGAACATGGATTTATTGAAGTACTAAACAAGCTGATCATGAATCTGCTATCCAGTACTCAACAAACAAGGGAAGCTGAACAAGATGAAACAAGCATAACAAGTTGATATCACCAGTTTTTCTACTTCTAATTCTCAAGCAACGACCACATTCTTCTTCTTTCTTTTACCATCAGCAGATTTCTTCTTCAAACTAGATCCTTGTGTTCCTGTCAGTTTGAGTTGCATTTGGTTGACGAGAGATTCAACCACATTCCCAAGTGATGACCCATCTGGTTTTGTAACCTGCATGAAAATAACAGTTTACTCACACAGGTGCGGGCAACAGTTCCATGTTCAGAACTATCAGGTTTTAAATTGAACCAAGTGCAAATTTAACATTCCATTCAGATCCAAGTCATCATGAATACAACAGTGTTAAGAAATATCAGGTTTAACAAAATGACAGACTATAGTTGACATATGCATCAGTTTCATGATCTATAGTTGACAGACTAGTGCTTACGAAGTACTTACACAGGTTCTCGGCCAAGGTATGCATTTCGCCAGAGCATTTTCCATCCTGGTCATCCTTCCTTGTGGTCTGGGCAACTTAGTTGACCTCTTGTGAACTATGTTTATCATTACCTCCACACATTCACTAAGAGGCTTTCCGTCCAATCCAATTGAATCTGGCTCTGAATTTTGAATTGTTGCAAGTGCTACCATGTCAAAAATGTTAGGAGAAACTAAGCCCACTTCCTATCCTTTACATAGGAAACATTTCCTCTTTTTCTTTTCTTCAACTTTCTCTAACTTCACCTTCTTCAACTGTTCCACCTGCAGTAAGGGTAGTAACCTGTCAACAATGTTCATTTTATTTGACACAATAAGAACCAAGTAGGGTAATTATGTTAGTTAGAAGATTACCACAAGTTCCCTGGCATTGAATGCTTTATCTTTCTCTATTTTTTCTGATTCCGAAATGCTTTCAATGCTCCTGATCTTCTGTGATTTTGGCTGGTATTGTTTATTCACCATATCAAGTACTTTTTCCTTCTGAGGTTGTTCTGATTCCTTCTGAGATTCCGCTGGTTTCTTCATGGTTTGTGATGCTTTCCTCTCCTCAGTTCTCTGCCTTTTCCTGTGAAGCTCATGATCCTCCATCTTCTGAGATTGTTCTGATTCCTTCTGAGATTCAGCTGGTTCCTTTGATGCTTTCCTCTCCTCAGTCCTCTGCCTTTTCCTGTGAAGCTCATGATCCTCCATCTGAGATTTGTGCTCATCCATCTCTTCAACTTGTTGCATTCTAGTGTCGACAGCTTCGTCAGGTATGTCTCCTCTGAATTTCTGAGATCCTTGTATGAGTTCCATCATCTGAGTGTATTTCAACTCCAGATTATCACTTCTGGCAACCAAACTGGTCTGTGTTTGCACTAGACTTTGAACAACCCCCTTGAGTTCTTTGTTTTCTTCTCTAGCCTCATTGAGTGCATACAGAGCCATTGCAAGTTTCTCAGACGAGTTGCCGCCCACAACAAGTCCCATCCCATGCCTGACAGATTTATTACCTTTCGGGAAGATTGTTGAATACAGATCACCTTCTTTTGGTTCCTCTCCTACCAATTCTGGATTCGACTCCAATTTCTTACTGAACTCAATCTGTACAAGATAGTACCATCAAAGTCTATGAGATAATTGGAATACAAGATAGTACATTCACTGTACAAGATAATGTCATGTAATATAATAATTGCTGATTTATCATCTACTTACCATATTTTTCTTGGAAAAATCATCAACTGGCTGGCCTTTCTTATTAGTATGTGTCACACAATATAGCTCAGCCCTAGAAATTCTTCTACCAAATTTTAATTCCTGGAAATGAAAAACAAAATTTTGATACAGATCATTAACCAAAGCAACAAAAACAAAAAAAATTATAGATCATTAACCCAGTCGATAAAAACAGTACCACTTGTTCTTGCACCACTACGTAACTTCTTGAACAAGATAGATTTCATGGTTTAGGTTATTACCTCCTGTTGCCCTTTGTAAATTCCTTTTTCTCTGGCTTCATGTAGGAACCTTGAGAATATATTTTCATTATGACCTTCTTTAGGTGCCAGACCGAGTGTTTGCAACTTCTCATTAACCTCTTTTTGCCTCCTGTGCTGACTTTCAGAATTCCAATTTCCTGCAGACAATTAACATAATGTAAGTAACTTTCTTTTCTAACTGTCAGCAAGCTTGAAATAAACTCAACCTGAAATATCACCTATGATACTACTAACATCATGCAGATAAAATGTCAGTTGTAGGCTCCATGTCATAGAAATCTCTTGTTGCTGGAGACACGACAGCATACCAATCCTCATCTATTGGATCTTGCAAATAATATACTTGCTTGGCTTGACTAGCAAGTATGAATGGTTCAGATGAAATTTCATCTCCTCTATTTAAAAGTTTGCAGTTGATTTCAGTTATTCCAGAATCCTCTACCCTTATTCCAGTAGGTTTAGCCCATTCACACTTAAACATTACCACACTCCCTTTGTTAGAATAATTCAATTCTACAATTTCAATGATCTTTCCATAGTACTGAACATCTCCTATAACAGGATTTTTATCTTTTGCACTGGCATAACTTGACGTCTTCGCTGATACAGATACTCCATCACACTGTGTAGGTTTGCCATTAGCATGTGCTTTTGTATGGAAAATGCACCCATTGATGCAGTAACTTCTGTATTTTTTTACCATCATGTACGGTTTAGAAGCTAAGAGAACTACTTCTTCTGGCAATTCAATCCCTTTATCAAGTAGGGAATGCACATGTTCAACAAACCATGTGTGGAAATTAT
Source organism: Puccinellia tenuiflora (assembly GCA_012064385.1). Taxonomy (NCBI): domain Eukaryota; kingdom Viridiplantae; phylum Streptophyta; class Magnoliopsida; order Poales; family Poaceae; genus Puccinellia; species Puccinellia tenuiflora. The sequence goes on along the minus strand of QRDG01000391.1, from coordinate 729,643 downwards.
TGTGGTGAGATCTTTCGACATCTCTTTTACTAATTCTCCTGTTTGCACTAAGTATTTTGATGTGCTCTTCGGCATACTTAGTAATATGAGGATAACTAAACAGTACATATCTCTGAGCTTGGGTCCATGAAGTGTGATCCAGTTCAGTAACTGAAAATGCAGACATTGGCCTCCCAATTATTCTCAAATATCTGTCAGGGGATGTAATGCAAGTTGTGCTATCATTATGCCTTGCTGCTGCATTGAATTTGGTGTGGCAGTCATGTAAGTATCTTGAACAGAAAGTCAAAGTCTCATCCATAACATAGCCTTCTGCTATTGACCCTTCAGGATGGCTTCTTGTGTGAACAGAGTTCTTGATATGACCAATAAATCTCTCTGTAGACCACATATTCCTAAACTGGACAGGTCCAGCAATCATAGCCTCAGTTGCAAGATGAATAACAAGGTGTTCCATGATATCAAAGAATGTAGGAGGGAATATCATTTCAAGTTGACATAATATTTCTGGGATTTCAGCCTCCAGCTTCTGTATCTCACTAGGATTGATGACTTTTGAACAAACTTTCTTGAAGTATGTGCTAAGTTTAATCAGTGGTTTACTAACAATAGCAGGCATGGTCTTGCTTACAGCAAGAGGGAATATGTCTTCAAATATGATGTGGCAGTCGTGAGTTTTTAAGCCAACAAATCTTCTCTCATCCAACCTAACTTTGTTGAACAGGTATGATGCATAACCATCTGGGAACCTAGCATTTTTGACAACACTGCAGAATAGCTTCTTCTGATCTGGGTTCATGTAGTGGAGGGCTTTAGGCAATTCTGGTTTTGACTGAGATTCGTCAACATGTAGATGATCCCTAATCTTCAATCTCTTCATATCAAGCCTTGCTTTCACATTATCTTTCGACTTACTGTCCACTTGCAGAATGGTGTTGATAATATTATCAAAAACATTTTTCTCAATATGCATTGAATCCAAATTATTTCTAACAAGCAAATCTTCCCAGTATTCTAGTTGGAAGAATATACTTCTTTTCTTGAATGTTGTATCAACAGTGTGGGCTTCCTCCTCTTGTACAATATCTTCCACTCTTCTTCTGCTTCTGCAGTTTCCATATATAGTGTGTATGCCCTTTGTCATCTCTGGTATCTCATGACCTGTTGGCTGTACAGGAGGTTCCCTGAAATCATCGGTACCATCAAAAGACACATAGTCCATTCTATATGGATGGTCAGGTGGTAGGAATCTCCTATGACCTAAGTAGCAGGCCTTGTGTCCATATTTGAGCCTCCTTGAACATGTATTTGTCAGGCAGTGAGAGCAAGCAGCTATACTTTCTCCACTTATGTTGCCACGCCCTAGCCAGTCAGTAATGGTCCACAACAGCATAGCATGTACTTTGAACTTCTTTCCAATATGAGAATCAAAGGTCCATAGACCATTGCGCCATAAATCTTTAAGTTCGTCTACAACAAGTTGTAAATAAATGTTAATATCTTTTCCTGGTGCCTTTCTACTAGGTACAATAACTACAGGAGGAAATTGGAATCTTTCATGCAAACCCATGTGAAAGGACATCTCATCTCCTAAGTATGTTTTGATGTTTGATGACAACACAATAATATTTAACCCCCTTTGTTCAAGATGTGTAGTTAGGTTAAAACGATGAAACATCGACAAAAGGAGGTTTGAGCAAGAGTTAAAGGGGAGAAGAAGAAGCTGGCCGGCCACCTCCCCGGCATGGCCGGCCCATGGCCGGGCCGGCTCGGTCACTCGGTCATGGCTGGGCTGCTGGGTCCTGCCTCTGCGCTTGGCCGGTCACCTCCCCGGCATGGCCGGCTCATGGCCGGGTCGTCTCGGTTACTCGACCGGCCATGATGGCCGGGCCATGGCCGGGCTGGCGTCTGTGTCACGCTGGGGTGGCCGGCCTCCCCCTCCGGCCACTGCTCCGGCCTGGCTGGGCCATGGCCGGGCTGGCGTCTGTGTCACGCTGGGGTGGCCGGCCTCCCCCCCGGCCACTGCTCCGTCCTGGCCGGCCCCCACGGCTGGTCTCGCACCCCTACTCCAACGGCTGGATTTTGAGACCACCTATTTAAGGGCTTCTTCTTCTACCTTGGTCACTTGTCTATCAAAAAGAAAGAAGCTTGAAGCTCCACCATTTTAGACCACCTCAATCCACATAGATCTCTCTCACTAGCCAATACATCTCGTTGATATTTGGCGAGTTGGGAGAGAACCTCTTGATCTACAATCTCCACCAAACCGATTCGTTTTCCCCATTGATTTGTGAGAGGGGGCTTGTTACTCTTGGTGTTCATCGGAACCCTAAGAGCTTGTTGTTCTTCGGAGCTTTGGGAGCTAAGGAGACATCGCCGGGAGCCACCAATTAAGTTGTGGTGTGTGCCCCGGCCTTGGGCATCGAGTCTTGGCGGCTCGGTGCATTTGGTGGAGACCCTCCAACTTGTGGAGTGTGCTTCATCCTTGTAAAGGTTCTAGTTGTCAACCTCAACGGCAACATAGTGACAAGTGCCTCGCCACATCGGTGGTAAGTCACAACGGAGATACGGTGTGCCATATCAAGGCTACCCGGTGTTTCACTTTGGTGAACACCGCGCCGCTCCAACGGAGATTAGCTTCCATTGGGAAGTGAACTCCGGGATAAATCTTCGTGTCATCTTGTTGTTTATCTTCTCACTTACCTTTAATAGTTATCAATAGCTTACTATATCTATATCTTGTGCTAGTGAACCTTTGCTCATCATATAAGTTTGTTCACCTAGTTGCATATTCTAGATAACTTATATTTGAGCAATATCCTTTTAAAACGAAAAAGAAGTAAAATTTGTAGTTAACCTATTCACCCCCCCCCTCTAGTTAACCTCATCGATCCTTTCAATTGGTATCAGAGCATCGTCTCTTTATTAAAGGCTTCACCGCCTAAAGAGGAGGATGGGGGATCCCACTCCCATGGAATTGTTCAAAAACAAGTCAAGTCTATGGGGGAAAGATCCGATAAGAGGATGGATAGGTTAGAGGAACTAATAATGAAACTTGCCTCTACATCTAGCAATGAAAATAAAAGTCCCTCTCTAGATGAAAATGGTAATCCCATATCTCATTCAAAAGAAAGTGACGAACACTCATCTAGAAATGAAAACCCAAATCAATTTGGACATATTTATAACAATGCTCTTAATGTTCAACGTCCGCATGTGAACAATCTTGGTAATCTACCTTTAGTAGATAGGGCCCGTTTTACTAATTGGAAAGCTTCTATGAAATCTTATGTGTGTAGCTCTTCAATGCAAATATGGAGAATCATTGAGAGGGGATACTATCCTAAGGATATCAACAATTTGACCTCAAGTGAGATCATTGATGAACAACTCAATGCACATGCTATGCACATGCTCGAGAAGGCAATGGTCAATGAAGGTGTTGAGCACATCCGGTCTCTCCCAAACGCCAAGGAAGCTTGGGAGTATCTACTTGCCATGTATGATGGCAATGTGAGCATGCAACGCTCAAAGAAAACACTTCTTCAACGGCAAGTTGATCACTTCATTATGAAGGATGGAGAAGTTCCGGAGGATGTATATCGAAGACTCAAGGCTCTTGTTGTGGACATGAAGATGTTGGATTCAAGGATTTCGATGATGATTGGTTCAAGGGAAAATTTCTTCAAACCTTGATTCCATACAATGAGAACATGGTAATGAATGTTCAAGCAAGAGCGGACTACATGGAACTAACTCCCAATGATGTTTTGGGCACCTTTGTCACCATGAATATGATGAAGAAATCCTCGGAAGATGTTCTAGCTCGTGTGAATGGAATGAAGAAAGTATCTCTTGCCTTGAAGGCAACATCCTATGATGAGGAAGAATCAAGTGATGAAGGTGGATCCACCTATGTGCCATCCGAGAAGGAAAAGAGGGTGTCACACAATGAGTGTTTGGCGCTTGCCAATCATAATTGGTGGAAGAAAGGGGATTTTAGATCAAGTGCAACAAAGAACAAGGGGAGAGAAGGCCCAAGTATGAAGAAAGCAAGAACTTGCTTCAATTGTGGAGATAGTGAACACTTCGTTGTGGATTGCCCATACAAGAATAGAGTTGAGAATAAAGGACAGCTCATCAAGAAGACCAACTTTGTTCCCAAGAACAAGAACTTCATGAAGAAGGTATCTAAAAGGGCAATGGTGACAAATGAGCAAGAATATATATCCGGAGGTGAAGAAAGTGAAGATGAAGAAGAACAAGTCGGCATGGCGGCAATGGCAATTGGGGTTATTCCCTCTTCTTTGGACTCTCTATTTTCAACTCCGAATGACAAGAAAGGTCCAACCAAACACAAGTGCCTTATGGCCAAGGGTACATCTCCAAAGGTAACTCACTCTCTAAAACCCTCAATTTCCTCTACTCCATCATTGCTAAATTGTGATGAGGAACTTGATGATGAGAATGCTAATAATCTTTCAAAAGTCATGAGATCACTTGAAAGTGAAAATAAAATTGCATTTGATGCCTTCATGACTCAACTTGGTAATGCATATGGTCTCATAGAAGAACATGAAGAAAGAATATGTGAACTTGAGGGTTTCGCTCATGATGATGCTAATAAGATAGCGGAGCTAGAGGAAGCCCTAGATAATGCACTATGCCTTAAAGATTCTATTGAGGAAGTCTCCACTTTAGATCTATCTAAAATGATGGGTGACCGTGATCATGCACTATGTAAGCTTAAGGAATTCATGGATGAAAATGATAACATTATGAATGGTCACAATGAACTACTTAAGGATTTTGAGCATCTTGAGAAAGCTCACATGGCACTCTCAAGAGAGCTCAAGGTTCTTAAGGAGTCACATGACAACTCTCAAAATAAGGATGTAAATGAAAATGCTTGTGCCACTAACCCCTTATGTGTCAAAGCACCTCTCATATTGGAGAACAATAGGTTGAAGGCTCAACTTGAGAAAGGACTTGTGTCTTGCATCCAAGGAGAAAAGAACCTCAATAATCTTTTGAGAAATCAAAGGAGAGTTGTGGGTAAGGAAGGACTTGGATTTGGAGTCACATCCAAGAAGACCAATGAGAAGAGGAAACCAACTCCCTCCACTAATGCTATTGTTTTTGTGAAGGAGGGGGAGTTGGCTAATGATGAAGATGAATTTGATATCCTTGCTAAGAGCATTGCTCCTAAGAACACATCTTCTCACAACAATTTTGCGGGAAAGTATAACCCATCATATGTGCTTTTAAAATCTAATGATGGACATGTTTATGCAAAATATGTTGGAACTTCATATGGTAGTGATTATCATGCTTCTATTTGGGTTCCCAAGACCCTTGTGACTAACAAGAAAGGACCCATCAAAACATGGGTACCTAAATCGAGGAATTAACTCTTTGTAGGTATGTGCTTCCGGAGGATCATCATGGCTTATTGATAGCAGTTGCTCCGCACATATGACCGGAAGCAAAGAAGTGTTAAGTGACTTAATGCATCAACTTCTCAAGGTATCTCATGTCACGATTGGTGATGGTTCGGAACTCAAGGTATTGGGGCACGGCAAGGTGGTCATTTCTCCGGACACGTCCATTGAGAAAGTCCTCCTTGTTGAGTCCCTTGGTTATAATTTACTTTCCGTTTTGCAACTTTGCGAGTGCAACTTTACTGTTGTCTTTGGACGGTATCATGTGCTCATTCTTCACACAATTTCTCTTAAAGTAGCCTTTGTTGGATTTGTGGAAAACCGTATGTATGTAGTGGATTTCTCGAAAGAAACTACACATATTGCCACAAATCTAATGGCTAAATCCGACGTGGGTTGGCTTTGGCATCGCCGGTTGGGCCACGTCGGTATGAGAAATTTGCAAACACTTGTGAAGGGTGAGCATGTGGAAGGACTAACAAAAGTGAATTTTTCCAAAGACCGTCCTTGCAGCTCCTGTGTTGCCGGAAAGATGCATGAGAAGAACCATCCCAAAGTAACAACAATCAATACAACGAGGCCCTTCCAACTCATTCCTATGGACTTGTTTGGGCCTCCTACTTATGAAAGCCTTGGTGGCAAGAAATATTGCTTAGTAATTGTTGATGACTATACAAGATACACTTGGACTTTCTATATCAAGAAGAAGAGTGAAACTCAAAGGGAATTCATTGATTGGGCTACCCAAGTACAACGCCAATATGACACAACCATCTTGGCCATAAGAAGTGACAATGGAACCGAGTTCAAGAATTACACCATGGATGAATTCTTGAGTGATGAGGGCATTAAACACCAATATTCCGCTGCGTATACTCCTCAACAAAATGGTGTTGCGGAAAGAAAGAACCGTACACTTATTGATATGGCAAGAACTATGATGGCCGAATTCAAGTCTCCATACAATTTTTGGGCCGAAGCCATCAACACTGCTTGTGATCTAACCAACCGGCTCTATCTCCGCCCATTCACTAACAAGACTCCTTATGAACTTCTTAGTGGTAAAAAGCCCAACCTCTCTTATATTAAAGTTTTTGGTTGCAAATGTCAAGTTTACATTAAAGGTTCTAAATTGCCTAAGTTTGGGCCTAGAACTTTTGAAGGCATATTTGTTGGTTACGCCAAGGATTCCCACACTTATAGAGTCTTCAACATATCCACTGGGTGTGTTGAAGAATCTATGAATGTGGTATTCCATGAGGATAATGGCTCCCAAGTGGGGCAAGTTGATCTTGATGATGTAGGTGATGAGCCCTCCTCCATCGCCATAGGAAGAATGGGTATAGGTCCCCTTATACCCATTGAGGAACCCCTTGTGGCAACGGAGTTGGACTCAAGCTCGACGCAAGTGGAGCCCTCTACATCAACCATTGATCAAGCGGCAAACCAAGAAAAAGCTCGAGATCTACAAGATGATACCAACCATCATGATAATGATCAAGATCCACCCAATGATAATGGTGGTCAAGATTTTGGTGATCTCTCACCAAGAACTCCAACCCACTCTCGGATTAATCAAAATCTAGATGAAGGAGATGATGAAGATGCACCTCCTAATGAGAGACCCTCAGATGCTCTTGCTCGTCGAGTGGCTAGCAAGGCCGTGGCATTACATAAAAAATCTCTCTATCAAAAGAACATCATTGGTGGTCTTGGAAGGAGTGTGTCCACTCGGAGGCAACTATTACTCTTTTGTGGTGTCCATGCTCATATATCACATTTTGAACCTACCAAGGTGTATGAAGCTCTTGAAGATGAAGATTGGGTTCATGCTATGCACGAAGAGCTCCATAACTTTGAGAGAAACAAAGTATGGTCCCTAGTGGAAAGACCCAAGAACCATAATGTGATTGGAACCAAATGGGTGTTCAAGAACAAGCAAGATAATCATGGACAAGTGATTCGCAACAAAGCTCGATTGGTTGCTCAAGGCTACTCTCAAGTCGAAGGACTTGATTACGGTGAAACTTTCGCTCCCATAGCTAGACTTGAATCCATTCGTATATTGCTTGCATTTGCTTCTAGCTATAAATTCACTTTATATAAAATGGATTTAAAAGTGCATTTCTAAATGGTCCACTTAATGAGATGGTATATGTTAAACAACCTCCGGGGTTCGAAGATCCCAAGTGTCCTAACCATGTCTACTTACTCCATAAGGCTTTGTATGGCCTCAAACAAGCCCCACATGCTTGGTATGATCACTTAAAGGAGTTCCTAGTAGACCGTGGTTTTGCACTTGGGGTAATCGATCCCACACTCTTCACCAAGAGTGTAAATGGAGAATTCTTTGTATGCCAAGTATATGTTGATGATATTATATTTGGTTCTACTAATGTCTCTTTTGTAGAACAATTTGCTAAGCTAATGACAAGTGAATTTGAGATGTCTATGATGGGTGAGTTAAAGTTCTTCCTTGGTTTTGAAATTGAGCAATATGACGAAGGAACCTTTATTTGCCAAGCTAAATATACTCAAGACATGCTAAAGAAGATTGATATGTCAAATGCAAGCCCATTGAGGTTTCCAATGGCAACAAACGTGAATCTAACACTAGATCACGAAGGTATTCCGGTTGACCAAAAGCTTTATCGTTCTATGATTGGTTCTTTGCTTTATCTTTGTGCATCTAGACCGGATATCATGTTTAGTGTGGGTTTGTGTGCAAGATTTCAATCTAACCCTAAAGAAAGCCATATGACTGCTGTCAAAAGAATTCTTAGGTACTTGGTTGATACCCCCAATCATGGTCTTTGGTATCCTTCAAATACAAGCTTTGATCTTGTGGGGTATTCGGATGCGGATTGGGCCGGTGACAAAGTGACTAGGAAATCAACCTCGGGTGCTTGCCAATTTCTTGGTAGGTCACTTGTGTGTTGGTCTTCGAAGAAACAAAATTGCATATCCACCTCCTCCACGGAAGCCGAGTATATTGCCGCCGCAAGTTGCTGTTCACAATTATTATGGATGAGACAATGTCTTGAGGATTTCGGAATTAAGAAAAAGACATTGCTTCTTTTATGTGATAATGAAAGTGCTATAAGAATTGCTCACAATCCCGTGCTCCATGGCAAGACAAAGCATATTGAAATACGGTATCATTTTATCCGTGATCATGTGGCCAATGGAGATATCTCTCTTTCATATATCAACACCAAAGATCAACTCGCCGATATATTCACAAAACCACTTGACGAGAAGAGATTCAAGGAATTAAGGGGAGAAATCAATGTCGTATGTGCAAGCAACTTTGTTTGATTGGAAATCTTGCTTACACACCTCTACTAGACTCTTATTTGGATTCTAGATGTTGGCATGGACATAGGGGGAGTGTAGCACAATTCATGTGTCAACACTACTCCTATTATGCGCAAATAGACAAATCTTGCAATATAGTTACTCATGTGACAAAATATGCTTAAAAGATGAGTTTTGATTGTTGGACCCAAGATATATCTTCGCGGTGCCATGTCAAGCATACTCATACATGGTGGCTTCGGCCACCGACCTCCTTGTATAAGGAGTTGGTTTAATAAATCTTTTCGAAATAGTCGATGCCTTCGGTTTATTGCACAAGTTTCACTTTCATATCACATCCAATGTTGCTACTTGATTGATTTCGATTTTCCCATTGGATGTGTGACGAAATCATACTAATCATTGTCATATCATACATCGTTATACCTCTCTCTCGTATTTCATCTCAAGCACATAACCATGATTTTCTGGACAAAAGTGAAAAAGATACATTTGAGTCAAATATTCGAATTCAAGTTGTGAAAAAAAGGGGGTCAGGGCGCCTGGGATTGGCAGCCCGGCCATTCCCCGGTCTGGCCGGCTCCGTGGCCGGCCCCTCTCGGGTAGGAGCCCGGCCATCATGGCCGGCCCCTCTAGCCACTTCCCCGGCCAGCTGCCCGGCCATGGCCGGCACTATGGCCGGCCTCTCTCGGTATGGTCCCCGGCCATCATGGCCGGGACTATGACCGACTCCCTGGCCACTTGCCCGGCCTGGCCGGCACTATGGCCGGCCTCCCCGAAAATTGGCTTTGTCTTGCCTTGGCCGTCCCATGTCCTCTTCCTTTCTCTTCCAAACCATCTAACCCGAGTTTCCCCTCCATTGGAGGGCACCCAAGCTTCACCTCCTCCCCTCCTCTCCATTTTTAGCCATCCCCCTTCCATCCCTTGCCCAAACTCAAACCCCCTCGGCCCGATCTTCCTCTCCATCCAAGTGATTTCCTCCATTGGTGTGGGGATCTGGAGATCTCCCAAGTTCTTGGTGGTGGTGAGAGGCCTCTATCTCTCCCCTCCATCCAAGAATCACCTTGGGCAAGGATGGCTTCCGACTCGGGTATAGTTGTGTCCTCTCCCTCATCTTGTGTAGATCATATATCTCTTAGCTTTGTGGGTTTGGTTGTCTTAAGTTTTCTCATAAACATACTTATGTGCATATGCTAATTTCATGGCTAATATTCATTGTCTTAACTTAGAGATATTAATATGAATGCTTTGGTGTCGATTCCCTCATAGGAAAATTAGTTATCACCAATTTGTGCTCATGTTGTATCTCTATGCAATGGTATTTTCATTTTCCACATAGTGACCTTAGTGTTCAATATTTTGGTGTCCACTCTCCTAAAGAAATTTAGTTATCACCAATTCCAAAATGTTTATTCTATTGCTTACTGATTCTAGCACGAATGCTTTGGTGTCAATTCTCTCATAGGAAATCTTGTTATCACCAATTTGTATTCATTGTATATCTCTATGCCCAGTCTTGTATGTGGTTATGTGCACTTATCCATCATGCTCGTCCCTATGCTCTAATTTCACAGATTCCGACAATGTTCCTATCAATCAGCGTCTGCGGGCTCGTCGCCCTAAGAAAGTCAGTGGCAACAAAACTGCCGGTCCGTCTCAGCGCACTGTCACCAACAAGGTTGAGCCTGTGCACAGTGATTGGAACACTCTTCCAGAAAAGGACTTCCAACGGGACCGTCTAGGTTTTAATCCCTATATTTATGACCGTACCTCCTCGGATCCCCGGTTTTATTGCAAGATGCATCAAGTTATGTATGAGTTTGTCATCAACCGGAAGGAAAACACCTATGTGCCTCAACAGTTCCTTGATGTGGAATGGGTTCGTCAACACTATCCGGAGACAATGGAAATCCTGGAATTCCACAACCTTCATAGGCTCATGGGTCGTAAGAAGGATTACAATCCCGAGCTCATCAAGGAGTTCTTTGCCACAGTATACTTTCACTCCGATACTGCCAATACTATGACCTGGATGAGTGCCACCGCTGTTTGTCAGGCTACACTAGCTGACTTCGCTCGCTTGTTGGAATTCCCTGTCATTGATCCCTCTGATTCTAGATACTTCCGCATTCATGAACCGGGTCAACGTTAGTTGTCAGCCAAGCCTCATCTTTATCACTGTTATGATACGGAGGTCGAAGGTATATGTCATGCTCCCAATGTCACCTTCATGTCACCCAAGTATTATGTCCTCCACAGGATTCTCCGCCATACAATTCATGTCAAATATGGAGAACGGAATTTGGTTCGTGGCTGGCTAATCAATCTTCTCTTTCACTTGGAAAGCAAGAAAGAACAGGGTGTCAAACTTGACGTGATGCACTACATGCTCAGTGAGATGCGTCTATGTGTTCTCAAAAGGAGGGTTCCCATCTATGCTCCCTATCTTCAGCTTCTCATTGAGAACAAGTGTGGCGCCACTAGGTCTTCGGTTTATCCTTTGATTGCTCACAAGCCTCTCAATATGAATATTCATGGTGATGATGATCCTCCTCCGGCCAAGCGCTCTAAGCCCTCTCCTCATGATGAAGGTACAAGCTCAGCTCACCCTTCCAGTACACCCAAAACAACATGGAAATCTATCTTCAAACATATGAATTGCTTTGGGATTGATATGCAAAAACGGACTTATGAGGCTCATCGGAACAACAAGATCATTCATAATAACCAGAAATTGATGGCAAGGCACATGGACATGGAGTTTGCCAGTGGATCTGAGGGTGAGATCACTCCTGAGGAGACATGGGTTTCTGCACACTCAAATTGGTTTCTGCCACCTGTTCCTGCTAATCCCAATGTTGGCCCCAATGTCAATCCGTCAGATGGACCCAGTTCTAGCACAGCGCCCCCCGTGATCAACACTCAGTATCTCTATGGTGGTGATGATGTCGAGCTTCCTGATCTTGAGAATGAGACCATGGTTGATTGGTTCAATGAGTGGTCGTCTTCGGGTAACGCTTAGATTAGTTTTCTCTCCTTTTTGGTGTCTTGATGCCAAAGGGGGAGAAATATTAGGTTGTCAACAGGAATTTGCATATGGGGGGTTTCTGCATCATCATTGCTTCTTCCATTTGCTTCTATCTCGTGTGTTTCAAGTGAACTTTAATTTGGATTTCATCTTGTGAACTTGGCTATCTACTCTATGTGTAAGACTATGTTATCTTCGGCTATCATCTCTATGTCAAGACCTTGTTATTTGTGTAGTCAATTGATGCCATTTATTATCTCTACGTCAAGACTTTGGTAAGCCATTCTTATCACTATCCGTATTACTAATGTGTTAGTTGAGTACATGATGATTATGTTATAGTTATATGTGGATTCAATGATGTTGAGAGCTATTTGTCTTAGTATAAAAGATGTGTGAATTGCAAAAGTTAGGGGGAGCTCATGTCTCTTGTTGTTGTGCACACATTGAGGGGGAGCTCGTCTAATTCTTGTAATTCACTAACCATCGTTGGTCACTCTCATACATATATATGTCATGCAAATTCTTGTGTTGTCATCAAACATCAAAAAGGGGGAGATTGAAAGGACATCTCATCTCCTAAGTATGTTTTGATGTTTGATGACAACACAATAATATTTAACCCCCTTTGTTCAAGATGTGTAGTTAGGTTAAAACGATGAAACATCGACAAAAGGAGGTTTGAGCAAGAGTTAAAGGGGAGAAGAAGAAGCTGGCCGGCCACCTCCCCGGCATGGCCGGCCCATGGCCGGGCCGGCTCGGTCACTCGGCCGACCATGATGGCCGGGCTGCTGGGTCCTGCCTCTGCGCTTGGCCGGTCACCTCCCCGGCATGGCCGGCTCATGGCCGGGTCGTCTCGGTTACTCGACCGGCCATGATGGCCGGGCCATGGCCGGGCTAGCGTCTGTGTCACGCTGGGGTGGCCGGCCTCCCCCCCGGCCACTTCTCCGGCCTAGCCGGCCCCCACGGCTGGTCTCGCACCCCTACTCCAACGGCTGGATTTTGAGACCACCTATTTAAGGGCTCCTTCTTCTACCTTGGTCACTTGTCTATCAAAAAGAAAGAAGCTTGAAGCTCCACCATTTTAGACCACCTCAATCCACATAGATCTCTCTCACTAGCCAATACATCTCGTTGATATTTGGCGAGTTGGGAGAGAACCTCTTGATCTACAATCTCCACCAAACCGATTCGTTTTCCCCCTTGATTTGTGAGAGGGGGCTTGTTACTCTTGGTGTTCATCGGAACCCTAAGAGCTTGTTGTTCTTCGGAGCTTTGGGAGCTAAGGAGACATCGCCGGGAGCCATCAATTAAGTTGTGGTGTGTGCCCCGGCCTTGGGTATCGAGTCTTGGCGGCTCGGTGCATTTGGTGGAGACCCTCCAACTTGTGGAGTGTGCTTCATCCTTGTAAAGGTTCTAGTTGTCAACCTCAACGGCAACATAGTGACAAGTGCCTCGCCACATCGGTGGTAAGTCACAACGGAGATACGGTGTGCCATATCAAGGCTACCCGGTGTTTCACTTTGGTGAACACCGCGCCGCTCCAACGGAGATTAGCTTCCATTGGGAAGTGAACTTCGGGATAAATCTTCGTGTCATCTTGTTGTTTATCTTCTCACTTACCTTTACTAGTTATCACTAGCTTACTATATCTATATCTTGTGCTAGTGAACCTTTGCTCATCATATAAGTTTGTTCACCTAGTTGCATATTCTAGATAACTTATATTTGAGCAATATCCTTTTAAAACGAAAAAGAAGTAAAATTTGTAGTTAACCTATTCACCCCCCCCCCCCTCTAGTTAACCTCATCGATCCTTTCACCATGGAGGTACATTGTAAGGGATTAATGATAGGCCAAATGCTGTAAGATAGGTTCATGTTTCTAAATGGATTGAACCCATCAGTTGCCAGTCCAAATCTAATGTTCCTAGGTTCATCACTAAAATCAGTGTATTTGGCATCAAAATGTTTCCAAGCTGGTGAGTCTGCAGGATGCCTCATGACCCCATCTTTTATCCTTTCATCATGGTGCCAGCTCATAAGTGGAGCTGTCTTGGTACACATGAACATCCTCTCCTTATTCTCCTTTTCAAAGGAAAATGTCTAATTAATTTTTGGGCCACCCTGCTAACCCTTTTCCCACCTGCTACAATTTTCTCAGTCTTCCATCTAGATGTTTTGCAATCTGGACAAACAAATGCATCCAAATATATTCCTTTAAATATAACGCAGTCATTTAAGCAGGCATCGTAGGTGTCATACCCTAAGCCTACTTCATTGATGTATTGTTTTGCTGCATGAAAATTCCTAGGGAGTGTTTCTCCTTCTGACTGCAATGTCTTTAAAACATCTTTAAACAGTTGCAATATATCTTCAAAACCAGCATTGGAAATTGACATGACATTCTTTATGTGCATCAACTTGACAAGGAAATGCAGTTTACTGAACATTTTGTAACCAGGGAATAAAGGTTCTTTGCCATCATTAACTAATTTCCTGAAGAGATCAACATCATCATCACCAGCACTAGCATCACTATCGTCATCTAAACCTGATCCTAGTACACTATTATTGTACATTTCACAACCATCTAGAATAAGCTGCTCAATTTCATCAGTACCAGCAGACAGGTTATGCTCTTCACTGGATTGGTCAATAGGTGTAGAACCAAGTGCAGTTTCCCCATGAAATACCCAAGTGGTATAGCCATGCATAAAACCAGCGCAGATAAGGTGATCATGAACCAAATCAGCACTAAACCAGTATCTATTTGAGCAATTTCTGCAGGGGCACAAGATTTTACTGTTTCTGTCCGAGTTTGCAGCAGCAAACTGTAAAAAATCCCTAACACCAGAACCATATTGATCACTAGATCTAGGAGCTTCCATCCATTTTTTATCCATTTCAAAAGGAAAGTAAAATTACAAACAGCCTAAATTGAAGGACAAGCTGAACCTGCATACGAATTCAACCAATCACTAAGCAAACATACATGTATTGCAGTAATATTATAGGCAAACATCATGGTGCACACGCCAATCGCTTAGCAAACGTACATACCCTGTGGTAGCTTGACGTCGTGGGTAGTAGATGACGTGGTTGATGCGCGGTGAAGTCTGGAAACCGCAGGATCAAGTGTAGCACCTTCTCCTAGTCCTCCTCCCGCGAGGAAAATCATAGCAGCGGTCTCTCCTAAGCACGGCAAATCATGTCGACTCAGGGCGATTCACCATCGAATCAAGGCGACGAAAGGGTAGAGTCAAGGCGAACTTACCGGAACTACTCCGGTGCCGAGCTCCTCCCGCGGCGACCTCCTCCGGTGCCGAGCTCCTCCCGCCGCGAACTCCTCCGGTGACGAGATCCTCCCGCGGCGACCTCCTCCGGTGACGAGATCCTCCCGCGGCGAACTCCTCCGGTGCCGAGCTCCTCCCGCGGCGACCTCCTCCGGTGCCGAGCTCCTCCCGCGGCGACCTCCTCCGGTGCCGAGCTCCTCCCGCGGCGACCTCCTCCGGTGACGAGATCGTCCTGCCTCCTCCGATGACGAGGGATCTGGGGCAGAAACTATTTTGCAACGGGGGTAAGATATTTTGTTCGTGGAAGGACCTGGATTTGTAACTAAAAACTTTAAAGGACTATTCTGCAAAAACTGCACATTGGATAAGCACAGGCATCTCCTCTCACGTGAACAGAGAGGATAGTTAGGGTTAGCCGCCGGCTCCCGCGATCTTCATGTCCTCCACCCACGCGAAGAGAAGTCGTTCCGGCGAGGGGAAGCCGCCGGAGACGGCAAGCCTCCAGCCATCTTCATCTTCTATGCGGCAAAGAGAAGCCACTCCGGCGAGGGGAAGTCACTACGACGAGGCGAAGCCGCTCCGGCGAAGAGAAGCCACTCCTGCGAGGAGAAGGGAGGCCACTCCGGCGAGGAGAAGGGAAGTCGTTCCTGCGAGGAGAAGGGAGGCCACTCCGGCGAGGAGAAGGGAAGCCGTTCCGACGAGGAGAAGGGAAGTCTCCGGCAGAGAGAAGCCGCCGGCGATCATGCTACACTATGGTATTGTCCTCCATACTGAATCACTTCTATAGATTCGAAGCTATAAATGATTTGTGAGTTAAATGTTGTGAATTCACAACAGTCTTGTGGATTCCAAAGTTAATGGATACCAAATTGAAATTGTTCACAACATTGAACTCACAAAGAAAATAATTGGTGAATTCACTATGCTGAATTTGTTGTGCTGAATGGATTTTGTTACAAATAAGGAAAGTGATTTATGCTAACATGCATATGGGTAAATAAGGAAAGTGAATTATGCTAACATGCATATGGGTATTAAGACTACCTTGAACTCACAAAGAAAATCACTATGCTGAATTTGCTGTACTCAATGGATTTGGTGACATGCCTTACACCAATGCAGGACGTGGGCCAGCGAGGAAGCAGCATGACCTTTTTGCCACCAAGGCAGGGCAGGGCCGCGTCCATGTCTACCACCAATGCAGGGCACCTGCACTTGCCACCAATGCAGGGCGTGGGCGCGTTCAAGCCACCAAGGTCGACCAGGCCGCAGTTGCCACCAATGCAGGGCGTGGGCGCGTTCAAGCCCCCAAGGTATTTTTTGAAGTGCATATACTTGTGAATCCACCAAGGTATCTTTTGTGCATTTGAAGTGCATTGAATCGTTTGTTCATATTGTCCAAATTGCAAAGTCAATCTTAGGAATAACAAGAAGGATGTTGATCATATTCATGAACTTTGCATGTTTGGTAATGAGGTAGAAATGAATGTTAATCAACTGTTGCATCTGAGAAGACTAGTTGAAACAATGCCAAGAACCCCCATAAAGGCCTATGTGTGCAGAGTCAGTCCAGGCCAAATGGTATGTTGCTTAATTTCCACTTTGTTGTCTTGTTGCTAGATGCTACTAGTTTCTAGTAGCTAAAAATTTGTATTTTCTCTTGATGATTGTAGGAATTTTCCTCAGAATTCACACATGCATACTTGCTCAATTTCCTGAGAGGACCATATGACAGCTCACCTGTCATCAGTGTAGTGGTTACCAGCAATGAAAGCATAGTCAAAAGATACTGTAGAATGAAGCTTGGTGATGGAAGGAAAGCAACCATTGTGTATGGTTGGACAAGAGTTGTAGAAGAATTCAAGATGGAGGAAGGGGAGATATGGATCTTTAGCCTGAAGGATGAGAGATCACTGCCGAAGACACAAAGGGATCCTTGGCCATGGTTAAGGCTTGTGATCACTAAGCTTGATCAGCAAGGTTAGCACCATACTGCTTATCTGTTAATAACTGCTTTGTATGTTGAACATCTTTTAGACAGTATAGTGAACTGCATATACAATGTGGGTTGAATTAACTTCAGTTTTCTTACTATGTAGCAATCAACAATGGTGATAACAGGGATGATGATGTCCTTGTCAGTGATGATGATGTCCTTGTCAGTGACGACAAGGACGTCCTTGTCAGTGACGACGACGTCCTTGTCAGTGACGACGACGTCCTTGTCAGTGACGACGACGACGTCCTTGTAAGTGACGACGACGACATCCTTGTCAGTGATGACGATGTCCTTGTCAGTGACGACGACATTGTTATCAGCGATGATGAAGATGATATCAACTTGCTAGTGCAGGTACCTGAAAACTATTTCATCTCAAGAGGTATGTTGACATGAACTTACTAGTAATATATTTTGATCACTAAGAGATTTTCTTAGTTGACAACAAACTTAATGCATGTAGGTCCTTATCTGGGTGGTTCAGAATCTTTTGACAGAGATTGCTATTTTGCAAACTTTGTGAGGATGAACTTTCGCCAAATGATACAATTGAGGAGAATTGTTGAAGAGAATCCAAGCACAGCCATTAAGCACTATGTCTGCACAATGAGACGAGCTACCCTGCAAAGCTGCATCTTGGTAAGGTTCATACTTGATTTACATTAAAGTGTTTCAATGTCTTGTACAACTGTTGGTAAATAGATTAGCAACATAATTAATCTACATGTTTGCAGGAATTTTCACTGGAGTACACTAATGAATGCTTATTAGGGTTCCTAGCGGCAGAAATTAACATAGCTGTCAACTGCTGGTTGAGAACTGAAACTTTGTATGCCAGGATGAAGGTTACTCCAACTGGAAGGGCTACTATCACAATTGGCTGGCCAGAAATTGTAGAGGAATTTAGATTGGTGGAAGGAGACATATGCACGTTCAGCTTCACGAATGAGAGAAATGCTGAAGGAAGAGACGCTGCAGCCTGGCTTAGGCTACTAATCACAGCACTAGAAGATTGAGAAGCAACTTTGTATTGTAAATCTTGTGTCACTGTACTCTGTCTAGAATATGAAGATATTTTCTGAATATGAAGGTTGTCTAGAATATAAACATGTCTACGTGTGGAACTGAGTTTCAATGCTATATGTATGTATGTTTGAATGCTACATATGAATAACTCAACAGTTTAATGGTTGTGTCATTGTTTTGAATTAAGACTACCTTGCCTCTAATTGTTCTGGAGTACAATTTCTTCAGAACATAGGCAACTAGTCAACAGTTTTGTTTGGTTTTCAAAACTATAATTGCTTGGTTTTCCAAAGTGTGATAAGTTTTGATTATATATGCCTGCTCAGTGTTGATTAACTATGACTAGGATGCCTCTTATTGTTCTGAATAATTATGTATTCAGAACATAGGCACCTAGTCCACATTTGTTAGTCTTTCTGTGACTTGTGTCTTTAGCCCAATTGACTAGCACTCCCTAGCCCAATTAAAAAAATATTTGTACATGAAACGATTTTATTTCCATTATTTAATGGGTTCTAAAGTAGATTTTTTAAAAATGCCAAAAATGGCACACTTTTACGACCACATCGACCCGTATATAACCATCAAAAATGTCATGGACTGACTTGCAAAAAATCCATGGTATATAACCATCGACCCGTGCTCTTTGTTTACTTTTCCCCTCATATCCCCCCGTGCTCTAGGGTTTGCAGAAGAGAAGCAGCCGCCGTCGTAATCCGAGGAGCAGCCGCCATCGCCGGTGACGAGGAAGGAAACATCCGCCGCCGCCATCGAGGAGCCCTTTCATCAACAAGGTTAGATCAATCCTATCCTTACCAATCTCCATCTCACCATTCCTTTGGGTCTGTCTTTGTTGGATCTGTCTTTGTTGGATCTGTTTAGGGTTCTCTATTTGTTGCTTTCAATCTTTCTTGTTGCTTGTTACGGTTAGGGTTCCTAGATGGTGATTGTTAGGGTTAGGGTTGCTGTCGCTCCTGTTCATGCGTCTGGATTAGTTACTATTCTCATTTGGATCTGTTAGGGTTGTTAGGGTTGCTTGTTAGGGTTAGGGTTGCTGTCGCTCAAAAGGGGAAAGGGGGAAAAAGCTTGCTTTCTTTTCTTTTTCGATCTGTACGAATAGGCTTGTTTATAGGCTTGTTAGGGTTAGGGTTGCTGTCGCTCAAAAGGGGAAAAGGGGAAAATCCTAGGATGCTGATTCGGATGGACATAGCCCAAAAGGGGAAAACCCTAGGATTGAATTGAAAAAGGGTAGTTGAGGGTAATCATTTCGGGAGTTCATTTCTGGTAATTCATTCATGTCAGGTATCACTAGCCAAAAAGGGAAAATATGATTTGTAATTTTCTGTCATGTTATTCTTGTGATGCCTTCATATTCTTCAGATTTTGACCAAAGGGTTACTTTCTTAATTGCAGATACAGAATGGGAAGCAGTGTCCTCATTGTGATTCCCGACAGCGATGACGAAGATGAGCGCAGGATCTCACAAGAGAAGGCTGCTGTCATGAAGGCGGAGGCTGTGAAGGCGCATGGCACAATGATCAGCAGTGTCCTCATTGTGATTCCCGACAGCGATGACGAAGAGGAGCGCAGGATCTCGAAAGAGAAGGATGTTGTCATGAAGGTTAAGAGGGAGGCTGTTGATGCAGAGGCTGGGAGCTCCAAAAGAGTGGCTGCTGTCATGAAGGAGGAGACTGTCAAGGCTCCTGCCAAGAAGGTGAAGAGGGAGGCTGTTGATGCAGTGGTTGGGAGCTCCAGAAAAGTGGTTGGGAGCTCCAGGAAAGAAGATGGTGCCAGAAAAGTTGCCAACTTAAGACAAATTGCTGGTACTGATCCAGACAGACACATGCAGATTCTGATGGATATGGTGAGAAATGGCATGGACTCAGATATGGCAGAGTACCTTCTGAGTAAGAAAGAAGAATATGCTGCTGTTGACATGAAGAACAAACAAGTTGAGCATGTAAGATATCTGTTCTTTGTCTAGTTCCTTATATCTTTGCATGCTCATTGATTGATCTGAATAGTATGCTCATTAGTTAAACTAATTTAACTAAATTTGACTGAACAGATGGGATGGAAGAAAGCAAACAACATCCTTAGTGTTGCTTCTGATGAAGATCTGATGCTAAAGAGAGGTACAACAACTAACAACCAGTGATGATACTTAAGTAACTGGTGGCAACATTGTTTAATCTGCTTGTACGTACATTAACTAACAACCAGACATGAAATGGTTGCATACAGGACCAAAGATTAAAGGCAATCGCCTCTTCGATGACCACTGCGTGTTTGGAAACAACATGGAGCTCACAAAGGACCAAGTGGGTTATCTTGAAGACATTGTTGGCGATTGCGCAGGAGAACCTATCAAGTTTTATGTCTACAGAATGTCAAAGTCATCCGTTATTCCAAATAAAGCAAAGATGGTAACACTGTACTTTCAAAAATCTTATTGCATTGTCTTTGCTTTATTGTTTTCTGATTACTAGTATGGGGAAATATGATAGCTACATATGTAATGTAGGAATTTGGCCTTGAGTTCACGCAATCAAGCCTCGAGAGATTCCTTGAGGAACCCATTGACATATGTATTGAATCAACTGAAGTTTCCAAGAAGGCAGTTGTTAAGCTGAAGCTGGGTGAGAGGACAAGGAAGGGCATGTTGTCAGGTGGATGGGCAAAGGCAGTGGAGACTTTCAAGATAGAGGAAGGGCAGATCTATATCTTCGTCTTCAATGAAGATAAGATAAATGGACTCAAGCTCCTGCTCATGCGTCTGGATTAGTTACTTGGAGTACTGGTAAACTATGTGGAGCTGCTTTTGCTATGTGGTATGTGATGAACTGCTATGTGGTATGTGGTATATACCATACTTTTGCTAGATGATGACATGTGGTGGTAAACTATGTGGTGCATGTGCTGCAGCAGGGTAACCGTGGTGGTAAACTATGTTAAACCATGTCCTACTTTTGCTAGATGAAGTATGGATTTGTGTTGTAATGGTGCTGTACTTCTACCTGTAGATATGGATTTGCTATAAGTATGGTGTTGTGCTTAGTTTGTTTTGTACCTGACTTGAGTTTAGAGGCACTAAACAATAGTGCCTCCATTGCTTACTATTTGAGGCACTTTTAAGTGCCTCAAATAGTAAATCATTTGAGGCACTGCTGGTTAGTGCCTCTAAATGATAGTTGATGCAGGCACTAAACAAAAGTGCCTCCATTGCTTACTATTTGAGGCACTTTTAAGTGCCTCAAATAGTAAATCATTTGAGGCACTGCTGGTTAGTGCCTCTAAATGATAGTTGTACAGGCACTAATCAAAAGTGCCTCCATTGCTTACTATTTGAGGCACTTTTAAGTGCCTCAAATAGTTACCATTTGAGGCACTGCTAGTTAGTGCCTCTAAATAAAAACTTTTAGAGGCAATACTTCAAAAAGTGCCTTCAAAAGTAATCTTTAGTGGCAGTTTATAAAAGTGCCTTTAAGAAAGTGCCTTAAATTGGAGGACGTGACATAGTGCTTCCCCGCTACACGTACGGACGGTAGAGGGCCAAGCTAGAGCAAGAACAAGAGAACACAGGTCACTCTGTGCAAAATGTGAGAGATGAGATGAGAAAGGGGGGAATAGATAAGATGTGACCCAACTGACTGAGCCCTAACCTAATCTTCAGTTGGCTGAGAATTAGCAAAATCGCTATTATTGTGAGGTTGTGTGTATCATCAGGTCCGGAGTCCTAATTGCATAGGATTGTAATAACTGACCTCCGTGTACTATTTTTTTTTCGAGATTGACGGGGCGGAAAAAAAATTCCCCACCGCTTGTTGCATTCACTCAAAAGTAGCCTGGTGGGCCATGTTCTTACAACAGATGGAGAATTACGGGGGATACAAGGGAAGGGAAGACAAGTAAAATACAAGAGAAAAAACATGACTAGAAAAGGGAAAATCAAGAACCACCATGAGAGGCACAAGTAGATGGGGGGGGGGCAGTCTAGGGATCACAATACTAAGAACCAGCAATCAGCCTTGCGCGCCGCCTGGCGTGCGTATCGAAACCCACGACACAACTGAGGAGCATCCCCATCATCATCGGCGAGTGCCAAGCCTAGCACCTAGCACAACCTAGGCAGGGAGCTCCGCCACGGGAGGTCGAGACGATTAGCAGGATGGGGAGGCATCAACCGCGTCGTCATTGAGCAAAGATGAGCCGAGATGACACCAAGAGCAAGAAGCTCGCCGCACCACAACGGCAACCATGGGAGGCTCTCGGGCAAGCACAGGAACGGGGCCAAGACCCCGCGAAGGCCAGCCGAGGAGAGAAACACACCACCGTCGGCCCCAAACCGGCCGCACCAACACCATCAAACGCAGCACCATCACCAGCTTACCCTAGACACCAGGACGCTCGCGAGCCACCCCTGCCATCCCCGAGCAGCGCCTCCACAGAGGGGAGCGATGTCACAACGCCGCCGTTGCCCAAACAGGGGACTGGGTTTTCACCCAGCAGGGGGTGGGTGATGGGGATGGAACCTCAACGACGCCTCCGAGGAGGGATCCGGCGCCGGAGCGTCGTCGACGTTGTGGCCGCCGCCGGCCAAGGGTTTCCCCCGGTTCCAAGCACCACACCACCATCCACCCGACCAAGGCACGGATCCGACGAGGACGACAAGTACCAAGGACGGGGGAGAGCGCCATACCAGCCGGAGATGCGAACCCGTCGAAAAGCGCCACGGAGGTCTTCAACCAGGAGCCGCCGCACCGAGCGGCCACACCATCGGGGGAAAGGGGCATCACCACGATGCTCCATGCCATGGACCTTCCGCGCAGCCAGAGAGGATCGCCGCCACAGGGACAGGTGGGCGCGCCGCTGGGGGAGGCCGCGCCGCCACGGGAGCAACCGGGAGAGGGGCCGCCGTCGCGCGCGAGAAGAGAGGCCACGCCAGCACCGTCCACCGCACGGAGAAGCCCGTCGGCATCCTCCGGCGACAGCGCAGGAGGGTGGATGCCAGCGGAGGGGAGCAGACGGGCAGCCGCCGCCACGCCAGAGAGGGCGCGAGAAGGGCGAAGGACGCCCACGGAGGCGCGAGCCGTCGTGCCGCCGCCGCCGGCGAGGGACTCCAAGCGGGCAGCCGAGCCCTCCAAAACTGCCTGCAGGGAGCCGAAGCGGAGATCCCCGCCGCCCCCTTCCCCGGCGCTGCACGGCCTAGTCCGGCAGCCGCCTCTGGGGGCGACGAGGGGAGGGAGGTGTGAGGAGGAGGTGGCGGCGTGGGAGGGGTTAGGGTTTCGCCCCTCGGTCACCTGGAGGGAGGCGGCGCGAGGGGGGCCGACCTCCCTCTAGTTCTCGTTCAGAGGGCCCGTGTACTATTTATATCCCTGCCAGGGATCGTTTAATCTAAGGTCAAAAATCCAATTACCTTCACTTCAGTCTCCGTGTAGATGCTCACAGCAATAAATATCTTTTCTATCTTTGACAGAAACCAAGCTCATAGTTAGGTGTCCCATCGAACTCTCAATGCTCAGTTTTGGTACCCATTTCCACTTAATCAATTACAAGCATCTCTATACCACGTAAGCACCGTTATTCTCTAGTCCTTGACCTATCGACCAACATTGTCTTACTTGGCACCTCGGCGGTGATGGATTTAGTCATTTTGAATATTGTTGGTTGCTAGCTGTCAATCTAAATGAACGTATGGCCTTAGCAGTGGCGGTGCCAGACTTGGAAGCTGTAGCATGAAGTGATCACACACAATTTCCTTTTGCAAAACCATTTCGCCGAGTTGTACTCATGTAAATATACGCAAAAGTACGCAGAAATCAACGCAAACAAAAGGCCTGAAAACACAGATTATTTTCTCACGCGACCCTATCTTTTCCTCTCCTCCTAGCAGGCGGCGGCGGAAACCAACTCATTCAGATCTCAGTCGGCGGAAACGTTGGTTCCCTCTCCCTCTGCTTGCCGCTCCGGCGGAAGGAGGGAGGGGGAACTCGTTTCTCCGTCTAGTAGTTTTGGTTAGGGTATGTCTGCTGTGGGGCGCCGTTGGGGATGGTGGGAGCGGCGTCCGGGCAAATAGATCAGCCTCAACTCTACTCCCACACCAGCGGCGATCTTCACGGCGGCGTCTCGGAGTTGATGGCAACGTGTGCTCGTCGGTGCTTCAGATCGGCAGATTGGTCTTCTCGTCGTTCTTCAGATCTAGCAAAATCTATTTATCGATGTGTCGTTGGCGTTCGTCGTTATCTGCGACGGCGATGGCGGCCGGGGCGAGGTGGTTTCTCTGGAGGGAGGATGTTGGTTCGGAGGTGGTGGATTTGTCGTTCTTCTCCGACTTCGTGGATGGGAGGCGGCGGATCCTGGTCCAAGACAGCACGGGGACGTCCCCCGGTCGACGTGCCACATCGACATGTGCCTTGCAGCGTGCAACAGTCCTATTCATCGACTTACAAAGCCTCGCTGGCGATGGTGCTTTTTTTGGATCTTGCAATGGTGGAGACTCGGCGTCTCTTTCAGTGTGCGTCTTGGCGGCGTTGGAGTTGGGCGGCGGCCGCTAGCTTTGGTGGTCGCAGGAAACCCTAAGGATCTTTTTATAATTCTTGATCTCTTAGGATGTTTTCTGTAAAAATTTCAGGATAATCATTTTATCCTGATCTGTCTTTTAGTGTCCACATGTATTGCTTCTTGTAACTTAATTTTCGGTTAATGAAATATGTGGTTGCTCTAAAAAAAATCAACGCAAGTGCTATCTAGGTGTTCAGAATAAGTGCATTTGCTTTGGCATGACTTGAGTGCTAAGCACTCAAAGTGAAGGAACAGTGAACTTCATGATGCTTGATTGCTTACTACTGGGATCCAGGCGACAGACAGGG
The DNA here is from genome assembly GCA_012064385.1 of Puccinellia tenuiflora. Taxonomy (NCBI): domain Eukaryota; kingdom Viridiplantae; phylum Streptophyta; class Magnoliopsida; order Poales; family Poaceae; genus Puccinellia; species Puccinellia tenuiflora. The sequence goes on along the minus strand of QRDG01000391.1, from coordinate 704,667 downwards.
ACAACTTGATAGAAATGGCAAAGAACAACAGACAAAGAAGATAGCGGCGGGTGATCAGCGATGACTATAGAAATTAAAGGATAATTAAACGTTTCTTCATATGGAGAAATTAACCTTTTATGCCATGCCGTCTGATCGAAGCAAATCATGTACAATTAGGTGATCTGAGGATATCTATGCGACATGATGCTTTTAGCCTGTCCGCTAAGAGGGAAAAGAGAGCTCGTTCGTCGCACTCGAGCTAACCACCAGTGCTGACTCCGGTGCGGATTAAGACGCTTGCACCTCCAGGTAGTTGATGAAAACAAACATTTTACATGTCATTTTGTCGGAGGAAAAGTAGTTGAGTGAAATGCACTTTACACGCATTGAGCTCACGCTCTCGAACGGTTCGACGTTAATCCTTCAACTCGAAATTAAACTTTCCATCGAGATCCTTACGATGCGTAGTTCACTTAGTGTTAAATACGTCTTTTTAAAGGGGGGCGATGGGCGCAAGTCTCTGCATCCATGATGGATGCAAACATCCTTTCTATTGCAATTTCAAAATTTAGAGTTTAAGCAGCGCAGTAAAAAAGACACCAACCCTAGCCCCCGTGTCGCCTGCGTCTGGCGACTCGGGGGAACCTTGCCGCCGCCGCCTCTAGGAGCTCCCCGACTCCCTCCCCCGCACCGCCGCCGTCGGAGGGCATGTCGGCGAAGGCCGCGTGCGTCCAGTGAAGGTGGCGGCGGGGCCTCGTTTCTCCCGGCTGCTCCCATTTCGAGCTTTTGGGCGTGTACGGTGCGATGGCGGCGCGGGCACAGGAGATATACATGTCTTTTTTGCACACAGAGCAGCACAATTGTTATTTCTTCACCAAATTTGACACGAAGGCAGAAAACATGTATATGTTCATCACAAAAAAAATCTGAATTTTTTAAAACGCCTAGCTCGGCCCTCGGGCCTTTTCCCGTTAAAAATAAAAGATCTTCTCATCTCGGTCAATGCTCACGGCGCTCATATCAGTTGCGAGAAATTCATATGTTCTCACTCGATCACTAGTAACACACAGTGGTGTGCTACTTCAATTTCTCACCCTTTCATCCAGCCTAAGGCTGGTGCCAGTGCACCACGGGCTATAGCCCGTGATAGCGCTGCCCACGTCAGCTTTTTTCTCCCACTCTCACCCCACTCTCACCACACTCTCATCCCACGGTGCCAGTGCACGGGCTATAGTGCCAGCTCTCACTTCTCTCTCCTCCACATCAGCATTTCTTTTTCAGATTAAGTTATTTCACTCGCTTTTGTTTAGACATTCAAATAATGCAAGAAAATAATTTTATTGAACTAAAAATGTTACTGATTACATGGTGGAGAAGATTTGGGAGAGTGGAGGAGAGAAATGAGATGAAGTGAGGTGTGGAATGAGTGAGGTGGTGGGGGGTATTTATAGGGGGTTGGGATGAAATTTGGAGTTTTTTGAAAAAAAAATTCGAATTTTTGGAGGCTGCAACGGACACCTCAACGGCTAGCTGACGTGGACGAATCACAGCTCGCCACGTCAGCTAGCCGTTGCAGCTACCCGCCCGCCTCCCGCCTCACTCCCGCCCCGCTCCCGCCCGCTCCCCGCCTCACTCCCCGCCCCCGCTCCCCGCCCGCCTGTCGCCCCGCCAGCGCGCCGCCCGCCTCCCGCCTCACTCTCCGCCCGCCAACGCGGGCGGCAGCGGGGCGGCAGCGGGGCGGCAGCGGGGCGGTAGCGGCCGCTACCGCCGGGCGGTGGATCCACCGCCCCCCGCTACCGTCCCGCCCCTCTCCCGCCCCACTCCCGCCCCGAGCCGGGCGATATCGCCCCCGTGTCGCCCGCGTTGGCACCAGCCTAACTGCGTATCAGTCTGTCGATGAGGCGTCAAAGTCAAACCACACGCATGTCGTTGCCGTCCTCGGCTGACTTCTGCTTCACAGGCCAATTAACTTCCATGTACAAAGAACAAATACAACAGCAACAAAAGTGCTGTTGTTTTTTCGTTGTCAAGCAATCTTATTTTAACATTGTTAGTTACTGGTTTCTGCCGAGAAGTAGGCATCAGTAGGCAGTAGCTAACATCACCCTAACATCACCCAAGTACTGGTCCTCTGAATAATTATCCAATGACTAATCCAATCACGAGTTCACGACTCAGCAATTACTATATAGTACTCCCAGTAATCTGCTACTGCTAATGGAGCAAACAGAAATAGTAAGCAGAATCATCCCAGTAGCCACCAACCGATGAAACGGCAGCTCGTGGCGACGCTACTGGTCCTGATCATCACGCTGCCGCCGGCGTTCGCCGCGTCGTCCGTCCGGGCCGCCGGGATCGTGGCGCTGCTCACGCACGCCGACGCCGGGCGAGGGCTCGGGAGGCCCGAGCTCGTGCGGCGCATGGCGCACCGCACCAGGGCGCGACGGCGGCGGCTGCTCTCGTCGTCGTCGTCGCACGCGAAGGAGACGGATCATCGGCCGGTGCGCGCCGGCCTCGGCGCCGGCGGTGGCGGCAGCATCGTGACGAACGAGTACCTGGTGCACCTGTCCGTGGGCACGCCGCCGCGGCCCGTGGCGCTCACGCTCGACACCGGCAGCGACCTCGTGTGGACGCAGTGCGCGCCCTGCCTCGACTGCTTCGACCAGGGCGTCCCGCTCCTGGACCCCGCCCGGTCCTCCACCTACGCGCCGGTCCCCTGCGACGCGCCGCTCTGTCGCGCGCTCCCGTTCACGTCGTGCGGCGGCGGCGGAGGGTCCGGAGGGAGCTGGGGAGAGCGGAGCTGCGTATACGTCTACCACTACGGCGACAAGTCGCTGACCGTCGGTCAGCTTGCCGCCGACCGCTTCACCTTCGAACCCAGCACCAGCAGCGGCGGCAATGCCGACGGCCAGTCCGAAAGCCGGCAGGTAACGTTCGGCTGCGGTCACTTCAACAAGGGCATCTTCCAGGCGAACGAGACCGGCATTGTCGGGTTCGGGCGGGGCCGGTGGTCGCTTCCGTCCCAGCTCGGCGTCACCAGCTTCTCTTACTGCTTCACCTCCATGTTCGAGTCCAAGAGCAGCCTCGTCACGCTCGGCGCGCCGGCCGAGCTCCAGGCACACAGCGGCAATGCATTCCAGTCCACCCCGCTGATCAAGGACCCCTCGCAGCCGTCGCTCTACTTCCTCGGGCTGAAGGGCATCAGCGTCGGCTCGACGCGGCTGCCGGTGCCGGAGCGGCGGCTCCGGTCAACCATCATCGACTCGGGCGCGTCGATCACGACGCTGCCGGAGGACGTGTACGAGGCGGTGAAGGCGGAGTTCGTGGCGCAGGTCGGGCTGCCGGTGGTCGGCGCGGAGGCCGGCTCGGCGCTGGACCTCTGCTTCGCGCTGCCGGAGACGCCGGCGCCGTTCTGGGGGCGGCGGCGGCGGCGGCGGCGGACGCTGCCGGACGCGCCCGTGCGCGTGCCGTCGCTGACGCTCCACCTGGAGGGCGCCGACTGGGAGCTGCCGCGCGGCAACTACGTGTTGGAGGACCACGGCGCGCGCGTGCTGTGCCTGGTGCTCGACGCGGCGCCCGGGGACCAGACCGTCATCGGCAACTACCAGCAGCAGAACACGCACGTCGTGTACGACCTCGACAAGGACGTGCTGTCCTTCGCGCCGGCGCAGTGCGACAAGCTCGTAGCGTCGCTGTAGGAGCTTGTAGTAGAACTGGTAGTACTGATCAGGCGCCGATGTGGCGGTAGATCGAAGAACTGGAGCGGTAGTCGGTAGAGTAAAATTTTGCGCTCGGTGCTTCGGCCGGCTCTGTTTCTGAACTGGGCCGTCAGTGTAGCTGATCTGACAAGGGCAGGCTCTTTTCGCTTGTAAAGAGTTTTGAAATTGCCAAAACCAAAGAGATTGGGTCTCAGAACTTTTCATTAGAATGATTTCGTCGTCTTCCCGGCTCTGTATATAGAATTATAGATCATGCACGCATTTATGGTTTAATACTTGGAGGATGGGATATGGACTCTGTAACGGTGAAACTAAGCGTGACTATCAGAAAGAAAGTGACAGTAAACATCTACAGCAGCACCCAAAAACTGGTGAAGGCCAGACCAAAAAAAAATGTAAAACCCACGGTGTGTCAATGCTGCCTGATCAAGGTTAACTGAGGTGTCACCTCACTCCTAGAGGTGAACTGAGGTATGTCCACAGTCCATTTGCCAGCAGAGTCAAAGGTCAGAGTAGATGAATCGCACTCGGGCCTTTGTCGGCAGCAGGTCATATTGCGATGACTGATTTTGTGCACAAGGTCAAAAAATCTGACCTAACTTATCCACTGCCACATGTGCCTACTGCCTAATTCATTCCAAAACAATTTTAGACTACCCGGCGTGTTCATACGCATTTCCGCCATTTGGGGTCATAATCCGGAGACGTTGACATGCCAAAACAAGGAGAGTTGGTGACATATGGCATCAAAGTGCAGGACATGTTTATGTCTTAAGCCTTCCGTAATAGAGAACGACGTTGCCATTTCTTAGAGCAAGAACAATAATATAGCCAGTTGCCGGCTCTATAGCCATGCCATGTCAGCTGAAGTGTGAATCAACAAACATGCATACAATAAGCAGGCTCTAAGATTAGCTGTATCAAATATTTAATCATTTAATGCTTACGTACGCATGACATCTAATATTCTTGCATGCAAGACCCATGGGATGGCATGCGCCAGCACTAGCGCCGGCTGTAGGTTGCATGCTGGCTATATTTCTTAGTTTTTTGTGCTACAGCCCGGCTACACATGAAGCGCCGGCTTTCTTCTCTCTCATCCTTTCTCTCTCTTCCAGCTAGGATTTTACTAATTAAAAATTAGCTATAGCCAGCTGAGTAGGATCTATTGTACCTGCTCTTAGACTACCACGTCATCACTTGATATTTTAAGAGACACAACTCTCGTAGTCCATCGTTTCTTCTCTCCTCCCAGCATTTACTTCTTTTTTTAACAAACAGTGGCGCCAGGGGCGCCTATATTTCATTCCCAGGTCAGCTGCACGAGGCAGAACTGATTACAAAGTCCTGTAAAATACATTTTGGATAGTGGAAAGCAAAGGACAAAAACCTAGGGAATGAACATAACTTGTACATCTGAAGAAAGGTTGATCTAGGCACTGCCTAGTAACCTGTGTTGCACATTTGTGAACCTCTCTATTTAGCTTCCTGGGGATATGAAAAACCTGGGTGGAAGCATTTTCCGTTGCTTTGAAGAAGTCTGCTAAGTAAGCCCTAGGATTCCAGTGAAGGAGAGGGTGATCGATTTTCCTTGATGCTGCCGTTTTGGCGAGAACCTGATTATCCGTTAAGAATATTGGTCTTTCCACCTATAGAATGTTTGCCAGATTCGCAGCTAGTAATAGAGTCTTTGCTTCTGCTTGGAACACTGTATCTTGAGGTTCTGTTAAGGCTTGTATCCGAAAGCACCATTTCCTGTTAGGAGAGTTATCCCTGACATAAACTCCCAACCTTGTTGATCTTCCCTGCATTGTATCTGATCCTGTAGTGTCGCCACCTTTCCAAGATGCATCTGCAAAAAAGACAGCTCCTGAAAATATATTATCATCTTGTAAAGTAGCCCCTTGCAAAGGATCTTCCGTCGCCACCGCATGGACCTGTCTCTGCACCTGTTTACTTCTCTGTTCGCTAGGAGAGATTTTAGAAATTTCAAGATTATTTAAAAGGGCTTGAGTGTTTAAGAAAATTTGATAAGGTTCTCCTTTTTTCCTTTGGAATAGCATGTCATTCCTAGATTTCCAAATGCACCACATAAACGTGAAAATATTCGATAAAGTGGCATAAGGATGGTTCATTGAAAGTAAAGCCAAAATAATGTCTGTTAGAGTGGTGCAATTTGCAACTATAAGTTCCATTCTAATGTACCAGGGATCAATGAACCAAGCTGATTTGACAAAGGGACAGGTAAAGAAGAGATGAATTTCATCTTCTTGCATTCCACACCTGCAACATATCTTTCCTATGTGCTTGGAGTAACGCCCTGCTCTTGCTCCTGTGAGAAGCGCCCTACGAAGGAAACGCCAAGCAAAAGTTTGGATTCTTGGAATAATTTCCTTCGACTTCCATGCCTGCTTTAGTAGTTGGATTGTTTGCGGAGCAGGTAGTCGTGGCCGCTCTTCTTGGCACTGGTCAAAAAGCACCTGTAGACAAGCATAATAGGCAGATTTTGCATTGCATTTTCCATTTTGGGTCAGGTTCCAGCAAAGGGGATCTTGATCTTCAGCATTAATAATGGACATGTTTTTAATGGATAGGGCTGCTGCAGGAGTGAATAAAGAGTCAATTAAGTTGACATTCCACTTCTTTTCATTGGGTATCCAAAGATCTTTTACTACCACCGGATAGGTGTAGCCTGGAGGCTGAAGAATCAAATCTTCATATATAGAGGCCCAGGAAGGATACCACGGTGTGTTCCAAACAGAAATGGTTCCTTGGGTTAGTTGGTATGAAGTGTGGGCTTTCAGGATAGGCAGAGCCTTAAGCACCGAAGACCAAAAAGCTGATTTTGGAAGATTGGGACTGGGTCTCCAAATCGAAGAGTCATGAAAATATTTAGCTTTTAGAACCAAATGGAGATGATCATTAGGGCTTTGAGCAATGCGCCAGGCTGCCATTAGGATAAGACTTTGGTTTACAGCTTGAAAATTCCTAATACCTAATCCTCCTTGCTTTTTTTGGAGCACAAAGATCTTTCCAAGCTTTTAAACAAAGGCTTCTAGATGAAGGGTCTTTTCTAATTCCTGTCCACCAGAAGGTTCTTATAATGGCAGTGAGTTTTGCAATGAACTTCCTGGAGAAAAGAATGTTGGACATGTAGTAAACCGGAATAGAAGAGAAGACAAATTTAATAAGTTCTAAACGGGTAGCATGCGAAAGTTTATCAGCTTTATAACTGCTTAGTTTTGATTTGAATTTATCTAAGACAAAGTTGTAAGCAGCAGTTCTATTTTTTGCCGGTAGGATGAGAGGATGGCCCAAGTGAATAAAAGAAACATCCATGTCTTGTATCGGAAAGATGGTCTTAATCATTTGAGCTTCTGTAGTTTGGACATGCTTGCTAAACATAATACCAGATTTGGACCAGTTGGGAGTTTGTCCAGAGATGGAGCAAAACGAGTCAAGGATCCGTTTCATGGTTATGCATGGCTTCCTGAATAGTAGCCTTCCCGCATATAAGGAGGTCATCAGCAAAAAGGAGGGAGTGGATGCGAGGCCAATTTGGTCCTAAAACTACACCTTGAAGAAAATTATTGGTCATCGCTTCTTGCAGGGCTAGTGACAGTTCATTGATTATAAAAACAAAAAGGTACGGCGAGAGGGGACAACCTTGTCGTATACCTCTATCACTGCGAAATCTCGCAAAAGGTTGGCCATTAATACCATTAATAACTACTGAGAAGGTTGGGGAGGAGATGCAGGCGTGTATCAAATTTATGAAATGCACATGTAGCCCTTTACGTGCAAGAGCCGCGACAATGAAATTCCACTCCACACGATCAAAGGCTTTAGCTAGATCGATTTTAAGCATAAAAGCCTGATGTCTCCAAGAGTTCAGAGCAAAAGAATGACTAATTTCCTGGGCTATAATAATATTATTGCTAATGCGTCGCCCTTCTATAAAAGCCTGCTGAGCTGGATCGATATAGTCAGGTAGGTGAGGTTTGAGTCTATTAGCAAGGGTTTTATCAATAAGCTTGTAGACTACATTGCAAAGGCTTATAGGTCTATAATTAGCAGGGACAAGAGGAACAATTTTTTTGGGAATTAGAACAATATGAGTATCATTAATATGCTGTGGCATAACACCTGAGATAAAGAAGGAATTTACCAAATTTTCCACATCGTATCCTATCCAGTTCCAGGTTGCTAGATAAAATTCAACATTGAAACCATCCGGTCCTGGCAAGGCATTTCTTTTCATCTCCTGCAATGTATCCCACAACTCCTTTTTGTCCGGGATTGTGTAGGTGTAGTCAGAGGTGTTCCCTGGCAATTGTGAATGAAGAAAGGGCCTGCCAACATTCACATTAGTCGAAGCAAATATATGTCGAAAATATTTCACAAAGGTGTTGCTTATTTGCTTTGGCATATGCTGTATAATATCATTTTCGTCCTTAACAGAAACTATCATGTTCCTTCTTCTTCTCTTGAGTATGGCCCTATGGAAGTAGGTTGTGTTCCTGTCTCCATCCTTGACCCAGTTTTTCATGGCTCTCTGCATATAAGAATCTGTTAGTTTGTTAGGTTCTCTTCATACCTGGTTACTAGAGAGCTTTCCAAAACATGGTCTTGATCATCCAATGGCTTTTGTTGTATCTGCATTATTTTGTCTTCTAACTCTTTGATCTCCTGCTGCAGTGGCTTCTTTCTCCTGCACCAAATTCTTAAAGCTTGTGCCAAGTGGTTAGTTCTTTGATTAAAAGATTTCCTGACAGTTTTTAACCAATTTTCTTTTGCATAAGAGTTAAAATCTTTTTCTTTTATCCACCAGTTTTCAAATTTGAAAGAGCGTTTAGTTCGAACAACAGTACCATCCGTGGAAAGAAGTATAGGAGCATGGTCACTTATTGTATGCATGAGAGACAAGTTATAAACATTGGAAATGGGAAATTGTGCACACCAATTAGCATTAACAAGACACCGATCAAGCCGTTCGTACACCGGTTTGGAAGAGAAACGTTTATTTGTCCACGTGTAAGCTGGACCACTATATCCCAAATCAAAAAGACCACAAGATTTCACCAGAGATTGAAAAGCACTCATGCGAGAACGATTAGTAATTGGGGAGTTCTTGTCTATATCATACAAAAGGTCATTCATGTCACCCATACATAGGATTGGAAGGGTACCACTATCATACACAAAAGAGGTGATCTGATCCCATATAAGGTTTGTCTGACGATGGTAAGGATCACCATAAATACAAGCTAAAGCAAACTTCTGATCAGTACACCTAATAGTAACAGTAGCTAAAATAAGATAAAAGCTAGTAGTAATCACATTGATGTCGATTCCGTCACTCCACATCAGCCACAACCCTCCGGATCGACGCCGCGAGGGCACTACAATACTATCAATCATATTAAACCTAGTAACAAGATTTGCAGGTTTGATTTTAGAGGTTTTTATTTCAGAGACAAAGATTACCTGTGCTTTTGTAGATTCAACTAGTCGGGCAAGATGCATCATCTTGCTACTGCCTAGGCTCTTGCCCATGCCTTGGCAGTTCCAGCCTAAGGCCCTCGTGGCATCCGTGCCATCTCACGGGCTAGCGCCAATGCCCTATGATGCAGTACCAAGCTTCTAGTGTTGTCTCCGAGGTCCTGCGCGGACGCAGAGAGTGTAGTCGACGAAGAGCTCCGGGGGCAGCAGGGGAACCAGCTGCCTCTTCAGATCAATCGTGAGCCTCCCGGTGAACTGTAACGAGGGCCAGTTGTCTTGGTTGAAGGCGCCGTTGCATTCGGCGCGCACCCACCGGATCTCCCGCTCCAACGCACAGAGTCAGGACAGTGGTGGGCAGACGCGGGCGAAGAGCAAATCAGGCGGTATCGGGAGCTCTGGCCTGGTTACCAGCGACGGGAAGCACGGCATCAGACACAGACAGGGGGAGCCGGGGAGGGTGGCGGGAAGCGGGGGAGGCCGGTGGTGGTGGAGGCAGCCGCAGCCTCACAGGGATGCTGGAAGCCCAGCGGTAGTCGGCGACGATGGTGGTGGCAAAGGCGGCGGTGGAAGGGGATTAGCTCTTGTTCAACACAGGAGAGTGCGAGTCTGGCCAAAGGAAGCTCGGATATGAAGAAACTGAGCAGAAATTGAAGAAAAATTAGATGAAACAAGGCTCATGAGAAGGAATCGGGAGGGTGTCAGGGCCCGGCGGCCTCCGACTTGCCGATCGAAGAGAAGGGGGAGGAATTGGAGCTCGGTGCTCAGAGCTACATCTAAAACAGGTAAAGGTACAAGGAAAGTAGATAAACAAAATTAGGGTTTTGATATTGGCGTGCCTCCCTTCCACCCACCCCCACCCCCTTTATACCGAAAGGGACGGGGTCACGCAGTAGCATTAGTACAATTACAAAGATAAGCGCATATTAGCGCGAACAGCAAAGCATCATTGTCGACTAATCTCCTATCATCAACAAGCCTGGACAAAACGGTATCGGTGCATCTGAGCCGTCCACTGCTGTCGGGGTGGTACTGCTGCCCATCCAGCCGGTGACGACAACGGGGCCCTGACAGTACCCCCCCCCCCCCCCTCAACACTAGAAGCCGGTGACGACAACGGGGCTCAAGACACTGGTTGACTCGTTCAGTCTGACCATCACTTTCTGGGTGATAAGCTGTGGAGAAATGGAGGGAGATTTGCAATGTAGAGAAAATTTCCTTCCAAAGCTTACTAGTGAATATCCTATCTCTGTCAATGGTGATCACAGTAGGTGGCCCATGTAGCTTAATAATGTTATCCATGAACAGAGAGGCAACCTTATGAACTGTGTATGGGTGAGATAAGGCAATGAAATGTGCATATTTTGTCAGTCTATGAACAACTACCAAGATGACATCCTTTCCCTTTGATTTGGGGAGGCCCTCTATGAAGTCCAAGCTGATCTCTGACCACTTGGCAGCAGGTATTGGCAGTGGGTCAAGAAGGCCTGGGTATGGGATTTTTTCTGTCTTGGAGATTTGACACACAGGGCATTCAGCTACTTTGCTGTCAATGGTTTGCTTGAGGTGTGGCCAATAGAACAACTGCTTGATCTTGTGGAGTGTAACTCTTGATCCAGAGTGCCCTCCCACAGCTGAGGAGTGGAAGGAGCTGAAGATTTGGTCTCTCAGGTGAGAGGACTTGCCAATATATATACGGCCCTTATATCGTAGTACTCCGGATTGCATAGAGAAGTTTGGGTTGCTGTCAGGAGCCACTGCTAATTCCTGCAGGAGTTGCTTGCAGTGGGGATCTTCAGAATAGGAGGCTGTGATGTCAATTGTCCAAGCAGGCACCACTGTGGTTGTGGCATGACAAGAGTCTGCAACAGAGAGCTCCTGCTCACTATCATCCTCTAGCTGGAATTGTCTGGAGAGGGCGTCAGCTGCAGTGTTGTCGCTACCCTTTTTGTAGTCTATGGTGAAATCAAATTCCAGCAGCTTTAGCATTAATTTATGCTGTATACCCTCAAGGAGTCTCTGGCTGGCAATGTACTTGAGGCTGCTCTGGTCTGTTTTGATGTGCAGTTTGTTTCCTAGAAAGTAGTGGCGCCATTTTTTCAGTGCTTCTAGGATAGCCATGGCCTCTTTTTCATATATTGACTTGGTGCTGTTCTGAGGACCTAGACACTTGCTGTAGTAAGCAATTGGCCGTCCCTCTTGCATGAGAACTGCTCCCAGACCTGTTGCACAAGCATCAGTCTCCAATGTAAAGGGGAGTGTGAAATTTGGTAGGGCTAGCATTGGGGGATTTGTCATTGTTGCTTTCAGTTTTTCAAAGGCAGCCTGCTGGCTTGGTCCCCATTGAAATGCATCCTTCTTGAGAGCTGCATAGAGAGGCTGGCATATGAGAGCATACTGACTGAAAAATCTTCTGTAGTACCCAGTGAATCCCAACAGTGCCCTGAGTTGTTTAGGTGTGCTTGGTGTCTTCCAATTTGCAATTGCTTCAATCTTGGCTGGGTCAGTTTGCAAGCCTTTCCCCGAGATAATATGGCCCAAATACTCCACTTGAGGCTGGCCAAATGTGCATTTTGAGAGTTTTGCCTTGAGGTTATTTTCCCTGAAAATAGTCATGACCAGTTGCAGGTGTAGCTTGTGATCTGCCACAGACTTGCTGTAGACTAGGATATCATCAAAGAAAACTAGGACAAACTGCCTGAGGTATTTTGAAAACAGCTTGTTCATCAGTTCTTGAAAGGTAGCTGGTGCGTTGCATAGGCCAAAAGGCATTACCAGGAATTCATAGTGCCCTAAGTGTGTAGAGAAAGCTGTTTTAGGAATATCTGCCTCCTTCATGCGTATTTGGTGGTAACCTGAACGAAGATCAAACTTGGAGAAGATAATTGCCCCATTAAGTTCATCCAGCAGGTCTTCTATTACTGGTATAGGGAATTTGTTTTTCACAGTCAACTCATTTAGTCCCCTGAAATCTATGCATAATCGCCAAGATTTATCCTTCTTCCTAACTAGGATTATTGGTGAGGAGAAAGGGCTATGACTGGGCCTAATTTCTGAATTCTTAAGCATCTCCTTGATTAGAGCCTCAACAGCATCTTTTTGACTGTGGGACATTCGGTAAGGCCTGATGTTAGGTGGCTTGGCACCTGGGATAAGAGGTATGTGGTGATCACATTCTCTCTGAGGAGGAAGTCCTGTTGGTTCCTGAAATATGTCCTGGAATTGATGCAGCAGGTTCTCCAGCTCATCTGTCAGAGGATCCTGTGCTGTTGCCTTTGCCTTCTCTGGTTTATCAGCTGCAGACCAAAGGTAATAGCCCACTGCTCCCTGAGCTAACATTTTACTGCAGGTGTCAGATGAGATCAAAAATCTGTCTCTTGGGATCAAGTGGTCATGGAAGGTAAGCAATTGGTCCTGAACTTGCATGGAAATTGTCCTCTCTAGGAAGTCAATGTGACTGGATTGTACAATTTGAACCAGTTCACTCCCAAGATAATATCTGACCCCTGTAAATCCAGAATTCTGAATTCTGTGGTAAATTTATGCCCTTGTATGGAGAAATGGCAAGCTTTTGCAATAGCTGTTGATGATAATGTGCCTCCCCCTGCAACAGTTACAGTTCTGGGGTGGGTACTGGACATTGGAATATTGTTTCTGACAGCAAATTTTCGATCCATGAAGGTATTGGTACTGCCTGTGTCTGCCAAGGCTACTGCTCTTGCCTGAGAGAAGTGGAGCAATAAGGACAGGGTGGAATCTGTGGGACAACCTCTGTATGCAGAAGCTGAGATATTCATGACCTGTTCTCTGTCATCAGGTGGGACAGGAGGTGGAACTTCATTCAGAGGTTGTGCTTGGATCTCCTCCTCAACAATTTCCTGGAGGGGTTGCATGTCTTCTTCTTGCAACTCATCATCTGAGTGACCCTGCATTGTAATTGTGTTCAGAGCACGCTGCATTGGTTGGCACCTGTGGCCTAGGCTCCAATTGTCCGGGCAGTACCAGCATTTCTTGGGCTCTCGCACTCTGTCCACTGGTGCTCTTGGCCTAGGGTCCCTTGGCATGGCAGGTCTTTGTTGTGGAGGAGCCATGGGACGAGCAGCTGGGACTGGGGGTGTTGGGCGTTTAGCCGTGGACAAGTATGCCTTTTCATATTGGCGAGCATACCAGTATGCGGATAGCAATGTCAATGGTTTCTGGCATTGAACTGTGTGTCGGATCCCTTCCTTTAAGCCAGTGATGAACCTGTCGACAAAAAGTCTTGGGGCAGGTAATTCCTATCTCTGCGCATCAGTGTCATCCAGGTCTCATACTGGTCTATGTAGCAGTTGACTGTAGTGACTTGTCGAAGTAGTTGCAGTTGTTCCATTGGGTCAGCAGATGTGTTGTCAGGAAATCTATCGAGCAACAACCTGCACAACTCCGGCCAGCCCATCAATTGGAGGTTCAATCCAGCGGAACTGATCCATGTCTTTGCTTGGCCTCTGATGTGTGCCAAACCCCAGTGTGCACGATGATCAAATGGTATGCCCACTAGTGTGAATATATCCTCACATTCTAATATCCATGCTCGTGGGTTTTCTCCATGGAAAAGTGGGAGTTCCACATGTGGAGTACGCAGCTGTGGCTCTGTCTGGGAATTGTTGTTGTACCGGTGTGGGTCTGGGGTAGGGGCTGTGGTGTGGTTTGGATATGGCTGGTAGGTGTGCTGGTGAGTGGATGGGCCTGGTGGTGGATAGGTAGGAGCTTGGGTATGGGTGTATTGGTTGGGAGGAAAGGGCTGGGGATCGGGATGCTGATAGTACTGTGGTTGGGAGTGGGGAGTGGTGAATTGGGTGTAGTGGTTTGTTGAAGGGGGAAATTGGGTGGTGGCGACAATAGGAGTGGTGGTGGTGATGATTGTGTTGGTAGAGGCATAAGAACGAACACCTTGGCTACAACGGGGCGAGGGGGGATGGGGAAGCTGTTCTGGCGTGAGGTTGCCGAAGTTGGGAGGGAAGGGTGGGTGGTAATTCTGGTGGGAGGATGAGGTGGGTGTTGGAACTTCGAAGACGGGGGACAGGGAGTGGGGTGGGAGCGGCGGCGGAGTAGCAAAGTGGGTACCTTTGTTGGTTGTGGGCGCGCCGCCGTGGTGTTCTGGGGTCGCCGGTGCGAAATTGGTCGCCATCCTGGCCATCGCCTCATTCAATTTGGAGATCTCGCCCTGGAGAGCTGAAAGAACGGTGTTGGATGCCGTCTGCTGGCGGTCAAACCGGCGCTCCATAGCCCGCATCGCGCGAGGAAGACGGTTGCTCGCCAAGTCGTCTGTCTCCTCATCCGTCGTGTTCTTGACGCTGCGGTCCTGGTCCGTCAGGTTCGCGCCCCTGGCTTCCGCCGCGACGCGCTCGCGTGAATTGGATCGGGATCGGCGACCAGTAGTCATGGTGAACGCAAGATGGCGGCGCAAAGGGATTTTACCACTGGATCTGGGCGACCCAGCAACCTTGCGAACGCAACCTTGGGAGGGAGGGAAGGGAAGCAGATCGTACTGCTCTGATACCACCTTGTCAGGGCCCGGCGGCCTCCGACTTGCCGATCGAAGAGAAGGGGGAGGAATTGGAGCTCGGTGCTCAGAGCTACATCTAAAACAGGTAAAGGTACAAGGAAAGTAGATAAACAAAATTAGGGTTTTGATATTGGCGTGCCTCCCTTCCACCCACCCCCACCCCCTTTATACCGAAAGGGACGGGGTCACGCAGTAGCATTAGTACAATTACAAAGATAAGCGCGTATTAGCGCGAACAGCAAAGCATCATTGTCGACTAATCTCCTATCATCAACAAGCCTGGACGAAACGGTATCGGTGCATCTGAGCCGTCCACTGCTGTCGGGGTGGTACTGCTGCCCATCCAGCCGGTGACAACAACAGGGCCCTGACAGAGGGGATTAGAGCAGCATCACGCCAATCGCCGGCAGTTCGCCCAAGTCGCCACAGAGGGCAAAGCGGTCGTTTACTTTCTTTATCATCTCCCTTTTAGTATTTTCTCCCAGCATTTACTTCAATCTGCTCCACCCATCGACCAGTCCATGCAGTAATTGGCCAAAGCATGCTGTACCTGTAGTATGCTGGTTGAGGAGTAATATATTTTTTGTCTTGGACGCTGTGTCAAGAACCGTATGCAAATAGGAAACGGATCTTATCCTTTCTTCATTAAATAGCCATCCAGCTAATCAAAAACATCCTATATGGATTTCTAAGACACGGTACACGGTGGAGCGTTACGGACGGCCTTAGAGCAAGTCTAATAAGGCTACGTAAGCGGGCTATAAGGATTTAAATAATATATTCTTACTTAGTTGGATTAGAGAGAAGAGGAGAGAGAAAGGAAGCGGGCTCTCATGCAAGAGCCAGTTGCAGCACGTGCTCCTAGGCAGCTTGTGAAAGTGTAAAATGGACCATGCATTCATGAAGTAGTACTTTTCTATAGCTAACTATTATATATGTTAGCTATTAGTTTAGCTATAGATGACATGGCACTAACTTATAGCCAACAGCCGGCTATACTATTAACCTTGCTCTTAGTTGCCGGTGCCAAACCACTAGTGTGAGAGCAAGGCCTTGGGATCAACACACTTGGGCATATGGTACCATAACCTAGGAGACTACGGAGGTTGGAGACGTTGACATCCCTAGATGTTGCTGAGTCCATATGCTGCATCATAGTCCACGGGAGGGTAGGAGATGCCAGCCATGGCTGCAACAAAGGTAGGTCGCTGGTGCGATTTTCACAACCACGACATTTGGAACAAACATACAGGAGGCGGCATCAGAATTCGTCAGGTTTCAACGAATGACTAGTACACCGATGTGAAGTTTAGTCCCACAAGCAAAACTTGAGAAAATGTTATATAACTGTGTACGTCGAAAAAATAAACAGTGCAATATGGAAGGAAGCTGAGCCCTGTATAAATATCAAGCTGCTCTATCAAGAAGTTGCCAATGTACCATCTCACAGGTTACAAACTAATGTAAGCCACACATACACACGCACGCATCAACCAAAGAGTCAAACTTATGTGTACATTCGAACCTACATATGCTACTGCTGTTGTACAGAGACCATTCATGTGCAGATGGCCTACCGGTTGTTAGCTACAGATGTCAATTGTCAGCTACAGATGTCAAGTCAGTGACAACTCTCTACTCTTTCCTCTCATCATCCACTAATAATAGTGGCTTACTCGTTCTCTTTTACAAACTAAACTAATCAACTCCAAAGATGACACAATGTACAGAGCATATTTCACAAAACCTGCCCTTGAATAACTAAATTAGTGGATGAATTCACCCATGTTGCCACGTCATCTGAGTGGCATCGGCTTAGGGGGGTCAAACCTGGCTGGAAGCTCAATTCACACTGAAGGAATCGTTTGCACCATTCTATAACCTCGGCCCGTCTGTGCCCCTGTGGCTGTGTGACAATAACACTGGCCAGCCCTGCTTAGCTGCATCTGCTTTGTAGACACCGAGCTATGTTCCCTGGCGATCGAGGATGGAGCCGCTTGATCTGCTGCTGCTGCTATACTTCCCCAGGCACTTGGACAACATCCTGAATCCGCTGCTTCTTTTTCGACGAGAAACGGCGAGTATAAACATATCTCTTTGGAGGGTGTTGTTTCTGTGACATAGCTTGGTCAGATGTCTTAACAAGCTCGTTTTGAACTGTTTCTCCATGCTGCAACATCATATATGCTTAAAGTGTCAACAATATGATATAACGGAATGTAAATCTTCAGCAGAAAAAAATACCAAACCTTTTCATCTGTTGACTTCATGTCTCCGTCTTCTGGTTTCTTTGAAGCAATAGCTGCTCTTTCTTCAAGACTCTTATCAGTGAGTGATTCCCCATCATCCAACTTCCGCTTGTATGATATTGTTGATGTCGAACTGTCAGCTGTATTCCTATCAGTGTCCTTGCTATGCATGGGAAATCTGACAGTGTGTTTCCTGGAAATTGTGCTGTCAACCGTGACGTCGTCGGATCTCACTGTGATATCATCTGATCTTTGCCTTTTTCCACTATATGAATTGTTATTAACAGAAGTAGTGGCAGATTCTGAACTTGCTCCAGCTCCCGATGTATAACAAGGAGCTCGCACCGAGGAGGCAACATAGTTCCTTTTTACTGAAAGTATATCATGCTCGCAGACAACCAACTCTTTCTGGCATAAAACAAAAGGTTGACATATAAAGACTCAATAGTTTGTTGCAGATTACATAAGTCAACCAAAACAAGATATTAGCAGCATGCAACACTGTTTATTATTGTACTAATATATGATAAACTTCCAGTTCTGGTGTTTATTTATGGATATGTTCAGA
Organism: Puccinellia tenuiflora; assembly: GCA_012064385.1. Lineage (NCBI taxonomy): Eukaryota > Viridiplantae > Streptophyta > Magnoliopsida > Poales > Poaceae > Puccinellia > Puccinellia tenuiflora. The sequence continues at coordinate 687,105 of QRDG01000391.1, read as the reverse complement.
GATCAAGATATTTTCCTACAAGGTGCAAGGGTTTACTTTTCTGGCAGATATGTAAAACGTGAAACTATCAGAAATGGACTGTTGGCATGCTCAATAGTGAACCAACCCTGGAAATAATCGATTCTTTGAAGTACCCTCTTTTGCTAAATCTCAAAATCTAAACTAACAAGAACTGGTTCATAATTTTTAACTTGCGACCAGTTTCGAAACTGATAAATGTTAAGCCACAGGTAACCGGTGTCACCTTGACACTACATGCCCACACACTACAACAGAGCAAATGGGTCACTATAGCCCAGCATCGGTAAAAAAAATACCTGTGGCCATAAAAATCTATGGAAAAGGACAAGGGATCAGTCTAGAATTTTCTATCGCAACTCCCTCTGTTTTAAGGGAATAAAGATAAGGCACAACTTGATGGGGGCTTGGTCTCTGGGAAACTTTGATCTCTTAAGCATATTATTAACTCCAATATTCAATGGAACTAAGTGCGCGCACTCAAAATTACAATCTCTATATCCATGTACCGATTGCTCGTCAATTCAAGTTACTATTGAAAAATGTGGGGTAGTTACATTTCGAGATTAAAGGGATAGTTCAATAGAAAAATATCCAAAACTATGGCACTGTTACGACATCAGATGAAACAAATTAGTTTTGAAAACATGCATTTCAATACATGTACCCCAGCACTATCGCTTCTAACAGAAAGGAATGATACAAGCTTTCTGAAAGAAATTATACTAGTGCCTGATGCAGTCTTATTTCTTCAGTAACAAAAAGGGACAGAAAGTAAATGTAATCTACAGATGATGTACCTTCTCCTTCTCTCTTTTAACAATCCTCTCGCAAAGAAGGCGTAATCTTTCCAATTCAACCTGCCACGCAAAGGGAACATTATGTCAGCATAAAGCACATTTCAGCCTAAGGAGTTTGAAAGTGAAAGGTTTTATTTTGATATTCGCAGACACTGCTTATCAAAAGGATCTCAAACAAAATATAATACTTGACACACAACTTATGATCCATAATCAAAGTAGAGCCGGCTCACGACAGTGATTAAGGCTTCAACGAATACTGACATAACGAAATACACTGATTTAACACTTAAAATGCAGATGGAACACCAGCGCTAGAAGAAACTGGCTTCAAACAAGCATAGACCCATAGAGTGCACATTACCAAAATCCAAATAAGTTGAAGCTCATATTTTTCACATATTTGTTTCACACTAGTCCAGAGACACTACTTTTCATATAAATTTTGCTCAAGTTCCACATAATATCCTAAAAAGGCATTTCCATCTTGCAAAAGGATAAAGCCAACAGCGTGAGGTTCCTGTTTTTTTTATAAACCCTGCGACAAACTTTCTTTGTAAACCCTGTGAGTACTAGTCATCCGATAGTCACATACATCAAAATCGCCACCATGGCACATGCTCAGCACAGGCATTGGCATATATATCCATTCCAAGATTGTATCATAGTATTATATATAAAGCTTTTGACACAAAAGAAGCAAACTCAACACAACAGAGCGTGGCGACGCTTGGACCAGGACAAAAAGGCAGAACTACATAAGTACCATATCAAATAGATTAATTTATATGTTTATTAGCCTAGTTATTAATCAAAAGACAGCAATATTCACATGATTGCAAAACTTCGACACTTTTCAAAAAAATAAAGCATGTAATAGGCACATTTACCCTCATTTGTTTCATGATCTTGACTTCCGCAGGTCCATATTGTTGGTAATCAACCTGTAGAATTTAAAAGAGGAAAAAACAAATAGTGTTGAAATAGGAATTAGCAGAATTACAAAAGCAGATTTGGAGCAAAACCAGTTCCTTGTTGCAACAGATTACAGTAATCCATCTCCCAACCGTTTAAAGCAAACCTTACCTTTCTTTGTTCAATACTGTGATTACTGCAATATGCTTTGTGCCGCCACATGTTACCAATCTTTTTTGTGTTCATGTAAAGACCGGCATCCCTAGCACATGCAGGATGGAAAGTAACTTGACAGCCTACAGTACTGCACTGCATAATTGAAAGAGAAAATTTAGCAAGAAGGAATTGGCATGTTTCTATAATAGAGATTAGGTCCAAAGGATAATTTACAAGTTCAAACCTTCAAGCATGTGCCAACATTGTGGTGGCAGATCGAGCATGTGTCTTTACCCTTGAGAAGGCTCTCCTCCTTAGATAGATTGAATAGTCAATATATTATAATAAGATAACTCACAGGAACTTATAATCAAGACAAGATGGATTCAGGTGGTATCATCATATAAACAATGAAATAACACTATGAGCATGTGAGATTAGTACCATTCCATCCACTGTATTACATTGTCCCCTTCTGAATGTGTTCTCCAAGAGCCACTACAGAAATTTCAAATTTGATGAATTTAACAATGTAGGTAAGCTAAGCAAAGCAGCATTATGAGAAATAAAGATGCATGTCAAAATACCTCAGCACAAAAAGCATGAACCCATTGGCCCTTTGTAGTCTTTCGAAAAGCTCCCAATGTACCATGGCACAAACCACACTGCACCAACCATGATGCTGCACCACTGCAATCTGATGGACTGGCAGAGATGACAGCATCTGATGGCATCTCTTGACAACGTTCACACTTCCAGGGACCTGTGGGATTCATCCGACTCTGGTAGCAATCCAAGTGGACAGCAGCCTGCTAAATAAGCTGGGTTAATATTTAATTAAGGTGCAACTTGAGCAAAAATGGATACAAAAAACTGCAAAATATAGAGCACCTTGCAGCTTGAGCAGAGAAATACTCGGTTCAATACAGTTTCATGTCGCATGCACACATCACATGGAAGACCATTTTTCTTGGAAAATTTAGGGAGATCAAAAATGCCAAAACTAGTATCTGCTGAGACTTTATTGATGGAAAATGGCGGATCCTTTGTTTGTGGCAACGAAGTCAACTGGCTAACTCTTAAAGACCCAGCATTGACTTTCATAATAATCTGCAGCAAAGAGAAGATAAAAATGAACATCCATAACATAAGATCAACATAACAAGCACAAGAACAGTACGAACCTCCTGTTTGACAGGCAGTGCATCATTTGCTGCCTCTTTCGTAACAGTTACATTTCTCCAGCTGGGTGCAACACAAGGTGCAGCTGCAGCTATGATAGCCTGAGCTTCTTTGTGTCTCCTCTCTGTGTTCCCACGTTTCTTAGCTTCCCTTATATCACGAAGGAACTGATTCACAATGATATGGTCCCATTTTCGTTTATTGAAAGAATCCAATTCACTGGAAAGACTCTGGACAACCTTCAATATAAGATCTTCTGCAAGATATAAGGAGAACTGAAACATCGATTCAGAAAGCAGGAGAAACTACTCAGCTATTGAGTTAAGTTTGGACTCTCAAGGCCAATCGGTAACACAGGACTTCAGCGGCAGGAGCATTACAATATAACAGGACAGCAACCAAAACCGTTTGGTACTTTATAAAAATAGCATATGGATTACAAAGAGACTTAACAAGGGGAAAGAACATGCTCCTTACCATATCTCTGGTTCATAGCAACAACATCATCGAGTAGCCTGGATTGATAATAAACTATTTCTCCTTCTATTTCATCACGGGGTGAATGCTCCAGAATACCTGACGATTCTGCTTTAGAAGCTTCATCAGCTGCGGCTATGTCTGCTAATTGCTCAAGTTTTGTTGGTGAACCAGCAAGGTTTTGGTCATGAGGAACACAGGATAATCCTTCAACTTAGATTGGACAAAAGAAAAAATACTATAAGATCAAAATGTAACTATCAATATAGTAAGCGATATGATTTGATTGATGGTGAGATGTTAAAAAGAGTACCATGATCATAAGCCTGTTCATTTTGATTTGAAATATGACCCCACATATTCTGCAACTTTTTCTCGACAAATGGATGAATATAGCAGCGATAACCATCAATCCTACACGGCGAAAACACAGGATTAGGTTGTTTAACAGATCAAACTGTGTGTGTGTGTGTGCAGATTGGGCGAGAAAGATGTAAGCAGAAAAGGATTTTTAACCATACTTGAGAACACGTTGGCCAGAAATATGATCGTCATCACAATCACGACCAGTGTGCAAGCAATTTTCTACTGAATCGGCCCAGTCTTTATTAGCCTTATCACTGTCAGGAAAATTATGATCAAATGAGGAGATGCCTTCCTCCAGTTCTGAGCCAGGTTGCAAATCAGTTAAGTTCTTACTTTCACTTCCAAGCAATGTACCTGTCCATAATATCGAAAGAATCATTTGAGTCTATGGCAACCAAAATGAATTAGTCAGCAGGGCAACTGAAATAGATTATTTATGATTTCAGATTAAGAGCCTCCTTCCAATCTTCAGGACTAGTTCAATCCTATGACTACTAGGTTACAAAGAACAAGTTTGAGACTCAAGGAACCCCGAAAGTGAGTATTTCGAACAGTCAAAACGTTAAAACTAATAGAACTGCGGAACAGCCTGATTTTTATTTCTGGCGTGTCAAATATCACAGTTCACAGGCTGTACAGCATACAGTTTTACAAAATATTAGCGCATGAAAATGTATGAATTTCTATCGAACTACTATTCACTCCATTTCTGTTTGTAGGGCCCACGTCTTTCCTGTCTAGTTTCAGAATATAAGGAACACATGTGAATTTATTGAGTTTTATCCTTGTTTGTCTAATCTATGACACCTCTTTCCTTCATTGTAGCAATTACACGACTATTGGAGTATTGCCAAAAATAAGTATTTGCATAGTTCATTTTGACAATGGGCCAGACCAGAGCAGTAATACGTCATTGAGTTCAAAGTTAACAACTGGGTAAAGAAAGCAGCAAAGTTAACAAGCATTGATCACAGTGAAATTAGTTGTACAGACAAATGCATCTAATTTGTTACCTTCCAGTGCTATAGAACTCTCTTTAAGAGGTTTCACTTGAACAGAAGGCACATGAACAGAGTTCTGCAGCAACTTGATGATTTTCAACTTCAGACAAGGGGAGAAGGTGGTTGTTTCAGGCTGCCAAGGAATACATTTCTTTTATAAAAAATAGGATTTAAGGCCAAAACAGTGCAGCAGGTCCAATACAATGATGGCATCACATAGGCACAGCTACGCATGCTTTAAAAGATTACATATAAACAAAGTCGGATCTAAGTAGCTAACTGTTATCTTCTTAGTTTCATGTGTATGATAAGCTTTATAGTTGACAAATAAAGGTCACTATGCATATCAAATATGTCAAATTCAAAAATTACAGTTACCTTATGTTTACATGCAATGATGTAAAGTTAAGTAGAAGTTGTGATAAGTACAATTTATCAAATTTTACCAATATCCATATATATGAATAAAAAAACAATAGTATAAATTAAAAGGTGGAGCCAAAGTGGATGGGCCATGTTAAATGTACTCCCTCCGTTCCACAATATAAGATGTTTTAGATGTTTCACAGTTGTCTAGTTCGGACTAAAGAATGGAAAGTGGGTAAAAAATAGCAAATACAACACCTAGTAGAAATGCTCATGCAACCTAGAGTCACAGCTTATGAAGTACATGATGGTCTAATTATGGATTACCACAAGAGCCGCTTCCAAGGATTCTGAGGACAGACCCAGTTCTGATTCTATATCACCAACACTAACCTTTCCTTGGTCAATTAGCTGTGAAGTACAAGCATAAAACCGAGTCATGCAATAATTCCAAACATGTGTACCTTAAAACCTTGCTTTGTAAGATTAGCATGTACCTTTCTGAGAACTGTAGAAACATCACTAGAATTGCTCACAAGATTCCCATCTCCTGTAGGCTGATCATCAAACATATTTGTGTGTTGGATTTGTTGATTTTCTATGGCTCTAACAGTACATGGTGGTGTAACCAGCTCCGTTGTCTGCACTTTGTTTAGGCTGAACGAACTAGAGCTAATGGATGTGCCATTCATGAATTGGTCCTTACTCTTGCGTGTAAATCTCATTTGTTGTTTCTTGTCTGTGGTATAATCTTCATCATCCAGCCCAACTTGTGTATCCTGTTCAGTAACACCATTGGCATTGTGTGCAGAACTGATGCTTCTGACTCTAGAATGCTTTGAGCAAAATATCCGCAACTCAACCTTCAAACAGATATGCAAGAAAACTATTAAAAAACAAAAACCAAGGAAAATAGCACAAAAGAGAAGAAATAGGCTAACATTCTTAAGCCCTGATTTTCCCCATATTTCCATCTGATGCTTTGCCTCTCTTGCACATATGGGATGAAAGCAAGCCCGGCATGTTCCTGAAATTCATTAGTCAATAACCAAAGAAGGCATAAATCACGCAGCAAAAACTAAAGTTCTTTGCACATGGTTTACAAATTAAAAAGTAACAAGAGGATGAAAATCAATATCTATCTACACCAAAAAAAATCAAACAATGACCACACAGCAATTTGGGAGTGTGGGGAGTAGTGTTGTTGATAAACTGTTTTATTTAGTTGATATGAGTATACCAACAAGAACAGCATCACCCATAGACTGGTTCAGCTTACAAGGGATATATGTTAAGCGTCCGTTTAGAATTCACAACAGCGATTATAATCTACTGATCTAGTCTTTCCATGTTATTAAATGAACTAGATTCTACAAAAAATAAGTGTATTCTTCATAATACGGCAGAAGGTTTTTCTTAAGAAGCCAAGAATATTATATTCATGACAAATCTATCACCAAATGAATGAATTACAGTTGACGAAAGATGTACTACTGTAAGTTAAATCATCAGACCAACCTGAAGAACAGGTCAAATCAACTTGACATGCTAAGCTAGATAATGGAATAGCCATCATATGACATCACAGAGGGCCAATAAAGTATTCATTATGTATTTATGCATGCTCTCATAATTTTTGGATTTCAGTAAGAACCCTATAGTAGCAGTAGAGTAGCAGACATTAAGTGGGTCTATACTTCTCCCAATATTCTCATGTTTCATCACCAATTTACATCCACGGGAGTGCTTGGTGTCGTTTATAGTTATTTATGATGTTCAGACATCCTACATTATAGAACTAGAACAGTTAGATCATGGAAAAGGTTGCCATACTGCTAAACTGGAAACATTTAACACATGCATCGATCACATGATTGTATGTCTTACAGCTAAATTTTGGCAGCACCTACAGATCATGCAGACCTCTCAAACCCTTGGGTGCAACTTTGAATTTGTAAGCTTAAAAGAAGATATTATCAGCAGACACTACATTTTCACAAAATCCACTAACCAAAATTCAGACCACGTCTATTCACCCAGAAAAGGGCCATAGTCAACAAGGTGTGCACAGAGTGGAACAAACCTAGGGGAACCTGTAGGCACTTTACATTAACAGTTTCCATGATTGTATAATCATTCCAAAAAATACAATTGCGATGATGTAAAATCAAAGCACCATATTAATTATGCTTGTCAAATAAAACAGGTCGCTAATTTTACAAGAATATTGAAGGAAAGGTGATTGAATTTCATCAAACAGTAGGCCTCTTTCCTGTAAACTGCATGTTCCTATATTAAAATCTGTGTAGTAGTATTGCATTCCATTGTCAACAAAGAATCAGATCAAGATTTGCAAGACCCCAAAAAGCAGCAAGAAAACTATCATCACACCACAGTTCAAACAGCTGAATTCTTAGTTGGAACGTCGTCCTCAAGATGCAAAGTCTTCCTAGGGACAATATTAGCAGATACGATGCAAGGTTGCACAGACTGTGGCTGGTAAATCAGAGGTTAATAGTTTAACATGAAAAGAGCTTATTCCGCATTATAATAAGCTTATAAGCTTAATAATTTGCTTCTGCTGGTATTCTTTGTAGCACTTCTACTTCTGACTCATAAGAGTTAAGTCACAGCATACCAGAAAAACCAAACAATGCTCTGTTCTAATTATAATCCTGCTCTATTCCATCTGAAATTGCCATTTATTAAGTATCAAAAGATCATTTGGGACAAGGCGTCCTGTAAGTTTTTATGAGAGGCCTTCTCACACACAAGGTTGGCCTTAATACCTCTTCAGCTACTAAATATGGGCGCACACGTCATGTAAGTTTTTTTTTACATACTTTGTAAAGTAGATGTAAATTTTAAACACGAAAAGTGGCAAAACAAGGCATAGAGGGTAAAAAGTACTATTTCAGTAAAGTACTATTTCAGTGAGACAAATCGGCATAGACAATAGAAGTAGAACTTCTCTGTAGAGCGATGTCATAGGGTAGGCTGTACACAGGGACCAAACTTCTAGATGCAACTATCCAGATGAGCTTATTTTGATATTATATAGAGTGACAGAGTGAAAATACATACCATGGCTACATCGAACACATGCACCATGCATAACCTTGCAAATACTGCACACCATTTTTGTCCGATTCTCTGGGATATCTCCTATATTAGTGACAGGTTCCATTGAGTCCATGTCCTCTACAAAAACCTCTGGTGCCCACAGACTACAAAACAAGTGTGCAAAATTCAGGTTGCCCCCATCTGCAGTTCGACCAGGATCGCATTTTACAGGTTTCAATGCACCTTTCTCCTTTGGGCAAAGCACACAAGGCATAGAAACGATCCTGCCCTCATCATTCAGTGTCAACCTCCGTGCCAGAATGTTACTGTCACACCAGGCACACATCCAATAGCCATCTGGCATAACCTGCACGCCGTAACACTTCTGGTGCACGAACACCTCGCAGCTATTGCAGTGGAGCATCCTATTGGATGCCGAGTCACTCTCTCCCAGACAGCATACATCACATCTTGAACCGGTCTCGCCTGGCAAGGGTGGCAGCCACACAAGCCTCTCAAGCCCAGCATCTGCTCCCAAGAGCTTCCTCTTCTTGTTTGGACGCTCCGATGTGAGCACCAACCGTCCTCTTGCTCCTAGGAGCCAATTCAATGAAGAGTCCAAATTCTGCTTGCAGCCTTGTAGAACAACACCCTCTCTCTTACCTGGATCTAGTTCAATTACCGCTGGCTGCTCTTCTTGCTGCAAAATCACCTCCTGCAAATCCTGTTCACAGTGCTCTTCGCTAGACCCATTGCCATTGGCTAGCTTCATCATACTGCGCCCAACAAAATCTGAGCTCTCATGCGTACCAAGATTGACATGCACTCTGTAATTCTCCGGCTCCTCGTTCTCCTTACCCGAAATCAAGTTCGAACTTGAGTTTTCAGGGACCACGGCCACGCTAGCCGGATCAACGTGTTTCACTGGCTCTTCCTTTCCGCTGCCCACAAATGGTATGATCAAGCATGGATCGAGCCAGTTAGAACTGGAGGGAGGCTTCGGCACGAGCGCCTCGAAATCCTCCAGCGTCATCTCCCGGAAGTACGGCTCCAGCGCGTCCCAGAGCGCGTTGGATCTCGCTCTGGGCTGCTGCTGCTCCACGGCGGGGGCCGCCTCGGGCGGCGGCTGAGCCTTCTTGTGGTTCCTCCGCACGTCGCCGACGTGCGCCCATCTGGCCACCCGAGCGGGCAGCAGCGGATCCCGGCCCGCCGCCTCGTCGCCGTCGAACGGCGAGCGCAGCGTCAGCGCCTTCCTGGCCTGCTCGGACGTGCCGACGACGCCGCCCGCGCCCGCCGCCTCCGGTGAGGCGTCGCCGCCGGCGACCGGCGCGGCGGCGGCGGCGCTCCGGGAGGACGAGGCGGCATCGGGGTCGGCGGCGGGCCGAGCTCTCCGGCGCGGCGCCACGGCGGGTTGCGGTGGCGGAAAACCTCTGGGGCTAGGGTTTCTCTCTGGGTCTGGGATTTCTCTGGGGAGTTCAGATCCGTGAGCGAGAGGGAGAAAGAGAGAGATGCTTCGCCTGTAAGCAGCGGCAGCAGCAGAAGAAAAAAAAATCGCGGCGCCCGTTTGTCTGTCGCGTACCTCCGTAGTGGGCTGGCTGGGCCTCTCCTCGGAGCGTCGTGCTCGTGCCTCGTGTACCGTGCCTTTCCCCGTAAATGCTACGGTCACCAAGACGACCTATACACGGCCTGGCTGTACGCGCGGGCCCACCCGTCCAGTGAGACAGCTCGCGTGGCTGTAGCGATGTCTTCGGGGGGATATACCCTGACCCTGCTGCAGCTCTGTGTTGCCGTCGTCGTCTCACGGGATTCGGCTTCTAGTTGCATGACCGACGTGTGGCCCCCGGAGACTCTACGTGTCCGTGGATCCTGGGTTCGGTTACCCGGGTTGGCGGGTAGGTGACGGGACGCGTGGCGTACGATGGTGGGCGGTGGGTCCACAGCGGGAGGCTGCCCACGTACGCCTGCACGGCCAGTCGGCCACCGATTAGAAAACGGTTGGGGGCCTCCCTTTCACGTGGATGCCGGCATGCCAGGTGGGACCCAGTCTCCTTTCTTATTTATTTATTTTTTTGAGAGAAATGTCTCCTTTCTTCCTGGAGCCGGTTGAATTGGCCGAAGGCGCGTTTTCGTCAGATTGGATAATATGATGGGCCTGCTCTGTTGCAGCCACCAGGTCGGTCTATATTAACAGGTTTTGGCCCATTTAATGCCTAATTTGTAATAATTTGAATTTTTTATTTCGCTAATCACTAGAAAATTTGCAAATGTTTTTTTTTATTCCTCTATACTTGCGACATGTACTTGTGACGTGTTGGATAAGTGCCGCAAATGTATAGTTTTTGTGGCTCTGATGTGGGGATGCGGGGAGGTAGGTACATTTATTTCGATATTGCAAATTTCAAAATGAAATATCTTACGGACTGTTTTCAGCGCTAGGGGATCAGTTCTATCAACCATTGACACAACTCTACGCACACCGAACGTTTGCTCTATCTAGAAAATAAAACTATAGAACAACATAACGGATATGAAAGGATAGTTTCATAAGGTGTTAAATAACAAGAAAGTCTAAGTTAGTTGCACCAGCAATAAACTACACTAAAGGATCACAAAATAACAGAACCATGAGTGTGGAAAAATGGTGGAAGGCGTGGCGGAATTGTAACTAATTAATTAGTAAAGTTACTCGGTTCATCGTCTTCGATACAGTTTTCTATGTGGGAGAGGCAAAACATACACATTCTCAACTACTTGTGATCAGTGGCGGAGCTTCAACCAATATGTTCGGGGCCAACTAAAAGAGACTACAATTTTTTTTTATTGAGTAACTATGATTTAGGGGGGAAATTAAGAAAAATGCTACTATAAATGTCCCCTAAGAATTTCGATAAATAAATAAAATTATACGTGCTAGCCTAGCGAAGATATATGATCTTTGACTAAACAAGGCTAAGCTAGCTAGCTACAGTTTTTTTCCATCGTTGAGAAAAACGAAGTGGTCAAAGCAGCCTGCTGGGTTGTGTCTTATGGGCTATTTTCTTACTGTATTAGGCTTTCTTGTCACTATGAAGGAGTTTGGGCGCTTGTTCCCTGGCTTGCGAGGCTGCCAGCCTGTTTTGCTCTTTGCCTGCCCTTGTTATGATTACATGTACTATATGATTAGAACATTAGGAAGCATCCGCAACTACTAACATTTAAGGACCTGACATAGTATTAAGATCATAAGGTCCTCTTTATCCCATACAATGTTAAAAAATGGGATGGGGCTAAGGTTTATGTCACTCCGGCAGCCCTACCCCCGGCCTCCTTCACATAATACAAACCCTATGATGTGATCCATATGCGCACAAGTATATAATGGGCACCATAGGACTGTACCATACCAACATACAACTCGAATCAACCAAAGATATTCAATAATTCAACCATAGGACTAAAGGAACTACACAAACATGACATAGATCATAGGATAATACTACTTTATAGCATCAAACACCATGTTTAAATAGAGAGCTACAGAGGAGTGTGGGAGGATGAACCACTAGATACAAGGAGTAATTGGCGATGGAGAGGGCGGTAAAGGCGGCGGCCATGGAGGAAAGGGCAAGGCGGAGGCGGTGCGGGTGGCCGGCGGCGACGCATGGCGGCGGCCGACCGGCTAGGGGGAGCGCCACCCCCTAACCCCTTCCTTCATGAATTCTTGGGGCTGTAGAGGAGCCCTCCCCCTTGGAGATGAGAGCCAAGGAGGAGGCAATTTCGTGACAATGGGTGGCTGCCCTAAAATTAGGGTTTTCTCTTTTTATATAGGTGGTGGCACTCCTTCTCGGCTATCCGATGGATGACCCCTTGATCCAAGGGCTCTTGGGCACCTCTACAAGCTTGCTAGGGACCCCTCTCAGTCCTCACGAGGCTCCAAAGTTGTTTCTTGGCCGAATCCTCCAAGTTTGGTAAGAGTTGGAGTCAATCACGTCACAAACTTTCGGATTCCCGTAATCAGATATTTGGCATTAAGTAAAATGGATCCTCCGGGCGCATCTGGCCTCCGATTGGTATGTTCTTGGGCTTAAAATAAAGGTATAGAAATTTCCCACATCTTTAAAGTTTTGACCTGTTCCATTTGACGTCATTTTCGGGTGTCAAACTGACGATCTCCGAAATCTGTAGGAAGAGACAGATTTAAGGAAAGTCAGAGTCCAGCTCCAACAAAGCTCCTTTTGTGTTTTTGTCAAATTCCAAGTGATTCCTACACATCAAAGTGTAAAACAAAAACATTGTGCACTTTTGCAACTATTAATAGGTTAGTCCAAATAAATCATAAACTTAATATAAAAATAAGTATCAAAGGCATAAAAGTAGCATGAAACAATAAAAAAAATTAGATACGTTTGACACGTATCAGTAGTCTGTTGGGAATATGCCCTAAAGGCATTAATAAAATGGTTTATTAGCATATTCATGTTTATGATAATAGTTTATTATCCATGCTATAATTGTATTAAATGGAAACATAATACATGTGTGGAATATAAACACCAGGAGTCCCTAGTGAGCCTCTACAGGACTAGTTCGTTGATCAAGAGATAGTTAGAGTTTCCTAACTATGGACTTGTTATAGTCACTTGATAACGGAGTCACGTCATTGGGAGAATGACTTGATGGACATGACCCAAATAATAAAGAGTTGCAATTGATCGTGTCACAAAAGTTTCATTGTCAACACTTTAGTATATGCCAAGTATAGTTTCCTTAGACCATGAGATTATATCACTCCCGTCTACCGGAGGAATACTTTGTGGACATCAAACGTCACTTCGTAACTGGGTGATTATAAAGGTGGCTTTCAGGTATCTCCGACGGTAGGTTGTTGGGTGATATGAATCAAGAGTGGGATTTGTCCCTCCATGTGACGGAGAAGATATCTCCAGGCCTTCTCGATAATATAGCATCATAAAGTTTGCAGACATGTGATTAGGTTGTAATCACGGAGATCCTATGTTATGGACGAGTAAAGAGAACTTGCCAGTAACGAGATTAAACTAGACATGGGGATGTCAACGATTAAACCTCGAGCAAGTAAAATATCGTGAGACAAAGGGAATCGTATATGAGATTAATTGAATCTCCGGCATCTTGGTTCAATCGAGAAAGAGTTCCGTTGAGTGTATAGGAATTAATATGGGCATCCCAGTCCTGCTATTAATTATTGATATGATCATGTCTATGCATTCCCGAACCCGTAGGGTCACACACTTAACGCTCTGATGTAATTAGGGTTTGCGATGAGATAAATGATGAAATGAACGAATGGTGATTCGGAGTCTCTAATGGGATCACAGACATCACGAGGAGTTCCGGAGGAGTCCGGAGAATAAGATTCATATAAGGAAAGTGGTTTCCGGAGGTATCGGAAAAGTTCCAGAATATTTGCATAGGGTACCGGAAGGTCCTAGAAAGTTCTAGAGGAGTCTAGAAGTGGGACCCACCTAATGTGTGGGGCCCACATGGACCAAAGGGGTGCAGCTAGCCACTTGGGCCAGCCGCACCACACAATGGCCCATATGGGCCAAACCGGCTAAAGGCAAGAAAAAGGGGGGGAGGCCGAGTCCTAGTTGGACTAGGTGGCCGGCCACCCCTAGTTGGAAGGGGCCCAAGCCCGAGTCCACTTGGGACTCGACTTGGGGGCCAAGTTGGCCGGCCCCTCCAACCCTAGCCGCCACCTATATAAGGAGGTGAGGGGAGGGGGTGCGGCACACCCAAGGCTGCCGCCCCAAGTTGCCCTAGCCGCACCCCCCCCCACATAAACCCTAACCCTAGGGCGCCACCTCTACTCGAAGGGCTGCCACCACCACCTCCACCTCCACCCTAGCCGCATCACCCCAACCCTAGGGGCTGCTGCGCCTCCTCCTCTCCCTCTCCTCTTGCTTGGCTTGGCGAAGCCCTGCTCGTGGAGATCGTCATCATCACCAACACAACCGTCGTGCTGCTGAGATCCATCTACCTCGTCTACCTCGCTTGCGGGATCAAGGAGTGGACGACTACATCGAGCTGTACGCGTGGATACCGCGGAGGTGCTGCCCGTTGCAGCACTTCGACGGATTGGATCGCGAGGATAATACATCTCTTCACGACTAGACGAGTCTAGTTGCGGGGATCGACTAGCCAACCCCTGCACGCGTTTGTTCGATCTTCAAGGGTAAGAGATTGGATCTCACGTTCGCTACATTCGTCTAATAGATCTAGATCATGGGGTTTCTTCCGCTTGTTTCGTAGGAAAATTTTTGTTTTCTATGCGACGACCCCTTCATAGTCCACATCTGGACTATGGGTTTGTGGAAGTAGCTTGACCTATCTCTCTCTTGTGCTATCATTGTTTAGAACCATCTGATTTGCCTAACATTATTATGGTCATATATGTAATTCCTGTATGGTGGATCATTGTTTTATGAGATGATATTTGAGATTGAATACCATTATGTTTACGATTTATTGATAGTTGCATATTATGTACCTCGTTCTTAAGAGCTTTTTCTGATCAAACTTGTATGCAAGGGAGTGGGGGGGGCATGTTGATGACGGAATTGATGAGAGTGTTTCTCCCTCAACTACGCCAGCAAGCACTCTTGATACCCTGAAAGGAAAATAATATATGGGATAGGTTGAGCCTCCAAGTGCAGAGTATGTAGAAGTGGAAGTTTTTTCCCCACGAGGGTGACTCGAGGGTTTAATATCGAACTCTCGGGGAATCAGTAGTGGGGATTTTATCTCCTTGTCCTTCTCTAGATTTCCTGCAAACAAAGTAGATTGCTTTGTGCACGCAACCTCACCAAGTGGTTGTCAAGCACAAGGTGTGAGAATGATATTAAGATAATAATGAATGCAAAACAGTAAATAAATATGCAATGGTGGTAAGTGGTAATGCAAGGATGATAGTAATGATGATGGATGATATTTTTGGGGTTTTTATATGTGTATGCAATGAATAAAAGTGTTTTTTATTTTCTTATTTTAAAATGGCTGAATGTATAAAATGCTTAAAAGTGGTTGGAAAGTTGTTTCTTATGATTAAAAATGGATCGGGGTTCATGGTTTCACACATGCACTCTCTCTTTAATATAGTGTGGCAAATAAGTAGACATAGGATTAACATATGAGATTGCAAACAAGTTTAATGACATGTTACTAATTATATGGGCATCACGTCCTAACATAGAGACCTTTTGATTATTAGTCTCACTTATACTCCACCAAGATGCGAACTAAATCATAACACCTCAGTAATTAAGATGACTCAGAGTATAGCCTTAAGATTAATGACATGAAGTGAAAATAAGAACATGCTGGATCTAGTCATAGGTAGAGGCTTGTCACTACTCATACCTTGCAACATGATATTTTGGTTTATCCCTAGTGAGGCAACAAAGTAAGGTAAACACCCAATGGATCGCGATATTAAGTTGTCAGCTTATCACATCACCACCCCCGTTACTCCAACTAATGCACATGTTCCCCCTCACACGCTCTCATAAACATGCTTGATCAAAACAAGGATACAAGAACGGGGTACATAATATGCATATACTTTCATAACTGAAATAAACATTGCAATCTCAACATATATTAACTCATAAAAAGATTCACCACAAATGTAATACAACGATGATCGTAATCATGTTCAGCAGCTCATACGGTGCTAATTAGTGAAGCTCAAGAGAGAGAGAGAGATACATATGCTACTGCCACAAACCCATAGTCCAGAGGTGGACTACTCCCTCTTCATCATGGAGACGGTGGAGATGTCGATGGAGAAGAAGGAGACCTCTCCGACAGCGCTCCGCCGGAGTTTCCCCCCTCCAATCTGCAGCCTCCTGGTCTCTGTTTCTTGTTTCTCTCGTGTGGCGGCTCTCTCTTCGAAGAACGTCGGGGGGCTCTTTATATAGGCATTTTTAGGTCACGAGGATGCTTCAGGAAGAAGGATCGTCGCAAACGGGGCCACGAGGGCCAAAAGAGGTGGGCCCACGCGGCCCCTGTACCTGGCCGCGTGGGGCACCCTCTTTCGCCCCTCCGGCCTCCGTTTACTTGCTTCCTTCGCTCCTAGGTCTTCCTCCTTCCAAAATAATGATCCCCGTAAATTTGCAGCTCATTATGACGTCGTTAAGGCCCTGAAATAAATAAGGAAAGGAATAGGGGTTTTCTGCCTGCGCAGGATTAATTCCATAAAATGGGGAAATCATTATTAATTACCAAAAATCATTAAATAACAGTAATATACCCCTTATATGATGCAAATATAAATGGAATACAAGTATTATAGTGCAAAGTTCATGTATGCATTTTACATGCATCTGATGCATCCAAAATGCATCCACTTTTCCAAGCACTTTGCCTCATAATTTGCTCCGAGATCCTTCCATATTCGAATAAAACTGTTGTTTCTGACGCTGTTTTTAGCAAAGTCTCTCCCCTGGCTATTTTTGCAGGAAATAAAATCGGGAAAAAATACCACGTCATTTTTTATGGAAAAGAAGATCATTGGACAAAAGATGGACATGAGGGGGTGCCGGAGGGCCAAAAGGGGTGGTCCCACGCGGCTACAGTACCAGGCCGCGTGGCCCCCCCTAAATTGGGCCTCGGGCACCGTCTCGCCTCTGGTCTTCGACGTATGCCTTCATATATGAGAAAAAACACTTGCCCTAGGAGGAGAGGAGCTTTCGCGAAACACACCGCCGCCACCACCACGATCTTCGTTTCGGGGGACAGATTGATCCAGGATTTCTCCTCCGGTGGAGGGATCCGGAGGCCGTCTTCACCACCGTCTTCACCGCCTTCATCTCCATCAACCATGAGCTCCATCTCCATCACCATGTGTCAGTAGTTTGCTGTATGAATGTGAGGTGGATGGGGATTGCATGAGATTGACCATGTAATGCTACCCGTTGTTCGATAATCTTAGGGTTTATCTTGAGGATGCTTTTGTATTGTGTTGATGCACTTATGCTATGTTTAATGCTTGCTACTAGGGCCCGAGTGGCATGATTTCAGTACTGAACCTTTTTGCTTCATCATATAATTGAGTTAGTATTTACCTGCAAAGTGTATCACCTACCGTTATGTCGAACCTGCGAACCCTAAAAGTGACATTTGGGGAAAACAAGGGGGAGATGTTCTAGTTTGAGGATCCTATGTGTTCATGGAGTGTTAATGCATTGTCCCGGTCTTCACGAAAGGGTAGACCTTAATTACCTGTAGTTCTAAGTTGGCCCCGGTGAAATGGGAAGGTAGGGCAATAGATGTTGTGCAAATTCTCTTTGTTAGTGCGCACAACTATTTAAGGAACACATACCTACATATATCGGAGTTAGAGAAAAAGCCCCATTGATAACTTTACTTTATTATATGATCAATCTCATTCATGCAACGCCCCGCTGTCACCTCATGCCTACGTTTTAAATCTCTGAGTTACACTTTCACTTTTCCGGTGAAAAACTGGGAAATCCTTGTACTATTGCTAATTTATTTCTGCTCGCTTGAATCCTTTACTGCCATCACTACTACTGCTGCAAGTTATTGATATACAGGTGTGGTTGAGAGTGACGCCTCAATTGCTAAGGTCTTATTGATATTCTTGTGTTCCCATCGTGTCGAACTATAAATTTGGGGTAATACTTCCAACGAAGACTTCAGCGATCCCTATACTTGTGGGCATCAAGACGTTTTCTGGCGCCGTTGCCGGGGAACCTAGCTTTATTGGTAAGACAACTTGATATCATTTATTTGCTGCATTTGCTTGTTCCTAACCATGGGAAAGGAAAAGACCACTCCTAAGGAAGTGAGGCCTTCCACTACTCGAGGAGGTAAGGACTTGCTAAGTAGGAAAGCTTTTCACCTGATGTTGCTTCTGCTGTTGTTCCTAAGAAAAAGGGAAAAATTGTTTCTAGTTCACCATTGTCTAAAATGTCTACTAGTAATGAAAGTGATTTAACATGTGGTAGCATAGACAAAGAAGTGGCACTTGAAACACCTGAAATTACTGAAATATCTGAGTTAACTGAAACACCTGAGAATCCTGAATCTTCTATTTATAAAACGTGGAATCTGAATTAGAAGATAGGGAATATTGTGATGATATGGAAACTTCTTCTGAGAAAGAGGATGCTATTATTAAGGCTTTCATGAGTCCAGATTATGATGAGATGGATAAACTTGCTAGCTACATAAATTCTCCTCTTGATGACTTTTTCCCTGTTACTGATAAAATGAATGGTTCAACTATTAAAATTAATGATAAAAATTATGAGTTTAATATTGATCCTGAATACATTAAAAGGGTTGAGAAGTCTAAGTTTTATGGGAGAGAGGATGAGTTTCCTTTCGATCACGTTGCTGATTTGCATGAATTATCTGAGTTACTTGGGAAAGGTGAAATTAGCCAACGCTACCATTTCTTGAAATTGTTTCCTTTTTCTTTGGGAGGAAGTGCTAAAACTTGGTATAATTGTTTAGAACCTGGATGTATTACTAGCAAGGAAGAATGTTTGCGAATGTTCTTTGATAAGTACTTCCTGCTAATAAAATTCATGGTCTAACTCTTGAGATTAGTAATTTTTCACAGAAAGAGAATGAGGATTTACCCCAAGCTTGGGGGAGGTATGATAAGATGGTTAGGAAATGTCCTACCCATGGCTTCAAAGAAAATGAAATACTTGATATATTTTACAATGGACTAACTGAAAACACCAGTGCCTATCTTGATAGTATTCAGGTGATGTTTTCAGGGAAAGGACTGTTGATGAAGCAACTGAGCTATTGCAAACTATCTCAAAGAATTATGATGATTGGAATACTGATGAGATATTTCCGGAGAAGAAAGGAGGTATACTCAAACTGAACAATGAGGCAATGAAAGTAGCCTCAAAGGATATTAAAGAGAAGGGAATTAAAACCTCTCATCTCAAGGAATTATCTGAAAGGGGTGTCAAATTTCCTGATGATCAACCATGTTTCCCTATCCCAGTCAATGTTATTAGCACCACAAAAGGTAATGAAAAGGTAACATCTTTTACTAAAGAACTATATGAGAATGATTTTGCTTATCGTCATGACCCTGAAGAGCATAATATTAGANGGGTAATACTTCCCAACGAAGACTTCAGCGATCCCCTATACTTGTGGGTATCAAGACGTTTTCTGGCGCGTTGCCGGGAAGCCTAGCTTTATTGGTAAGACAACTTGATATCATTTATTTGCTGCATTGTCTTGTTCCTAACCATGGGAAAGGGAAAGACCACTCCGAAGGAAATTATGCCTTCAACTACTCGATCAGGTAACGACTTGCTAAGTAGGAAAAACTTTTCACCTGATGCTGCTTCTGCTGTTGTCCCTAGGAAAAGGGGAAAAATTGTTTCTAGTTCACCATTGTATAAAATGTCTGCAAGTAATGAAAATGATTAACATGTGGTAACATAGACAAAGAAGTGGCACATGAAAACACCTGAAATTCCTGAAATATCTGAGTCAACTGAAACACCTGAGCATCCTGAATCTTCTGTTTATAAAAATGTGGAAACTGAACTAGAAGTAGGGAATATTGTGATGATAGGGACTTCTTCTGAGAAGGAGGAGGCTATAATTAAGGCTTTCATGAGTCCCGATTATGATTGAAATGGATAATAAACTTGCTAGCTATTTAAATTCTCCTCTTGATGATTTTTCCATGTTACTGATAAAATGAACGGTTCAGCTATTTAAAATTAATGATAAAGACTATGAGTTTCATATTAAACCTGAATACATCGAAATGGTTGAGAAGTCTAAGTTTTATGGGAGAGAGGATGAGTTTCCTTTCGATCACGTTGCTGATTTGCATGAATTATCTGAGGGAATTGGAATAGGTGAAATTAAACAACGCTATTATTTCTTGAAATTGTTTCCTTTTTCTTTGGGAGGAAGTGCTAAACTTGGTATAATTGTTTAGAACCTGGATGCATTACTAGCAAAGAAGAATGTTTGCGGATGTTCTTTGATAAGTTACTTTCCCTGCTAATAAAATTAATGGTCTAATTCTTGAGATTAGTAATTTTTCACAGAAAGAGAAGGA
Source organism: Puccinellia tenuiflora (assembly GCA_012064385.1). Lineage (NCBI taxonomy): Eukaryota > Viridiplantae > Streptophyta > Magnoliopsida > Poales > Poaceae > Puccinellia > Puccinellia tenuiflora. The sequence goes on along the minus strand of QRDG01000391.1, from coordinate 666,667 downwards.
GGATTTACCCCAAGCTTGGGGGAGGTATGATAAGATGGTTAAGAAATGTCCTATGCATGGCTTCAAGGATAATGAAATACTTGATATATTCTACAATGGATTAACTGAAAACACCAGAGCCTATCTTGATAGTATTGCAGGGTAATGTTTTCAGGGAAAGGACTGTTGATGAAGCAATTGAGTTATTACAGACCATCTCAAAGAATTATGATGATTGGAACACTGATGAGATATTTCCGGAGAAAAAGGGAGGTATACTCAAACTGAATGAGGAGGCAATGGAAGTAGCCTCAAAGGACATTAAAGAGAAGGGAATTAAAACCTCTCATCTCAATGAATTATCTGAAAATGGTTTCAAATTTCCTGATGATCAACCATGTTTCCCTATCCCAGTCAATGTAATTGGCACCATAAAAGGTAATGAAAAGGTAATTCCTTTTACTGAAGAACCATATGAGAATGATTTTGCTTATCGTCATGATCCTGAAGAGCATAATATTAGAATGATGATAATGGAAAACTCTCATAAAATTAAATTTCTTCGCGAAAGTTTGCATGTTAATGTGGGAGAAGTAAAAAGAATTGTTAAACATTGTGAGATGATGAATAATCAAGTGGAACAAATGATTTCTCTTCAAAGTCAATTATATGAAAAGCTTAATGTGAAGAAACAGGTTTGTGGAGTTAATACTAGGGGAGGTGCAAGTACTCAGGACCCTGACTATCCTGAGGATCATCCCAAGAGAAAAGAACAAGAAGCCCGAAAGAAGAAACTTTCTGCAGGCAAATCTCCCAATGAAACCCAAGATAAGGATGATTCTGAAGAACAAGATAATGATACCTCTATTTCTGATGCTGAGACCGAAGATAATAATAATGAAGAGGAGGAATCATCCTCACCTGAAGAAGAACCACAAGAAGTTGAAAATGAAGAAGAACCTAAAGAAGCTGAGAAGGAAGATCCTCAACCTTTTACTGAGAAGAACAAGAAGAAGAATCATCCAAATTCATAAAAAGGTAAAGAAAGGGATCCATGGGTACAAAGACCCATACCATATCCTCAAGAGGTAATGAAAACTCTGGATGACTCTAGATTTGAGAAGTTCCTTGAGTTGATTAAATCTTTATATCTGCAAATTCCTCTTATTGATGCTATTAAAATTCCTCCTTACTCAAAATACATGAAAGATATTGTCACTAATAAAAGAAAGATTCCTACTGATGCTATTTCTGCTATGCTTGCTGATTACTCCTTCAAAGGGAAAGTGCCTGAAAAACGTGGAGATCCTGGTATTCCAACTATTCCTTGTCATATTAAAGAAACCTATGTGAGATATGCACTATGTGATTTGGGGGCTGGTGTTAGTGTCATGCCTTTCTCTTTATATAAGAAACTTGACTTAAACAAACTAGTTCCAACTGAAGTTTCATTACAAATGGCTGATAAATCAACTGCTATACCTATTGGAATATGTGAGGATGTACCCATTTCTGTTGCTAATGTGATAATCCCTACAGACTTTGTTGTATTGGAGATGCGTGAGGATGATAGTTTATCTATTATCCTTGGTAGACCTTTCTTAAACACTGCAGGGGCTGTGATTGATTGCACTGAAAGCAAAGTGACATTCAACGTTAAAGGAAAGGAGCACACTATTTATTTCCCCAAGAAGAAAGCTGTTACAATAGTGAACCAAATGGTGAATTGTATTAAAAGAAATACTCTTATGATTGGAAGTATTGAAGTTCCTTTACCACCTCCTGAACCAAAATATGCAACCATAATGATTGGAACTATTCCAGTCAAATGTGAGGTAACTTGAATCTCTTCCTTACATATAAAATAAAAAGATCCTGTGTTATATCTTTTACACATTATTAATGAGACCTGATCAACCTCATTATTAATGTGAAAATGATGAAAACTTGATCCCTATGAAGATTGCTTGCATTTTTTATTTGATATACTCAAGAATTCTTAAAAGCATTTGTTTGGGCATATTTATTTTAAAGTGCAGAAATTTCAGAAATCTTGTTTTGAAAAGTCTCTTTAGAAAATTTTCTCGAAAAATTCCAGAAAAATTGGAGGTAAGTTATTTCACCAGGGGAGCTAACTGCCAAAAGGGGAGCACCAGAGGGCCAGCAGGGGCCAAAGGGGAGTGCCCCACGCGGCCACAGTACTAGGCCTCATGGGACCCACCATCTTGGTCCACAGAGGGAGTCAAGTGCATGGTCAGTGCCCATCTCCTCCCTCTCGACCGAAAACCAGCCCCAGGTATTTTTTCCAAATTTTCCCGAGCTCTCTTCCTGCTATCCTTGGATCTCCAAGTTTAGGGCAGATTTTTCAAATCTGTTTGGTGGGATTCCTCATTGGTATGTGACTCCCCCACTCATCCAATTACTTTTTGTTCTTGTGCTTTATATATGGAGTATTTTGCTGCACTAGTTGTCACTAAACATGATTGAGAAATCCATGGATTTAAGTTTTCTAGTTGATATTAATGCATGATATTGATGTGGAGACTAGTTGTGGATGTCTTAATGATGTATTATAGTTTCACATTTTGAGTTTTGTTGAAATTTATTTATGGGCAGCAAGGTACCATGTCTAGCAAGGGTAAAGGATTGCTTGGGATCAGCTCAAGGCCAAGGAGAAGAGCATGCAAAGTCTCCCTCAACTATGATGACAATCACCTTTGGGAGGATTGCGCATTCTTTGTGGGAGAGAAGTTGAGAATTCACACAATGAGATGGCAAGACCCCCGTGTTCTTCAAGAATGGGGAATGGAAGAGGACTTCAACTCCTTTGCCACAGCGACCGGGTTGATGGCATTCGCTCAAAACCCACATGAGACATATGAGGAGCTCTCACGAGAGTTCCTCTCTACCTTCATATTCGAGGGGCCTGAGACTCATAAGTACAAGAATAAAAGTAAGGCACCTTCTCCCACCTTTGTTTGCAAATTTAGCATGAAGGGAGAGCGTCTTGTTATGTCTCTAGATGAGTTTTGCAATGCTATAGGTGTAGCAAATACGGGGAGTTGGGCAGAAACCGGTGCTGATTCAAACGCTGAACTGGTTAATTTTTGGCACTCTGTTTCTGTTGATTCCCTTGATAGATTAATGAGGGGAAAATTTACTCACATACAGCACCCTAGCTTGAGGTAATATGCGTTGTTCCTTGCAAGATGCTTTCTTGCAAGAGACAACACTTCTGCTTGCACCGGACCCATTGTTTATCTGTTAAAATGTGCAAAAGAGAACAAAGCATGTGAGTATAACTTGGGGGGTCATTCTAGCTAGATCATTGAATATTACTGTAAGTAGGAATGTCTCTGATGGAACACCTATCTACGCTGGTGCTATTGCTACTTTGATTTATAAATACATTAAAGATGAAAGAGGATATGATGATAATATGGGAACACTTGCAGAGAAATCCACATTACTTGATTTTGCTTTGTTAACCAACATGGGAGTGAGTGTTCCGTATGGGGGGGGGGGGGGTTCATCTGTACACATATTTGAGTACTAATGGACAGAAAGTGTCCATTAGGCTCCCTTGTACTGACCTCTTTGACAGAAGCACTGGAAAGTGGATCGTGAGGGAGGAGCCACCGCAGGAGGAACCACTGCAGGAGGAAGCACAAGCTCCACCACAGCAGGGGTACCAACCTCAGGAGATGCCACAATATCCAAGCATGGGAAGCTACCCATATGGTTACTACCCTGGAGGTGGAAGTGGTGGATATGGCTACCACCCGGGATATTAGCTTGACCGCAAGCTTGGGGGAGTACTTCTCTCCCTTTCATTTCGTTGTTTTATATCACCCTTATTTTGTTTCGGTTTCTTTCTTTCAAAATGCAAAAACACAAAAAGATTTTATTTGTTCTTCTTGCTTATTCACTTCTGGTCATTTGCTTTATTCTTCTTAAAACCAAAAAGAACAAAAGATTTTCCTTTTCTTGAGTCCGATGCAAAAGTGGAGGTGCAGGAATTTCTGAAATCTGCTCACTGTTTTATTTTTCATCTTTTTTCTGCATATCCAATTGAGCTGAAATTTTAACCATGACTGAAACTTTTCACAACCTACACACCTGTAAATTATGAAAATTTTCTGAGGTGTTTAGGCAGGGTAAAAACAGTACTGTATGCAGTGACTTTTTCTGGCAGATTTGAGTTTTTATTGTGCAGTTCGAGTTGGGAGAGGAGAACAACAATGATGAGCTGATGTGCATGAAGTAGATGAAAGGTATGACACCTTTGCTGTGCTTATGAAGACTTTTTAATAACAGCAAGTGTGCACTTCTTAATCTCTTTAACATCTAGGAAACTGGTAGCAATTGTTTATCTTCTCCATGTTTTAGTATGTATGATGATGCAAGGGAAATACTATTGAGGGATAATACTTGGCTATGGTTTGAATAACTGTAATTCTAAACAAAGGTCTATGCATCCCATTGTGCTTACTAAACTTGCCAACCATGGAGAAAATGAAAGAATCTTTCAAAAGTTAAAAATGAAGTCTTATGCTTGACAAGCTTAGTGGTTAGGAGTTAGCTTAAATGTGCTGACACATGGAAAGCTTTTAACATTGCACTTAAATTAAAAATTGGTTGATATCATGTACTTTTGTCTATGGATGCCTATCATGTCGAAATAAATGTGGAAACTAGCAAGTTTGAGGAGTGGAAATAATTGGCTAGAGAGACGCCCGGGCCGCCAATCTAAGCCATGCATCATTCATGGTGGAAATTTACGGCATAGCGTATTGAACATTCAGTGATGCACTTGAAATAAAAGCTAAACCATTAGCAAATAAAAGAAGTGCTTGGATTGTTCATTGTCCGTTTGTCTTGTTGTTTGGACATGGGCTTGTCCATGTCCTGGGACAAGAGGTACCCCCGATTGACGCTCTTAAGGATGCCTTTATTCTCGCAATGACTGAAAAACTCGAGCTTGTCTAGCTACATGAGTTGAGTAGCACATGGTGTAGGTACTCGTATTCACGGGGCATGAGGCTTTTAACTACAAGTTTGTCAAGCATATGAGTCATAATAGGGAACATCAAATGTTTTGATAAATTTAAGAGCAAGATTGTAAGCACAATGAGTTCACTAATCAATACATGATTCAATCAAAAAGCGATGCAATAACCTTTGTTTATCTCTACAGTTAGGCAAACTCATCCAAGTATTAACACTATGTGCTATTCCTCTTGCAACATGCATAGATGCTTAAACATTGATAAGATATACCTTTGCTAGCATTTTGTTAGCTGTTATAGGAATTATGTGTTGAATACTTGTTACTATTAAACAGTGTTTCATATGCAAGGCAAAGTTCTTGTCAAAGTCTTTTATCGCTTCTGCACTACGTTTGAGTTGTTTGAGGACAAACAACGAGCTAAGCTTGGGGGAGCTGATGCATCCAAAATGCATCTACTTTTCCAAGCACTTTGCCTCATGATTTGCTCCGAGATCCTTCCATATTCGATTAAAACTGCTGTTTCTGACGCTGTTTTTAGCAAAGTCTCTCCCCTGGCTATTTTTGCAGGAAATAAATTCGGGGAAAAATACCACGTCAATATTTATGGAAAATAAGATCATTGCACAAAAGATGGACACGAGGGGGTGCCGGAGGGCCAAATGGGGTGGCCCCACGTGGCCTGGGGATCCCTCCACCGGAGGAGAAATCCTGGATCGATCTGTCCCCTGAAACGAAGATCGTGATGGTGGCGGCGGTGTGTTTCGCGAAAGCTCCCCTCCTCCTAGGGCAAGTGTTTTTTCTCATATATGAAGGCGTGAGTCGAAGACCAGAGGCGAGACGGTGCCCGAGGCCCATTTGGGGGGGGGGGCCCACGCGGCCACTGTACCAGGCCGCGTGGGGCCACCCCATTTGGCCCTCCGGCACCCCCTCGTGTCCATCTTTTGTGCAATGATCTTCTTTTCCATAAATATTGACGTGGTATTTTTCCCCGAATTTATTTCCTGCAAAAATAGCCAGGGGAGAGACTTTGCTAAAAACAGCGTCAGAAACAGCAGTTTTAATCGAATATGGAAGGATCTCGGAGCAAATCATGAGGCAAAGTGCTTGGAAAAGTAGATGCATTTTGGATGCATCACGGGCCTAATAGCCAGAGGCTCGTCCGGGCGGCCCCATTAGAGCCTGTACGACAACGCATCCGGACGGCCTATTAGCGCCCCGACTGGAGAAACTCTAAGAGTGCAGATTTGGTGATTTTTTTGAATGGTAATTTTAAGTTTGAAACATAAATACGTATATATGATATATATATATATATATTTGTGCAATGTTTCGGTGGAAAATATATTTTATTTCGGGCTACAGAAAAATTCTAACAAATTTGAGTTTGTATAAAGTAGTAAAAAATCCCCTATTTTCTCTCAAAATTATCTTTTTTGTGTAGCCTAAAATTCATCATATTTGTAAATGAAATTTGGTGCCCGCATATAGAATGTGTATATGTATCCGTATACTTTATGCCCTGTTTGAGTGCACTTGGGCACGTCTTTTTTGGGAGGAGATGAAGCTAGTAGCCGGCATTAAAATTCCAAAGTTTCATCCCGGCTCTTGGGCTATGGACATGATTGATGGTGCTGGACTGAAAGAAGGAGAAAAGGCTATGATTTTGTGTGGGTGTTGGTCTATCTGGAATGAACGTAACAAGCGTATGCATGGTGAAAGCCAAAGAGCTATTACAGATTCGATTAACTGGGTAATACAGACTACTGTGGATTTAGTCCAAGTTGGAATAGGGAAATTAGAGAAACAAGCTTCCAGGAAGGCCAGATGGAAGCCGCCTGATCCGGGAGGTGTGAAGATAAATACCGATGCATGCTACCAGGAAAATTCTCAGTCTGGGAGCACGGGACTGGTAGTAAGAGACTGCCAAGGTGGTCTAATTAGAGCTCAGGCGTTGTGGTACGGCAATGCTGCAAGTGCTCGTATTATGGAAGCCTTTGCTATACGTGATGGTGCGAGACTAGCAGCTGAAAGAGGTTACACAAACGTGATTATCGAGAGTGATGCCAAGGAAATTGTGGCTCTATGCAATGATGAAGACAATGATAGATCGGAGATCATGGCTATTTGTCAAGAGGTGAGGGAGATTAAGAGGGCTTTTACCAGCTTTAGCATTTTTTATATTGGTCGTGAAGCTAATAAAGCGGCCCATCTTTGTGCTAAACAAGCTAGTAGTGATAGGAGGAGATGTCTATGGATTATAACCCAGGCTTTCTCGCTGACACCCTTTTAAGTGATTGTAATTCTGTCATTTGATTAATAAAGCTCTTTGAATTCGCAAAAAAAAAAGTGCAATTTTCGATTTTTTTTTGAGAAAACGGGATCACTGGTGCCCAGGTGCCAAAACAACTTTTCGATAAACAAGATGTGTCAAACGTGTGATCGATGAAGATTAAAGTGCTAGGGCCGTTTGGATTCATGCCTATCTCTGGTCTTCAAATAGATAAAGTGCCTTGTAATGGCTAAAGCAGATAAAGTGCCAGTGTGAAGTGTTCGCATGAATAGGTGACTTGCTAAAGCGGGACATTTTAACAGGAATAAAAACCCACTCTTAAATCTCGACGAAATAAAACAGCTAGAACATCTTTACAATATCAACCACCATAGCATCATTGATGCCGTTGTTTTGATAGCCTATTATATAGAGAAGAAAACCATTGCAAATGAAATGCCACACTTCGAATGAATTGCAACAATAACATGTAAATAGCAAACGGAGAATTGATCACCAAACATAGCTTATTTAGGTCAGGAGTAGTACTAAGAAAATAGATACGTAGTAGATATATACATGGATAGTTGAATAACATAGACGGGCATAACTTAGTTCGGGAGTACAGAGTACTAACAACATAGATAGATACAAAGATGGCTGGATAGGTGGCCAGGTGGGCATAACTTAAGCTGCAGTTGACATGCATAGAGATACTAGGTAGCTAGACATGGACAAGAAGACATCTTCTCACTTGGTTTCAAGCTAGAGCCAACATACATATTGGCCTCCTCTCTTCAGTTTACTTCACAGAGCAAAGCTCCTCCGCTGGCTCGCAGCAATCAGGGTCATAGAATTTGAATGTCCTGTCTTGGTCCTTGCAGAGCTCCTTGCTGTATTCCTGCATCTCGGCGACGCCGTCGAGGTACTCGTCGTCCACCTCGTAATAGCCCAGGCGATCCGACTCCTCACGGACCTTAGCCTGGAAGACCGCAAACTCATTGGAGATCCTCTCGGAACGAGCAGCTGCTTCCCTGTGCAGCTTCCGTTTCCCCTCCAGCCACTCCTCCGTGACGCCCAAGAGCTCCGCCATGTTGTCCCCGGATAACGGGATTCTACGGGGCAGCTTTGTCGGTATGGCCAGGATGGTACAGACGTAGTCACTGTCGGCATCAAGCCGATACTTTCCGGCAGGAGGGTCAGATTCAGCGCATCTCTCCTCCGTCTGGTTCTTGTCGATGGCCACCGCCTCCTTCCCTGTCTCCACGTCGGCGACGAGCACCACACTGTGTCACGTCCTGAAAATGGAGGCACTTTCTTACCGGCACTATTAAAAACTGCCTCTGATTTTTATTTTTTAAGGCACTTTTACAAATAGTGCCTCAAAAAGTTTTTATTTGGAGGCACTAATCAAAACTGCCTCAAAATGATTACTATTTGAGGCACTTTTATATGCCTCAAATAGTAACCATTAGAGGCAGTTTTAATTAGTGCCTCCAATATCTATCATTTAGAGGCACTAATCAAAACTGCCTCAAAATGATTACTATTTGAGGCACTTTTATATGCCTCAAATAGTAATCATTAGAGGCAGTTTTGATTAGTGCCTCTAATAACTATCATTTAGATGCACTAATCAAAAGTGCCTCAAAATAATTACTATTTGAGGCACTTTTAGATGTGCCTCGAAATGAATAGTGCCTCTAAATGAAAAGGTTATGGTAAATGAGACTTTCCTTTTGCCATTTTTTTCTACCAGAACGTTGTTTAAAGTACCTGCAGACCGTACGTTCATGGTTGCACCAAACTACTGGTCATGCGTCAACATGACGGTCTCGGCCGAATCACGTGAGACGACGTCAACACAGAGCCGCAACAGGGTCAGGGTATATCCCCCCGAAGGCATCGCTACGGCCACGCGATTTGTCTCACTTGCTCTGTGGGCCCACGTGTATAGCCAGCGGTGTACAAGCCGTCTTGGTGACCTTAGCATTTACGTCGAAGGCGCCGTTCACGAGGCCAGCTAGCCCACTACGGAGGGAGGGAGGTACGCGACAGACAAACGGGCGCCGCGATTTTCTTCTTCTGCTGCTGCTGCTTACAGGTGAAGCATCTCTCTCCATCTCGCTCGCGGATCTCGCCTCGCCGCCGTCGACCTCGATGCCGCCTCGTCCTCCCGGAGCGCCGGCGGCGGAGCCTCACCGAAGGCGGCGGGCGCGGGCGGCGTCGGCATGTTCGAGCAGGCTAGGAAGGCGCTGACGCTGCGCTCGCCGTTCGACAGCGGCGAGGCGGCGAGCCGGGATCCGCTGCTGCCCGCTCGGGTGGCCAGATGGGCGCACGTCGGCGACGTGGGGAGGAACCACAAGAAGGCTCAGCCGTACTTCCGAGAGATGACGCTGGAGGATTTCGAGGCGCTACTGCCCTGCGCCGACGAACTTCAGGCGTAGGAGTTCTCGGCCGCGTCGATGGAGAGGCCGAGGAGGGCCGGCGAGCACGTGCCCGCGCGGAGGCCTTGGCGGCCGGTCTCCCCCAACTCCTGCCGGTCTCCCGCACCTCCCCTCCGCCGCCGGCCGGTCTCCCCCATCCCCGCCGCCTCTCCCGGTACATCTCCCTCGCCGACCCCGTCTTCCTGCGCCTCCAATCGAGCCGCCGCGCGCGGAACCCTAGCTGCCCCTGCCGGCCGCCGTCAAGGACGAACCAGCCCAGCCTCGCGCGCCTCTCCTTATCCCCGACCTCCATCCTAGCCGGATCGGCTGCCTCCGCTACTCACCGGTGCGGTACGGCTCCAGCGCTCGTCCACGAGGACCCCGACCGGTGCGAGCCGAGCGCCGCATCCACCACCGACGCTGGTCGGCGCATCGGAGGATCCCGAGTCGTGGACGAACCTCTCCAGGAGGAGCACTCATCCCTCCATCTCCGCGACACCAACGCAGCGGACGACGAGCAGCACAGCTAATTCAAGTCCACCGCCGGTAAGGGAATCAATCCACACCAGCCACAACTGCTCGTGGTCGAGGTCTGGTTCAGCCACTGCTGCTTGTTTTGTGTTTCCTGTTCTGCTTGAACTGCATGCACATCAAGTGTTTGATGAAATGATTAGCTGGAAGAGTAGAATTTTGGTAGCGATTTGAAATTGTCTTAATGCATTTTGTTGTGACCTGTTGTGCTATACTTACTGAAGTTCCATATATTATATTCATTTTGTCCTAATTAAGAAGATTTAACTTCTTTGTGCCCTTGCATTCAGCTATGTGCAATTCACATCTCATTATCAAGCATGCTGTTCATTTTAAAGTTGAGCTTGGTCAATGTGTATTGCAAATAGTACCATGATTGCTTAGGAAAGTAGCTCAAGTAGACATGACGAGAGACACTATCCTGTTACTTTCCAGCATTGTTTTACTGCAGGAAGCATAATAGTCTGTCCCTTCTTATTTTTCTTAAGCTTGTTTTATTCATTGGTATATTTGTAATTTAGCACACTTGCAGTGTAATGGATGTCAAGGAATGATGCCTGCTAGACCTAGCACCAGCATCTGATAAATTGCAGGATCTTGCCGTCCCGCAGTGTCCATTGCGCATGCTTGCCCTTCTTTCAAGTCAATATATGATATTCATGGACATATTTCATGTTTCCATATTTGTTTTGGTTTATCGATGTATATGTCAATTTACTGAATGTGTGGTGATTCAGCGATGCCTAAGAATCGTCATTCATGTCCTCCCATGCAGCTTATTTGTGATGGACTAATGGCTAAGAATCGCGCATTCTTCATTTTCGATTTTCTTAACATCAGGTAATTGACAATTTTGTGAGTATCATGCTATTCTGTATTTCTCACAGCCACTCTTTAGTCCTTGCAACGTTATATGCAGATTTTTATCTGTTGTCGTTTGGGCCATCTAACTAAAAAATTCTGTGAAATATCTTTGTTCAGTCATTGAATGCAACCATTTTTCACATATAGAGTATTTGGCATCATAACTGGTGATTCCATTGGCACGTGATGACTTCCTTTAACGAGAAGGTAAATACGAATGCCCTTATTTTTTACTTCAAGTTTCAGTAGCCGTTTTCCTCAGATTACAGACAGTTTTTTATTCCAGGTTCCTTACTGTTGTACTTATCTTTTCATTCCAATAAAACTTATATTGAGGTCAGCTGAACACACTATTGTTGATTATTGCAGCAGCTGCTACTGTTATTCTGGTACCAAATCTCTTATGCTGAATAAACAAAGGACCAGTGACAATGGTACTTCACTACATCTTAAATAAGAAAGCATCTACATGTGCCTGTTTTGATTTATTCTGTGATCATATAGTAAACTGTACGACCTGAGAGTTATTTAAAATTAAAGTTATCAAGTGGCATTTACCACCCCTTAATGTATTTACAGAGTCACTGGAAAAATTATTTTGCCCTCTCAACAATAGTCATAACACAAAGTTGTCTTTCTATTTTTTTTTGGAGTATATGGACCATAACTTACAACCAGCGGTGCTTTCAAACTTTAAAGATGTTGAATATCATTAGCTAGCTTGCTTTGGCTTCAATTTTTTGTTTTGTGAGAAAAAAATATAGCGACAGTGTATAAACCAATAAAGCTCCAGTGCCAGACTATACTTTGCACAAGTCACAATGGCAATGGTGTATTGACATCTGAACATGCCTTAGTTTACATTGCTCAGATGATTAAATTCGTCCTCTTAAGCCGCTGAAGTATTTGTATGCCCTCGCTGCAGATGGACGCCCTGTACCAACACCAAGCACCCTCACCCTTCTTATTCTGTGAACTGCTAAGCTGCTGTAGTCTTTCTACGTTTACATGTACCTTCCTTTCTTCTTGATGAACATTTGGTATATACATGTCGACATTGATCATCTTCCTCCTTTCTGATATTTATGGGTTCATTGTTATTTTGACTACTATGGGGTGTTGTTTTATGGATGTTTCTACACGCAAGTACTTTATTTCAAGATCTGTCCCTCAAAGAAAATCAATCCCACAATAGTGTGACATCTCCTTTATTTCAAGATCCTACAACTCTCTTAAGTGGTATGACATAGATTTTATGGTATTGCCAGGGAAGCAATTAAATCTCCCGTTTTCTAAAAAGGGCTACAGAAGCTATTATTTTGTTTATCTTGAGTGCTGAACTCTAGAGGACCTATTCTTTGATGCTGACCTGCGAAATAGAATTTTTGAATAATCGATAGTTGTACGTTTTGATATTTTATACAACAATAAACTTATCCTTTCTGTATGTGAAAATATTTCATTGGACTAAATGAAGTATGTATACATTGCCAACATGCACCTGCTATCCTAAAGCTTACATATCATGCACTCATTTGGTTTGTTCATGAAACCTCTCATGGTATTGAAAGAGATTCTCAGTTAAAAATAAATCTGGCACTTTTTCCAGGGAAATGATTTATTGTGCTAGAGATAAGGTATTGTGTTGTGATCTGGAGGTAAGGAGGTTTCCTTGCCTGATGTCAGGTGCATTGTAGGTCTAGTTGAGCCTATTAGTGAGGATGGTATCAAATACGAGTTCTCACCTCAACACCTAAAGCTTTTGACATAGTTTTCGCCTGCGACTTAATAGTCTGTAGCAACTTCTCCAGATATCCTGTCTAGTGCACACCTCTTAATTCTTCTTAAAGGTGGACCTGTAATCATTTTAGCTACGGAGATATTATAAGGAACTGTACTGTCCCTGTCCTGATATTTTCTAAACCAAGACATTCAAGTTTGCAACAAGTCAAATGTTCCTACAAGTTTTATACCAATAGATCAACAAATGATGTTTTATCGTATTTTTTCCATAAAAGTACTAATGCTATTCTTAGATTAGTTTATATTCTTACACATTTTTTCCGTTGTATAAGGTTTTTTTTGGCATATTCACTACACCTGTACGTGTAGATATACTGGCCCTTGGCCTCCAGTTTAGGAACCAATAATATCAAAACTACATGTAGATATACTGGATATTATGTTCCAATTATAGATCACAAAACTACAGATTTAGAGACAATTTCACATCACAAGTTTAGGGACCAATAATATCAAAACTACATGTTTGTGAATTGTGATGCATTTTCACAAAACCTGGGGCCACGTAGCATGCTCACAAATTGTTTTTTCGATGATAATCACAAATTGCTGGGCCTATAGTTCTGTTATATGATTGATCACAAAATCTGCAGTTCTGTGAAAGCATATGTTGTTTTCTAGTATTCTACATTTTTTTCTTAATTGTAATTATTTCCCCCCTTTGCTACTGTTTTGCTGATACAGATAGGAGTTAAGCATCTACTGACATGGTATCAAAATCGTCCGTGTACCAGCTATTGGGTACAATTGCAAGGCAGCAATTCTTGCAATATTACTGAAAAAAGGTTCACTGCTTGTATTTGCTGCTGCTTGGAGTAGCAAATGCAGTAGCAAATGCTTGCAGTAGCACATGCTTGCACTGCTGCTTGGAGTAATTTCTTCAGTACCAGATGCAGTAGCAAATGCTTGCTGCTTGGAGTAATTTCTTCAGTAAGTTTAACTGAATTTCTTCATTATTTTTTGGATTAAATAACTGTTAATTGAATTTAGCTATTGCTAAGCAAATGCTTGCAATGTTTGGTGATGGCACTGCTTGCTTGCTGTCCATTGCTCTTACGGTTTGCTTGCTGTTAAATATTGGGCACAAAACTCTCATGTGTTTGCTTTTACTTCTATCTGAATTAGCAACAGCGTGGCATCAAGGCGAGAAGCGTGAAGACGCCGTCGTCATTCTATCGGTGCCCCAACCGTGGTACCGTGGTGATGCGAGATTTCACTTTGCAATCAGTTTTAGTTACTCTTAGCTGAATCAGTTTGTTAAACTGAAACTATCGTGTGGGCACATGGAAATTCTTGTGTACAGTTCTAGTTGGTCCTAGTGTATATGTATATAGTTCTTGTATATGCTGTATAGTAGTGTTGATGTATACAGTCCTAGTTAAACTGAAACTATGTGTGACAGTATTTTGAGAATTGGTCATGCTAGACAATATCCTACTGATGTACAACAAGATTGTGAGAATATGCTTCAACAGCAAGATTGTTTAACCATTATGCGTCTATATGTGCATTTATCTACTGTAGAGCTTATATTGTGCAATTATCACCTTATTGCATGAAAATGCCTCCAATTGCAAATAGTGGCACTATTGAAAAGTGCCTCCAATTGCAATTGGAGGCACTTTTAAAAAGTGCCTCTAATTGTAAATGGAGGCACTATCCAATAGTGCCTCAAATTGCAATTGGTGGCACTAATGAAAGTGTTGACAATTACAAATGGAGGCACTATTCAAAAGTGCCTCAAATTGTAATTGGTGGCACTAATGAAAGTGTTGACAATTACAAATGGAGGCACTATTCAAAAGTGCCTCAAAATAGAATTCCCTACACGATCAAATCCAACACATTGAAAAGTGCCTCCAAAACTATTTAGAGGCAGTTTTAGATGAATTAGAGGCACTTTCAACCGCCTCTAAGTAATTCCTTTTACTGAAGAACCATATGAGAATGATTTTGCTTATCGTCATGATCCTGAAGAGCATAATATTAGAATGATGATAATGGAAAATTCTCATAAAATTAAATTTCTTCGCGAAAGTTTGCATGTTAATGTGGGAGAAGTAAAAAGAATTGTTAAACATTGTGAGATGATGAATAATCAAGTGGAACAAATGATTTCTCTTCAAAGTCAATTATATGAAAAGCTTAATGTGAAGAAACAGGTTTGTGGAGTTAATACTAGGGGAGGTGCAAGTACTCAGGACCCTGACTATCCTGAGGATCATCCCAAGAGAAAAGAACAAGAAGCCCGAAAGAAGAAACTTTCTGCAGGCAAATCTCCCAATGAAACCCAAGATAAGGATGATTCTGAAGAACAAGATAATGATACCTCTATTTCTGATGCTGAGACCGAAGATAATAATAATGAAGAGGAGGAATCATCCTCACCTGAAGAAGAACCACAAGAAGTTGAAAATGAAGAAGAACCTAAAGAAGCTGAGAAGGAAGATCCTCAACCTTTTACTGAGAAGAACAAGAAGAAGAATCATCCAAATTCATAAAAAGGTAAAGAAAGGGATCCATGGGTACAAAGACCCATACCATATCCTCAAGAGGTAATGAAAACTCTGGATGACTCTAGATTTGAGAAGTTCCTTGAGTTGATTAAATCTTTATATCTGCAAATTCCTCTTATTGATGCTATTAAAATTTCTCCTTACTCAAAATACATGAAAGATATTGTCACTAATAAAAGAAAGATTCCTACTGATGCTATTTCTGCTATGCTTGCTGATTACTCCTTCAAAGGGAAAGTGCCTGAAAAACGTGGAGATCCTGGTATTCCAACTATTCCTTGTCATATTAAAGAAACCTATGTGAGATATGCACTATGTGATTTGGGGGCTGGTGTTAGTGTCATGCCTTTCTCTTTATATAAGAAACTTGACTTAAACAAACTAGTTCCAACTGAAGTTTCATTACAAATGGCTGATAAATCAACTGCTATACCTATTGGAATATGTGAGGATGTACCCATTTCTGTTGCTAATGTGATAATCCCTACAGACTTTGTTGTATTGGAGATGCCTGAGGATGATAACTTATCTATTATCCTTGGTAGACCTTTCTTAAACACTGCAGGGGCTGTGATTGATTGCACTGAAAGCAAAGTGACATTCAACGTTAAAGGAAAGGAGCACACTATTTATTTCCCCAAGAAGAAAGCTGTTACAATAGTGAACCAAATGGTGAATTGTATTAAAAGAAATACTCTTATGATTGGAAGTATTGAAGTTCCTTTACCACCTCCGGAACCTAAATATGCAACCATAATGATTGGAACTATTCCAGTCAAATGTGAGGTAACTTGAATCTCTTCCTTACATATAAAATAAAAAGATCCTGTGTTATATCTTTTACACATTATTAATGAGACCTGATCAACCTCATTATTAATGTGAAAATGATGAAAACTTGATCCCTATGAAGATTGCTTGCATTTTTTATTTGATATACTCAAGAATTCTTAAAAGCATTTGCTTGGGCATATTTATTTTAAAGTGCAGAAATTTCAGAAATCTTGTTTTGAAAAGTCTCTGTAGAAAATTTTCTCGAAAAATTCCAGAAAAAATTGGAGGTAAGTTATTTCACCAGAGGAGCTAACTGCCAAAAGGGGAGCACCAGAGGGCCAGCAGGGGCCAAAGGGGAGTGCCCCACGCGGCCACAGTACTAGGCCTCATGGGACCCACCATCTTGGTCCACAGAGGGAGTCAAGTGCATGGTCAGTGCCCATCTCCTCCCTCTCGACCGAAAACCAGCCCCAGGTATTTTTTCCAAATTTTCCCGAGCTCTCTTCCTGCTATCCTTGGATCTCCAAGTTTAGGGCAGATTTTTCAAATCTGTTTGGTGGGATTCCTCATTGGTATGTGACTCCCCCACTCATCCAATTACTTTTTGTTCTTGTGCTTTATATATGGAGTATTTTGCTGCACTAGTTGTCACTAAACATGATTGAGAAATCCATGGATTTAAGTTTTCTAGTTGATATTAATGCATGATATTGATGTGGAGACTAGTTGTGGATGTCTTAATGATGTATTATAGTTTCACATTTTGAGTTTTGTTGAAATTTATTTATGGGCAGCAAGGTACCATGTCTAGCAAGGGTAAAGGATTGCTTGGGATCAGCTCAAGGCCAAGGAGAAGAGCATGCAAAGTCTCCCTCAACTATGATGACAATCACCTTTGGGAGGATTGCGCATTCTTTGTGGGAGAGAAGTTGAGAATTCACACAATGAGATGGCAAGACCCCCGTGTTCTTCAAGAATGGGGAATGGAAGAGGACTTCAACTCCTTTGACACAGCGACCGGGTTGATGGCATTCGCTCAAAACCCACATGAGACATATGAGGAGCTCTCACGAGAGTTCCTCTCTACCTTCATATTCGAGGGGCCTGAGACTCATAAGTACAAGAATAAAAGTAAGGCACCTTCTCCCACCTTTGTTTGCAAATTTAGCATGAAGGGAGAGCGTCTTGTTATGTCTCTAGATGAGTTTTGCAATGCTATAGGTGTAGCAAATACGGGGAGTTGGGCAGAAAACCGGTGCTGATTCAAACGCTGAACTGGTTAATTTTTGGCACTCTGTTTCTGTTGATTCCCTTGATAGATTAATGAGGGGAAAATTTACTCACATACAGCACCCTAGCCTGAGGTACTTTGCGTTGTTCCTTGCAAGATGCTTTCTTGCAAGAGACAACACTTCTGCTTGCACCGGACCCATTGTTTATCTGTTAAAATGTGCAAAAGAGAACAAAGCATGTGAGTATAACTTGGGGGGTCATTCTAGCTAGATCATTGAATATTACTGTAAGTAGGAATGTCTCTGATGGAACACCTATCTACGCTGGTGCTATTGCTACTTTGATTTATAAATACATTAAAGATGAAAGAGGATATGATGATAATATGGGAACACTTGCAGAGAAATCCACATTACTTGATTTTGCTTTGTTAACCAACATGGGAGTGAGTGTTCCGTATGGGGGGGGGGGGGGGGGGGGGGTTCATCTGTACACATATTTGAGTACTAATGGACAGAAAGTGTCCATTAGGCTCCCTTGTACTGACCTCTTTGACAGAAGCACTGGAAAGTGGATCGTGAGGGAGGAGCCACCGCAGGAGGAACCACTGCAGGAGGAAGCACAAGCTCCACCACAGCAGGGGTACCAACCTCAGGAGATGCCACAATATCCAAGCATGGGAAGCTACCCATATGGTTACTACCCTGGAGGTGGAAGTGGTGGATATGGCTACCACCCGGGATATTAGCTTGACCGCAAGCTTGGGGGAGTACTTCTCTCCCTTTCATTTCGTTGTTTTATATCACCCTTATTTTGTTTCGGTTTCTTTCTTTCAAAATGCAAAAACACAAAAAGATTTTATTTGTTCATCTTTCTTATTTACTTCTGGTCATTTTCTTTATGCTTCTTAAAACCAAAAAGAACAAAAAGATTTTCCTTTTCTTGAGTCCGATGCAAAAGTGGAGGTGCAGGAATTTCTGAAATCTGCTCACTGTTTTATTTTTCATCTTTTTTCTGCATATCCAATTGAGCTGAAATTTTAACCATGACTGAAACTTTTCACAACCTACACACCTGTAAATTATGAAAATTTTCTGAGGTGTTTAGGCAGGGTAAAAACAGTACTGTATGCAGTGACTTTTTCTGGCAGATTTGAGTTTTTATTGTGCAGTTCGAGTTGGGAGAGGAGAACAACAATGATGAGCTGATGTGCATGAAGTAGATGAAAGGTATGACACCTTTGCTGTGCTTATGAAGACTTTTTAATAACAGCAAGTGTGCACTTCTTAATCTCTTTAACATCTAGGAAACTGGTAGCAATTGTTTATCTTCTCCATGTTTTAGTATGTATGATGATGCAAGGGAAATACTATTGAGGGATAATACTTGGCTATGGTTTGAATAACTGTAATTCTAAACAAAGGTCTATGCATCCCATTGTGCTTACTAAACTTGCCAACCATGGAGAAAATGAAAGAATCTTTCAAAAGTTAAAAATGAAGTCTTATGCTTGACAAGCTTAGTGGTTAGGAGTTAGCTTAAATGTGCTGACACATGGAAAGCTTTTAACATTGCACTTAAATTAAAAATTGGTTGATATCATGTACTTTTGTCTATGGATGCCTATCATGTCGAAATAAATGTGGAAACTAGCAAGTTTGAGGAGTGAAAATAATTGGCTAGAGAGACGCCCGGGCCGCCAATCTAAGCCATGCATCATTCATGGTGGAAATTTACGGCATAGCGTATTGAACATTCAGTGATGCACTTGAAATAAAAGCTAAACCATTAGCAAATAAAAGAAGTGCTTGGATTGTTCATTGTCCGTTTGTCTTGTTGTTTGGACATGGGCTTGTCCATGTCCTGGGACAAGAGGTACCCCGGTTGACGCTCTTAATGATGCCTTTATTCTCGCAATGACTGAAAAACTCGAGCTTGTCTAGCTACACGAGTTGAGTAGCACATGGTGTAGGTACTCGTATTCACGGGGCATGAGGCTTTTAACTATAAGTTTGTCAAGCATATGAGTCATAATAGGGAACATCAAATGTTTTGATAAATTTAAAAGCAAGATTGTAAGCACAATGAGTTCACTAATCAATACATGATTCAATCAAAAAGCGATGCAATAACCTTTGTTTATCTCTACAGTCAGGCAAACTCATCCAAGTATTAACACTATGTGCTATTCCTCTTGCAACATGTATAGATGCTTAAACATTGATAAGATATACCTTTGCTAGCATTTTGTTAGCTGTTATAGGAATTATGTGTTGAATACTTGTTACTATTAAACAGTGTTTCATATGCAAGGCAAAGTTCTTGTCAAAGTCTTTTATCGCTTCTGCACTACGTTTGAGTTGTTTGAGGACAAACAACGAGCTAAGCTTGGGGGAGCTGATGCATCCAAAATGCATCTACTTTTCCAAGCACTTTGCCTCATGATTTGCTCCGAGATCCGTCCATATTCGATTAAAACTGCTGTTTCTGACGTTGTTTTTAGCAAAGTCTCTCCCCTGGCTATTTTTGCAGGAAATAAATTTGGGGAAAAATACCACGTCAATATTTATGGAAAATAAGATCATTGCACAAAAGATGGACACGAGGGGGTGCCGGAGGGCCAAATGGGGTGGCCCCACGTGGCCTGGGGATCCCTCCACCGGAGGAGAAATCCTGGATCGATCTGTCCCACGAAACGAAGATCGTGATGGTGGCGGCGGTGTGTTTCGCGAAAGCTCCCCTCCTCCTAGGGCAAGTGTTTTTTCTCATATATGAAGGCGTGAGTCGAAGACCAGAGGCGAGACGGTGCCCGAGGCCCATTTGGGGGGGGGGGGGGCCACGCGGCCACTGTACCAGGCCGCGTGGGGCCACCCCATTTGGCCCTCCGGCACCCCCTCGTGTCCATCTTTTGTGCAATGATCTTCTTTTCCATAAATATTGACGTGGTATTTTTCCCCGAATTTATTTCCTGCAAAAATAGCCAGGGGAGAGACTTTGCTAAAAACAGCGTCAGAAACAGCAGTTTTAATCGAATATGGAAGGATCTCGGAGCAAATCATGAGGCAAAGTGCTTGGAAAAGTAGATGCATTTTGGATGCATCACGGGCCTAATAGCCAGAGGCTCGTCCGGGCGGCCCCATTAGAGCCTGTACGACAACGCATCCGGACGGCCTATTAGCGCCCCGACTGGAGAAACTCTAAGAGTGCAGATTTGGTGATTTTTTTGAATGGTAATTTTAAGTTTGAAACATAAATACGTATATATGATATATATATATATATATATTTGTGCAATGTTTCGGTGGAAAATATATTTTATTTCGGGCTACAGAAAAATTCTAACAAATTTGAGTTTGTATAAAGTAGTAAAAAATCCCCTATTTTCTCTCAAAATTATCTTTTTTGTGTAGCCTAAAATTCATCATATTTGTAAATGAAATTTGGTGCCCGCATATAGAATGTGTATATGTATCCGTATACTTTATGCCCTGTTTGAGTGCACTTGGGCACGTCTTTTTTGGGAGGAGATGAAGCTAGTAGCCGGCATTAAAATTCCAAAGTTTCATCCCGGCTCTTGGGCTATGGACATGATTGATGGTGCTGGACTGAAAGAAGGAGAAAAGGCTATGATTTTGTGTGGGTGTTGGTCTATCTGGAATGAACGTAACAAGCGTATGCATGGTGAAAGCCAAAGAGCTATTACAGATTCGATTAACTGGGTAATACAGACTACTGTGGATTTAGTCCAAGTTGGAATAGGGAAATTAGAGAAACAAGCTTCCAGGAAGGCCAGATGGAAGCCGCCTGATCCGGGAGGTGTGAAGATAAATACCGATGCATGCTACCAGGAAAATTCTCAGTCTGGGAGCACGGGACTGGTAGTAAGAGACTGCCAAGGTGGTCTAATTAGAGCTCAGGCGTTGTGGTACGGCAATGCTGCAAGTGCTCGTATTATGGAAGCCTTTGCTATACGTGATGGTGCGAGACTAGCAGCTGAAAGAGGTTACACAAACGTGATTATCGAGAGTGATGCCAAGGAAATTGTGGCTCTATGCAATGATGAAGACAATGATAGATCGGAGATCATGGCTATTTGTCAAGAGGTGAGGGAGATTAAGAGGGCTTTTACCAGCTTTAGCATTTTTTATATTGGTCGTGAAGCTAATAAAGCGGCCCATCTTTGTGCTAAAGATTAAAGAAGCTAGTAGTGATAGGAGGAGATGTCTATGGATTATAACCCAGGCTTTCTCGCTGACACTCTTTTAAGTGATTGTAATTCTGTCATTTGATTAATAAAGCTCTTTGAATTCGCAAAAAAAAAAGTGCAATTTTCGATTTTTTTTGAGAAAACGGGATCACTGGTGCCCAGGTGCCAAAACAACTTTTCGATAAACAAGATGTGTCAAACGTGTGATCGATGAAGATTAAAGTGCTAGGGCCGTTTGGATTCATGCCTATCTCTGGTCTTCAAATAGATAAAGTGCCTTGTAATGGCTAAAGCAGATAAAGTGCCAGTGTGAAGTGTTCGCATGAATAGGTGACTTGCTAAAGCGGCACATTTTAACAGGAATAAAAACACACTCTTAAATCTCGACGAAATAAAAACAGCTAGAACATCTTTACAATATCAACCACCATAGCATCATTGATGCCTTTGTTTTGATAGTGTATTATATAGAGAAGAAAACCATTGCAAATGAAATGCCACACTTCGAATGAATTGCAACAATAACATGTAAATAGCAAACGGAGAATTGATCACCAAACATAGCTTATTTAGGTCAGGAGTAGTACTAAGAAAATAGATACGTAGTAGATATATACATGGATAGTTGAATAACATAGACGGGCATAACTTAGTTCGGGAGTACAGAGTACTAACAACATAGATAGATACAAAGATGGCTGGATAGGTGGCCAGGTGGGCATAACTTAAGCTGCAGTTGACATGCATAGAGATACTAGGTAGCTAGACATGGACAAGAAGACATCTTCTCACTTGGTTTCAAGCTAGAGCCAACATACATATTGGCCTCCTCTCTTCAGTTTACTTCACAGAGCAAAGCTCCTCCGCTGGCTCGCAGCAATCAGGGTCATAGAATTTGAATGTCCTGTCTTGGTCCTTGCAGAGCTCCTTGCTGTATTCCTGCATCTCGGCGACGCCGTCGAGGTACTCGTCGTCCACCTCGTAATAGCCCAGGCGATCCGACTCCTCACGGACCTTAGCCTGGAAGACCGCAAACTCATTGGAGATCCTCTCGGAACGAGCAGCTGCTTCCCTGTGCAGCTTCCGTTTCCCCTCCAGCCACTCCTCCGTGACGCCCAAGAGCTCCGCCATGTTGTCCCCGGATAACGGGATTCTACGGGGCAGCTCTGTCGGTATGGCCAGGATGGTACGGACGTAGTCACTGTCGGCATCAAGCCGATACTTTCCGGCAGGAGGGTCAGATTCAGCGCATCTCTCCTCCGTCTGGTTCTTGTCGATGGCCGCCGCCTCCTTCCCTGTCTCCACGTCCGCGACGAGCACCATCTCCGTCGCAACGGAACCGTCCATCCGCGGAACCTCCTCTGGGATCGCCAGCTCGTCGGACCCGGCCATCGAGATTCTCTCCTCCGGTTGATCGATTGCTTCTGGGTTTTCTCCTCCTTTTTCTCGATCTATATGTAATTTGATTGACGAACAAAACCCTAGGTACACGGCCACGAGACAGACTCGGACCCAACTCAGTCACGGACAGGACCGGATCGGGCACCAACATGTTTCTTTCCCTTCACGTTTTCTGGACGCGCATCACGCACCGACAAAATCAAATTTGATTTTTTTTTAACTTTAAATCAAAGTTGATTTATGGGACCGTCTAGATCGCCTGGCGAGCGAGGATTGAATGATCTCCATGTCGATCATCTCCTGTATACGACAGCGGCATCGTTCTCTCCCGGACAAGAACCAGGCTGCTGGAGGCTACTGATCGTCGGCCACCGCGACCGTCTCAAGCTCCACTGATCGAGTACGCTACCCTGAATGCTTCAAATCCAAGCCACTACCTTGAGACAGGATTGATGCAAGTTACAACTGCCGTGGCCTTTTCTTGCGGCAAACATGTAAAGATTGGGGCTCCTAACCAGATCTAGTAGTTTTAGCTTATGAGACTTTGCAGATCTTCTAGAGAGAAACATATGCCTGCTCCTTCCCAATTAAATTTTTTTCTAGAAATTTGATAGACAATTTAGGTACTTGTTTAAACTGTTCCGACATCCGATCCAAGTTTGCTATGAACTTGGAACAATCTATCGATTCAATTACATCATAGTTAAACATCCTGCTTTATTTCAGATCATCTGACTTGTCAGGTACAATTAGCTTTATTGGCTAAAATAAGGTATATTGGATTACTGGGTGGTATGACCTCTATTAATTTGCATATTTTACTTTCATCGACACATATGATAGTAATATGTGTGATCAAGAATTTTTTTGAATTTACCATATTTATTCATATTTGCCGATTATTATTTTAATATTTTTATTAAGGGCCCTTCGTTCTAGGCCTGAACTTGGAGGCTTGAGTGGTCGGTTCATTTCCTGGTCATGCTTACCCTAGATTGATTTCTGTTTATCTTCGAGGCATGAACGTTGTAAGAGCTCGTTATTAGTTTTAAACACCATCGTAGTAATGACTAATGCGCTAATTCTTAATCTATCTCGGACCAGGTTCAATCCGCTGGGATAAATAAATAAGTAAAGGATGCTCCCAAAAAATGGATGTAGAAATAGCTACAAGGTTGAAAGTATGAATGCCTTTATTTTTTTTTGTAATGCTTCATTCTAGAGTAGATTGTAGTTTAAAAAGTAATATTTATTATTAGCTGCCCATTATCTATTTAATATAGAATTATAATTTATCTTGCACGATATGAAATGGGTTGTACTGTGGACATTGTTGCATTTTGTCTTTTAGTGGTCAACTTTCACCCTTTCCTAGCCTTTCACATACTAAGCATGATATATTACTTGAGCGTCTAAATCCATTCGAACTAATTCATTTCCATAGTTGTGTCTACCATACCTATCCATATTTGGCATTTCACCGCATTCCAAGTAATTTTCGATTTGATATGATTAATTTTTCAACATAATTTGTTTTGTGTTCCTCTCTACAATTCATGGGAAAGCGGTGAATTGATCGTGATTTGTCATGCTAAATGAGTTTCTCTTTGTTTTCTCCCAATGAGCGTGAATAATGTGCTTATATAATCTGAAGAGAGCTGCTAATAAGATATGTTTAGTCCTAGGAATAAATAAAATATCAAAAGACACTCCTCCAAGAAAGTTGAAAGTTGGCGGGCACCCAAGGTTTCGGTTAGCCATGGTTTGTGAAAATAACGGTGGATGGAAGAAAACAAGCTTCTTTGATGCAAAACCGTTGTCGTAAGCATACATCACTCAAAAATATTTTAGTTATATTTTAAATATAAAAACATGTTAATCCATGCTTCCCTCAGCGAAGGGTCATTCTACTTATTTCTGAGTCAAAATACATAAGTCTTTGTAAATCTATTCATCTTGAGCAAGTCCAACCTCTTCCTTTGGGATAGTTATCATGCATGTTTATCAATTCCTCCTTATATTACTTTCTCTTACTATAGAAAAATAAAAAACCTTGGCATTAACATGCAGACTCATATTGTAACAGCCCTAACTTGGTAATGGAAAAATACGAAGAATTTTTCCACTTTTTCTTTCATGTTTGCATCATGGCATCCTTGAAATTGCTTGTGTTAACAAACAGCAAATGGGAAACAATAAAGAGAGGGAAGCCAAACCTTCCCAAAACCTTATTTTTTCTTGAAATGCAAAGAATGGTACAACCCTTATCATGACAGGTGACCATATGGTTCAACAAGTTCCCCAAGTTCACCACTTTGCACAAGAACCAAATGGTTGGCCTCCAATGTGTTTTCAACTTCAAACTCCACTTGGGATTCCTAGCCTTTGGTTCTTTGTAAGCCAGGACATGTTGCTCAAAGGCCCAAGTAAATGTGTGTTGAGCTTGTCTACCTTGTGAGGATGTTCACAGAATTTTGGTATATTTTCTGGAATTGTTTTGTGCTCCAAACAGAAAAAGCCTTTTCTGTTTTTACTGGGTCCACCGGAACTACCGGTCCCCTGGCCGGAAGTACCGGCGTACCGTCACCTCTGTGGCGACAGTGCGCACCACTGTCGCCATGGACGCACGCCTCACCTGCTCCCCGCACGCTGCAGTGCCCATAGGGTTAAGTGAACCCCTGAGGCCCTCACCTGCCCCCTCACTCTCCCCTCTGCCCGTTCTCCACGCACAGCCCCCCTAGCCCTAACCCTAGATCGGGCTCCGCCTTCCGTCGCCGCCGCCGTGGCTGCCGCACACGCCGCCATCGAATCCGGCCACACCAGCTCGAGCTGAGGCTGCCGTCATCTCCGCCACGTTCCCCTCTTCCTCTCCGCCGAAGGAATCGGCCGGAGTCGCCCCAAGACGCCGTCGCCACTCGTTTCTTCCCCGCCTCCGGCCGCCACCGTTCGAGCCGATTGCCGCCGCCCTCGACCTCCCCGCAACCCGTCGTCGAGCTCTTTGAGTTGCTGGTGAGCTCGCCGTCCACCTGGGCCTCCTAGCTCGCCTCCTCCCTCTCCCTAGCACCGTTCCGCCGTAGTGCTCCGCGCACTCGCCGCCGGCCGCCGAGTGCCGTCGCTCCGGCGACCCAATGTGGGCGGCGCCGCCACCGTGTGGTCTCCCTGGTCGAGTAGCGGCCAGAGCACGCACCCGCGCATCCTCCCGCACCGCGAATCGACGCGCCCGTGGTCGACACGCGCGTGGTCACCGCGCGCGCTCCCGCCGCGGCCGCGCTCAAATCCTTTGACCGGAAGTAGTGTATTACCGGTAAACCGGAAGTAACCGCGGTAGTACCGCTAACTCCAAAAAATTCGGTACTGGACATTCTGAGTTCATAACCGGAAGAAGAGCCGGAAGTAGCACCGGCAGTACCGCTAAACCGGTACTACCGGGCACTTCACCGGAAGTACCGATTAACCCTTTTCCGGTACTGGACTTTTGTGTTTTTAAACCGGAAGTAACCTAGGAAGTACCGGCAAACCGGAACTACCGGTCCACTTACCGGAAGATCCGGTAAACTGTGTTAAGATGTGAAGGTCTAATAACTTTTAAAATGCTAAGTCAAATCTTGGAATGATATATCTTTTTGTTCAGCAATTCAAAGTCTATCCAACTATGCTAATGTCACCTCATGATCACAAATATTTAATTGATGTTCTTCATAACTTGATAAAAGGCTTAAATTCAAATAGTTAATTTAATTCGCTATTTATTCATCGGTGCTCCGAAAATTATGAATAAGGTACCAAAATGATCGGAATGACAAATACTATCCATTCATGTCATGTTCATGCATATCTGAGCCACTTTTATAATAATAGTGGTCACTAAGATAAATATGGGGTTGTGTCCCAAATAATTTCACTAATTATTTGGCTCCCCATTTAATTGTGCCGTTAATTTATATAGTAATATCCTTGCATCAATTTGACATGTCATCATGTGATTGATCATTGCACCTTGTGTTCTTGTGATTTATGTGTGCTTTGTATTTTCCTTTTGGGTATCGATAGATTCCGGAGTCGAGGGTCTCTCTACTTACCCCGACGAGCCGTACTACACGTCCGGGCAGCAAGGCAAGAGATAACCTAACCTTCTTGGCATCTAGCATCCTATGTTTTTATCAAATTATGTTATCCACCATAATATTGCATGCGGTTCAAATGTCTCTTTTGGGTAAATATTAGAATATCCTATGAATGCATGTTCTTTCCCGAGCCAATCACATGTATCCCTACCTATGAAACCTAGGGTTGAAGTGTTGGCCGAGATAAAGATAGCGTTGTTGTATTCATATGCCTAGCTATGCTTAGCAATGCTTAAATAAATGCTTTATGTCCGGTAATAATTCCGTAATTGTTGATGATGATGAAATGATTCGGGCAGGATGGATAATTGTGATGCTAATTAAAATGCTAAGACGGCTTGGGTGAGTTGCCATCGGGGATGGTGTTTTGCCTCACTCTAGCCCCTAGGTGCGAGTTCTTTACCTCTTGAACCAAGACTAGCGTGCTGCCATTGGTGGGTGTATGGGCGCCTCGCTGACCGAATAATTTGTGAGGGGCTTGTCAAGGGTCCTCTAGTTCGAGTTTTCCATTTGCGCGTGTGTGGTGTGAGTGGAAAAGGAACGAGGATGGTGATGTTTAGGACATGACGGTGTGGCAGGGCGCTGGGAGCGATGAACCTGTCCTTCCGCCACTGATGGTCCTTGAGTAAGCCTCATGCATTGTAAAGGTCTAACCGCGCCCGCTCGCCGGCCTTCCCCGGAAGAGGGCCAACTAGGTGAGCCGGACGGTACCAATGGGTAAAGTAGTACACCCCTGCAGGTTTAATCTTTTCGAAAAGCCGTGTCCACGGTTATGGACAACTTGGGAATAGACGATAAGATCATAGAGAATCTTAACCTAATTGATATGGCAGCTAAAGGTTGCATAATCAACGTGTGACAAAGGTTCATTTCCTCGAGGGTGATTCGAGGGGGTGCCTTGGTGGAGATGAGAGTGGTTGGTTACAAAAGGGTTCGATGAGAACCAATGATGACAAATGTTACTCTCTTACCCCTTTTGAAAAGTATTCTGAGTAGACGAATGCCATGTGTCAATTATATTTCTGTTTATGAAACTTAGCTTTATGCAAAAGAAATACATATAAAGCTTTAGAGCCTCCGTCAGTCATTGGGCCTATATCGCCCTACTAAACTTGCGAGTACGTCGTACTCAGTCTCTCTTTGCTGCCTCCATGATTTTGTATTTTAGAGGAGGACGACACCGAGCAACTAGGTGGGTTCTTCGTTGACGTCGACTACTAGTCTGGGGTTCCCAGGTGGCAGCTTGGGACCGTGGAACAAGCTGGCTGGGATGATGTTTATTGTAGGCCTCTTAGGCCATATATTTGCTTCTTGTTGTTAGACAACACTACCCGCTTCCGCTTGTTGAATGGTTGGATCTGTGATCCTTTTGCTTGTAATATTTGTATTCTTCTCGTTATATGAGTTGCTATACTTTTGTGTCGTAGAGTCATGCTTTGTGCCAGTTCTGTTCCACAAGTCTCGATCTTTGTCTTATACATTGATGGTTGTGTCAGATTCATAGCCTCTCTGTATAATTCCGGGGTCGGGGCGTTACAAGTTGGTATCAGAGCAGGACTGCCTGTAGGAAACCCTTTCTTTTGGTCGATGTCGAGTCTAGTGAAAACTATTTTGACCTAAAAATGAGTTGTAAAAACCTTCTTAGGATTCTTTTTACTCCTCATCTAACTCGCTCTACTCTGATTCTTACCTCTATTTGTTTATGCTTGGTGTCGATGTTTAGGTTCTCGGGGTTTGGGTTCTTATCGTCCAGTTATGCCTCGATTCTGTTATATCCGTTTGATATCGCCTCGAGGACGTGATGTCACCGAGGTTGCCTAAATCTGTCTTTGGTGTTTATTGCTTCTTAATTATCTATATCTGGGAGCAACCAATGATCCTTCTTATCTGTCAGAATTGGTTACTAACTTGCCGTTGTTCCAATTCTTCAGAATGGCTCCTACCCGTCGTGGGGAACATAGCAACCCTGATCCACCGCCGCCACCCTCAATGGCGGAGGTTATGATGGCTATCGAGCAGAACCGCTTGCGCAATGAGCTGTTGCTCGAGCAGCTGGTCCAGCAAGGGGCCAGGAGGAACACGGACTGCACCACCCTCAACCAATTCTTGCGGTCCCAACCTCCTACCTTCTCTGAAGCTAAGGAGCCGCTTGATGCGGATGATTGGCTTCGGGCTATCGAGCGCAAGTTTGCCGCTCTTCATGTTCCTGCGGCAGAACACGTCAACTTCGCCACCTACCTTCTGGAAGGAGCCGCCGGCTCCTGGTGGGAGAGCCACGTGGCAATGGTTGCCGCGGGCCATGTTGTCACTTGGGAGGAGTTCCGCACCGCCTTCCGTGCGGCGTACATCCCCAAGCCCATCCTCGAGCTCAAGAGGCGAGAGTTCCTGGACTTAACCCAGGGACGCATGGACGTCCAGTCCTATGGACGGGAGTTCAACCACCTCTCCCGTTACGCCCCTCGGGACGTGACAAATGATGAGGACAAGCAATACCTATTCCGCAAGGTGCTCGCACCTCGTCTCCGATATGAGCTCCTACCCTTCAAGTTCACCTCCTACCAAGAGCTCTACAACCAGGCCCTCACCATGGAGCAGGGTAGGAAGGAGCTAGAGGCTTCTAAGAGGCCCGCTTCCACCGATCACCAGAGCTCCTCCTCCTCGGAGGGCAAGAAGCGCAAGGTGTTCGTGCCTTTCAGCGCCGTGCCAAAGGCGCCCTTCGCGCCGAAGCCCGCCGGGTACCTGCCACCTCCGCCTCGCCCATCCTACTTCGACCTTGGGTGCGGCTGGAGGCGGTTTTCGACCTCGACTACCTGCACCACCGGGGCTCACTTGCTTCTCTTGTGGCCAGCCGGGGCACTACTCCAGGGAGTGTCCCCAGAAGGCACCGGCTCCCTCAGCACCTGCACCGGCACCCTCCACCCCAGCCGCCAAGGCTACCACCGTCAGCCGTGGCCGCCTGAACCACGTCTCGGCTGAAGGCGTTGAGGAGGACCCCGGAGTTCTCATGGGTACGCTTCAAATCAATACATATCCAGCTTCAGTATTATTTGATTCTGGAGCTTCGCATTCGTTCATATCCATATCATATGCACACAACCATCAAATACCGTTTGTGATGATGGATCCCCCGTTAGTGGTCAAGACCCCGGGCTCTAGTTGGCGTACCAATTGGATATCTCCCGATGTTCAAATAGCCGTAGGGTCTGTTCCTTTTCCGTTCTCATTGATAGCCCTGAGGTCAGAGGGTATCGATGTTATCCTGGGCATGGATTGGTTAGTGAAATATCAGGCAAACCTGGATTGTGCTGCCAAGACTGTCACAGTGTTCCACCCAAGGTATGGGGAAGTGCGTTACTGGTCCCCAACTTCTGCAACTCCTTCCGCAGCCACTCCTCTTTCACCGGAGATCAGTCTTTATTTCCTGGAAGGAATCACCCCGCCTGATATTTCTGAAGTCGCTGTGGTGTGTGATTTCTCCGATGTTTTTCCAGAGGAATTGCCCGGCATGCCACCGGATCGCAGCATGGAGTTTGTGATCGAGTTGGTTCCGGAAACCGCCCCAGTTTCCAAGACGCCCTACCGTATGCCAACGGAAGAGCTAGCTGAATTGAAGAAGCAACTTGATGAGCTGCTGGAAAAAGAATTCATCCGGCCGAGTAGCTCACCTTGGGGCTGCCCGGTCATCTTTGTCAAGAAGAGGGATACAAATGTTCCTCGTCTGGTCGTTGACTACCGCCCTCTTAATGCGGTGACCATCAAGAACAAGTACCCAATTCCTCGAATAACCGACTTGTTCGATCAACTGGCTGGTGCCACGGTGTTCTCCAAGATGGATTTGAGGTCAGGCTACCATCAAATAAAAATCCGAAAGGAGGATATTCCGAAGACGGCCTTCACTACCCGCTATGGGTTATATGAGTACACCGTCATGTCTTTCGGCCTCACAAATGCTCCGGCTACATTCATGAGACTAATGAACTCCATCTTCCACGAGTACCTCGACAAGTTCGTCATCATCTACATCGATGACATCCTTGTGTACTCCAAGACCGAAGACGAACATGCTGAGCATCTCCGACTTGTTTTAACCAAGCTCCGTGATCACCGTCTATACGCCAAGTTCTCTAAATGTGAGTTTTGGCTGAAGGAGCTCATCTTTCTCGGTCATGTGGTGTCCGCTGCTGGAGTAGCGGTGATACCAGACAAGATTCAGGCCATCCTGGATTGGCCAACTCCCAAATCCGTCAAAGATATCCGAAGCTTCCTTGGATTGGCGGGTTATTACCGTCGATTCATTGAGGGCTTCTCCAAGATAGCCAAGGCGCTGACTGAACTACTCAAGAAAGGCAAACAATTTGTGTGGTCAGACAAGGCTGAAGAGAGTTTCCAAACCCTCAAGGTCAAGCTCACTACCACTCCGGTGCTTGTCCTTCCCGACACCGACAAGGACTTTGTCGTCTATTGTGATGCCTCACTCCAAGGCTTGGGCTGTGTTTTGATGCAAGAGGGCCATGTGGTCGCCTATGCTTCCCGTCAACTCAAGCCGCACGAGCAAAATTATCCAACTCATGATTTGGAGCTTGCCGCCGTGGTACATGCTCTGAAGCAATGGAGGCCCTACCTCTTGGGCAACCGTTGCGAGATCTACTCCGACCACCAAAGTCTGAAATATCTCTTCACCCAGCCGGATCTGAACTTGAGGCAGAGGAGATGGCTGGAATTGATAAAGGACTATGATGTGACTCTCAATTATCAGCCCGGCAAGGCAAATGTCGTGGCGGATGCTCTGAGCCGCAAAGCCTATTGCAATACCGTGATGGTTGAAAAGGCGCAACCGGCCCTCCACGAGGAATTTGCTAAATTGAATCTGGAAATTGTTCCTTCGGGTTTTCTAGCTAATCTCGAGATCAAATCCACTCTCGAGGATGATATCAAGGCCGCACAACAAAATGATCCTGAAATCCTCGAGATCAAAGAGAAGATCGCTAATGGGAAGGCAGCCTGTTTCTTGGTGGATGACAAGGGTGTGGTCTATTTTGGTGACCGACTAGTGGTGCCCCAGAGTGGAAATCTGAGGGAGTTGATACTATCTGAAGCTCATGAGTCACCCATCTCTATTCACCCCGGTAGCACAAAAATGTACCAAGATCTCCGCCCTCAATTCTGGTGGTCTTGCATGAAGCGCGAGATCGCCGAGTATGTTGCAGAATGCGACGTCTGTCGCCGAGTGAAGGCTGAACATCAAAGGCCAGCCGGTACCCTCCGCCCCATAGCCATTCCCGAGTGGAAGTGGGATGAAGTTGGTATGGATTTCATCACCGGCTTTCCAAGGTCACAAAAGGGCAACAATGCTATTTGGGTCATCATCGACCGGTTGTCAAAGGTTGCCCATTTCCTTCCGGTCCGTGATGATATTCGAGCAAGCCAACTTGCCGACTTGTATATGGCCCGGATTGTCCCTTTGCACGGGGTCCCTCTGCGGATCATCTCTGACCGTGGAAGCTTATTTGTGTCCAAATTTTGGCAAAGTTTCCAAACGGCCCTTGGAACCCGTCTCAATTTCAGCACCGCCTATCACCCTCAGACCGATGGTCAAACTGAAAGAGTAAATCAAGTTCTTGAGGACATGCTTCGGGCTTGTGTCATCTCTTTCGGCAAGAGTTGGGAAAAATACCTCCCTCTCGCCGAGTTCTCCTACAACAATAGCTACCAAGCCAGTTTGCAAATGGCTCCCTTTGAGGTCCTTTATGGGAGAAAATGCTGGACTCCTCTCAATTGGTCTGAAACCGGGGAGAGGTCACTCTTCGGTCCTGATGTGATAAATGAAGCCGAAGAGAAAGTCCGTGTCATTCGGGAAAACCTCAAAGCCGCTCAATCCCGTCAGAAAAGCTATTATGACAAGCATCATCAAGAGGTCCACTATGAAATTGGTGACAAGGCCTATCTTCGAGTCTCTCCCCTCCGAGGCGTTCGTCGCTTTGGAATCAAGGGCAAATTGGCACCTCTCTTTGTTAGCCCTTTCACCATCGTAGGCAAGCGCGGAGATCTCTCCTATCAACTTGAGTTGCCCTCCAACTTCCCGGATGTCCATGACGTGTTCCATGTTTCCCAACTCCGCCGGTGTTTCAAGGATCCCATCCGTGGGGTTGATCACGAGGTTTTGGACATTCAAGAGGACTTGACCTATCGCGAACATCCTATCCGCATCTTGGATGAAGCGGAGAGGAAAACCCGCAACAAGTCCATCAAGTTTCTCAAGGTCCAATGGTCTAACCATTCCGAGGAAGAAGCCACATGGGAGAGAGAAACTAGTCTTCGTCAGGTACCCCGCCTTCTTCACTCAAGCCTAGAATCTCGGGACGAGATTCCTGTAAGGGGGGTAGATTTGTAACAGCCCTAACTTGGTAATGGAAAAATACGAAGAATTTTTCCACTTTTTCTTTCATGTTTGCATCATGGCATCCTTGAAATTGCTTGTGTTAACAAACAGCAAATGGGAAACAATAAAGAGAGGGAAGCCAAACCTTCCCAAAACCTTTATTTCTTGAAATGCAAAGAATGGTACAAACCTTAACATAACCGTGTGGTCGCCCTGGTCGAGTAGCGGCCAGAGCACGCACCCGCGCATCCTCCCGCACCGCAAATCGACGCGCCCGTGGTCGACACGCGCGTGGTCACCGCGCGCGCTCCCGCCGCGGCCGCGCTCAAATCCTTTGACCGGAAGTAGTGTATTACCGATAAACCGGAAGTAGCCGTGGTAGTCCCGCTAACTCCAAAAAATTCGGTACTGGACATTCTGAGTTCATAACCGGAAGAAGAGCCGGAAGTAGCACCGGCAGTACCGCTAAACCGGTACTACCGGGCACTTCACCGGAAGTACCGATTAACCCTTTTCCGGTACTGGACTTTTGTGTTTTTAAACCGGAAGTAACCTAGGAAGTACCGGCAAACCGGAACTACCGGTCCACTTACCGGAAGTTCCGGTAAACTGTGTTAAGATGTGAATATTTAATAACTTTTAAAATGCTAAGTCAAATCTTGGGAATGATATATCCTTTTGTTCAGCAATTCAAAGTGTATCCAACTATACTAATGTCACCTCATGATCACAAATATTTAATTGATGTTCTTCATAACTTGATAAAAGGCTTAAATTCAAATAGTTAATTTAATTCGCTATTTATTCATCGGTGCTCCGAAAATTATGAATAAGGTACCAAAATGATCGGAATGACAAATACTATCCATTCATGTCATGTTCATGCATATCTGAGCCACTTCTATAATAATTTGATAAATTATAAGTTTGTGGTCACTAAGATAAATATGGGGTTGATCCCAAATAATTTCACTAATTATTTGGCTCCCCATTTAATTGTGCCGTTAATTTATATAGTAATATCCTTGCATCAATTTGATATGTCATCATGTGATTGATCATTGCACCTTGTGTTCTTGTGATTTATGTGTGCTTTGTATTTTCCTTTTGGGTATCGATAGATTCCGGAGTCGAGGGTCTCTCTACTTACCCCGACGAGCCGTACTACACGTCCGGGCAGCAAGGCAAGAGATAACCTAACCTTCTTGGCATCTAGCATCCTATGTTTTTATCAAATTATGTTATCCACCATAATATTGCATGCGGTTCAAATGTCTCTTTTGGGTAAATATTAGAATATCCTATGAATGCATGTTCTTTCCCGAGCCAATCACATGTATCCCTACCTATGAAACCTAGGGTTGAAGCGTTGGCCGAGATAAAGATAGCGTTGTTGTATTCATATGCCTAGCTATGCTTAGCAATGCTTAAATAAATGCTTTATGTCCGGTAATAATTCCGTAATTGTTGATGATGATGAAATGATTCGGGCAGGATGGATAATTGTGATGCTAATTAAAATGCTAAGACGGCTTGGGTGAGTTGCCATCGGGGATGGTGTTTTGCCTCACTCTAGCCCCTAGGTGCGAGTTCTTTACCTCTTGAACCAAGACTAGCGTGCTGCCATTGGTGGGTGTATGGGCGCCTCGCTGACCGAATAATTTGTGAGGGGCTTGTCAAGGGTCCTCTAGTTCGAGTTTTCCATTTGCGCGTGTGTGGTGTGAGTGGAAAAGGAACGAGGATGGTGATGTTTAGGACATGACGGTGGGGCAGGGCGCTGGGAGCGCTGAACCTGTCCTTCCGCCACTGATGGTCCTTGAGTAAGCCTCATGCATTGTAAAGGTCTAACCGCGCCCGCTCGCCGGCCTTCCCCGGAAGAGGGCCAACTAGGTGAGCCGGACGGTACCAATGGGTAAAGTAGTACACCCCTGCAGGTTTAATCTTTTCAAAAAGCCGTGTCCACGGTTATGGACAACTTGGGAATAGACGATAAGATCATAGAGAATCTTAACCTAATTGATATGGCAGCTAAAGGTTGCATAATCAACGTGTGACAAAGGTTCATTTCCTCGAGGGTGATTCGAGGGGGTGCCTTGGTGGAGATGAGAGTGGTTGGTTACAAAAGGGTTCGATGAGAACCAATGATGAAAAATGTTACTCTCTTACCCCTTTTAAAAAGTATTCTGAGTAGACGAATGCCATGTGTCAATTATTTTCTGTTTATGAAACTTAGCTTTATGCAAAAGAAATACATATAAAGCTTTAGAGCCTCCGTCAGTCATTGGGCCTATATCGCCCTACTAAACTTGCGAGTACGTCGTACTCAGTCTCTCTTTGCTGCCTCCATGATTTTGTATTTTCAGAGGAGGACGACACCGAGCAACTAGGTGGGTTCTTCGTTGACGTCGACTACTAGTCTGGGGTTCCCAGGTGGCAGCTTGGGACCGTGGAACAAGCTGGCTGGGATGATGTTTATTGTAGGCCTCTTAGGCCATATATCTTGCTTCTTGTTGTTAGACAACTACTACCCGCTTCCGCTTGTTGAATGGTTGGATCTGTGATCCTTTTGCTTGTAATATTTGTATTCTTCTCGTTATATGAGTTGCTATACTTTTGTGTCGTAGAGTCATGCTTTGTGCCAGTTCTGTTCCACAAGTCTCGATCTTTGTCTTATACATTGATGGTTGTGTCGGATTCATAGCCTCTCTGTATAATTCCGGGGTCGGGGCGTTACACATATATAGCCTTCTTATTTCAGGTTACATTAAAAGATACCTCTGTAAAGAATGTTTTTGTCGAACATGGCCTTCATGTGTAGTAACCAAAAGATAAAACGTTAAAAAACTGAATTTGTTCCTAGGAATGTGGCCTTTTTATTTTTCTTTATCTCCCTTAATACAATCTTGAGATAGATTTGGCGCAGCTTGAATCATGAAAATGTCTAAGACACATTTGACAATGAAGCAATAAAGCCACGACGCCAATGAATTGATGAACTACTCCTCAAAACTATCATATTTTAGACTCTTTATTTGCTAACACCCAATCATACTCTAGAAACCACTTCCAAGATAATGTTAGTCCATATGCTTTGGATATAGATCCGCCGAGGATTTTTTTCATACAAGTTTCACACAATAAGTGGATTCCATTTAGCTATAAATTCTATATAATGTGTAATGTCTCACAAAAATTAAATTCATTAGTTCATGTTTAGAAAAAATGACTTTTCTGATAATATGCATTATAACTAACTAGTTAACATCCTAGTTGATAAAATTTATTATGGAAAACTATGAAAGTTTAGTATAAATATGTGGTAGTCCCATTACTAAACATCAACACATCGTAATAGTTTTGGTGCTTCCCACCCTAGATGGTGATGTGTGCAAACGACTCATTGTTGAGTAGGTCGACCACGCCCTGGAGGCTTGTCTATGTACATTTAGCATTAGCTTCAAAAATAGGCAATGAAGGCAATCAAGGGAAATGCGGCGGTTTCCGCCCATCGCCAAAATCAAGCGCAACACACGGTTTCTGCCCATTGCCTATATACCATTTTGAAATTAACCAAATGGTTTAGAAATTCATACTTGCATATTTATGGTATAGATTTATAAACATGGAAGAGGCACAAAGTGAATCTAAACACTAATCTAGAGAATAAAGATTATGTTATTGTCATTCACTCCAAGTGTTGAAGGCATGCAGGGTGAAACCATCCTCCCGGCACAGCGCTACTGTGCTCTTTGTGAATACTTGTACGTAGTGTAACTGTAACCTTGGTGTGATGTGTTATTGTTAGTGACCTCAGTAGTAACATCATCTCTTCTATAAAATGAATCTATATGGGCCCATTCTTCGACTTTGGTGGTGCACTTCAATTGCCAAGTCTCGGTATCAAGGCTGAAAACCCTAGGTCTAGCCTTCATTGGTTGTATGTGGTAGTGGCAATTTCCTTGTTGAAGGCTTCGTTTGAATAGTTCTGATTTTCTCCCCGGTGAAAACCAACAATATTTGATTGGGCGACAATGGTGATTATGCATTGTTCCCTTCTTGGAGGCGTCGCTTTTGGAGAATCTCGTCTATTGTCCTGACTGTTGTAGCTACAGGTCTGACTGCTGCTGCGAGTGAATTACTAGTGTTGCATGTTCTTTTTTTCTTCTTTTTGGCTGTGTGCATTCTTGATATATTGACTAGTCCTTAACATTATACTGGTGCAAGACTTGGTTCAATTGATATCTCTTCGATACTAATATATTCCTTTTATCGAAAAAACATGGTCTCATTATTCTGATTTTTGCATCAACACATCAAAAATGGCGTTCTTGTAATTGGTAAATATGAAGTTCTCCCGTTCTTCTGATTTCGGCATCATCACATGAAAAACCAACTTTCTTGTACCTGGGAAATATGAAGTTCTGGTGTCTACTACATGCTTCTATTCTTGTAGACTTGTTGGGCCTCCAAGCGCAGAGGTTTGTAGGACAGCGGCAATTTTCCCTTAAGTGAGTAACCCAAGATTTATCGAACTCAGGGAGGTAGAGGTCAAAGATATCCCTCTCGAGCAACCCTGCAATTAAGATACAAGAAGTCTCTTGTGTCCCCAACACACCTAATACAATTGTCAGTTGTATAGATGCACTAGTTCGGCAAAGAGATGGTAAAATGCAAGTGATATGGATGGTAAAAGGTGATTTTGTAATAAAAATGGCAGCAAGCAAACAAGTGACAAAAGTGACTAAAAACGGTGTATCAATGCTTGGAAACAAGGCATAGGCTTCAGACTTTCACTAGTGACTACTCTCAACATCATTAACATAATTAAACACATGATAGTTCCCACAAAAACACATGCATAGTAGACGTTACTCGGAGATCATTCTTTCGTGGATCAAATAGGATGAGAATTGCGTAGGGCTATGAAAAGCACACCATAAAGTTCGTATTCCACATCTATGGACACTTCATGCTGTCACTATCTGCATCCAAAGATAGTACTAACAAACACCACAACCTATTTCTTGAATAGTCTATTTCTTCAATAACACAAGCATCAAGAAACCTCATGGTCTATTCAATCCAATAATAATAAAGAACAAACTCATGATGAAGATCCCTCTAATATTGATGCATAGAGTCACACACGGCACCCACACTGTCACCGAGATACCGCGATCACAATGGTGACTCCGCAAATTATACTAGATAACACCACTTGAGCAACATCATATCCATTACACATAGCGAAACATCATGTATTCAACTATACTAACAAAGCTCATGATCGCAACGAAGATCACATTATGGGAGAGAGAGATAACCACATAGCTACCTGTATAAGCCTCAGCCCCGGTGAGGGACTACTCCCTCCTCATCGTGGGATGCAGCGGTGTTGATTGAGATGGCTCCGGCGGTCGATCCCCGTCCCGGAAGGGTGACGGAACATGACCTTCTGAACCCCTGAAACTTGTCGGCGATGGCGGCGGAGCTCTGTATCGTATTTGGGAAAATCCTTCGGGGGTTAGGGTTTTCTCGATGGGGATTTATAGGCCAAAGGACGTCGCGAGGGGGTCTCCGAGGGGTAGGGGCGGCCCCCGGCCGCGGCCCCCCTCTCACCAATGGGTGTGACCCGCCCCAAGGCTGTGGTTCCTTCCCGGGGTCGTCCTTCTGGCTCCGGTCCTTATTTCTCCAATAAAAAAATTTCGGAAATTTTCGTCCAATTCCGAGAATATTTCCAGAAGTAACTTTCTGCAACAAAATCAGCACAAAAACAGGAAACTGGTACTGGGCATCTGATGCATCTAAAATGCATACATGAACTTTGCACTATAATTGTTATATTCCAATCATATTTGCATCATATAAGGGTTATATTACTGTTATTTAATGATTTTTGATAATATATAATGATTTACCCTTTTTATGTAATTAATCCTGCGTAGGCAGAAAACCCCTTTTTCTTTCTTTAATTGTTTCAGGACCTTAACGACGTCATAATGAGCTATAAATTTAGGGGGGTCATTAGTTTGGAAGGAAAATATTATGGAGCGAAAGAAGTCAACAAACGGAGGCCGGGAGGCCAAAAGGGAGGGTCCCACGCGGCCCCTGTACCTGGCCGCGTGGGCCAACCCCATTTGGGCCTCATGGCCCCAATTGCATCGATCCTTCGCCCCTAAGCATCCTCATGACCTAAAAACGACTATATAAGAGGTCCCCCGACGTTTTTCCAGAGGAGAGCCGCCACACGAGAGAAACAAGAAACAAAGATCAGGAGGCCGAAGATCGGAGGGGGGAAACTCCGGCGGAGCACTGCCGGAGAGGTCTCCACCTTCTCCATCGACATCTCCACCGTCTCCATGATGAAGAGGGAGTAGTCCACCGCTGGACTATGGGTTTGTGGCAGTAGCATATGTATCTCTCTCTCTCTTGAGTTCCATTAGTTAGCACCGTATGAGCTGCCGAACATGATTACGGTCACCGTTGTATTACCATTGTGGTGGATCTTTCTATGAGTTAATATATGTTGAGATTGCAATGTTTGTTTCAGTTATGAAAGTAGATGCATATTATGTACCCCGTTCTTATATCCTTGTTATGATCAAGCATGTTTATGAGAGCGTGTGTGGGGGAACGTGTGCATTAGTTGGAGTAATGGGGGTGGTGAAGTGATAAGTTGACAACTTGATATATCATGATCCATTGGGTGTTTACCTTACTTTGTTGCCTCACTAGGGATAAACCAAAATACCATGTTGAAGGGTAAGAGGAGTGACATGCCTCTACGTAAGACTAGATCCATCATGTGTTTATTTTAACTTCATGTCATTGATCTTAAAGCTATACTCTGATGTTATCTTAATTACTAAGGTGCATGATTTATTTCACATCTTGGTGGAGTATAAGTGAGACTCATAATCTCTATGTTAGGACGTGATGCCCATATAATTAGTAACATGAAAGAACTTGTTTGCAATCTCATATGTTAAGTTTATGTCTACTTGTTTGCCACACTATATTAAAGAGAGAGTGCATGTGTGAAACCATGAACCCCGGTCCATTTTTAATCATAAGAAACACTTTTCCAACCACTTTTAAGCATCTTTTACATTCAGCCATTTTAAAATCAGAAAACACAAAAACACTTTTACTTCTTGCATTCACATATAAAAACCCCAAAAACACCATCATCATCATTGCTTTCATCCTTGCATTATTATTCATCACCATTGCATTTTTATTTGCTGTTTTGCATTCATTATTATATTAATAACATTCTGACAAAGCAATTTACTTGTTTGCAGGAAATCTAGAGAAGGACAAGAAGATAAAACCCACACTACTGATTCCCCGAGAGTTCGATATTAAACCCTCGAATCACCTTCTTGGGGAAAAACTACCACTTCTACATACTCTGCACTTGGAGGCTCAACCTATCCCTTACATTTATTATTTTCCTTTCAGGGTATCAAGAGGCTTGTTGGCATAGTTGAGGGAGAAAAACACTCTCATCAATTCCGTCATCAAGGTAATTTTTCTGGCGCCGTTGCCGAGGAATCATAGCTGGAAGGGTTTGTCCAAGGATATCACAACAAAGTCAACTTCATCACCAACTTGTGCTAACACCTAAGCTTGGGGAGGTTGCACCTACGTGAGCATCATCTTGTCCATCTTTACCTTCAAGCAAATTATCTTGTTTTGTTTTTGTCTTGCATATCATTTTTAGATTTCAGTTTGCAAATTTTATTTTCAGTTTTGCATTTTGTTTTACATTTAGTAATTCGGTTTGCATTGTTTTAGTGTCATTTTATTTTCAGTTTTGCATAAAAAAATTAAAAACACATAAAAAATTTGCATAATGGAAAAGAGAACCTTTTGGACTTTTAGTGTTAAGAATTTTCCTCAAGATATGAATGTCCCCATTGAAGAAACTGAGGTAGATCCTAAGATGATGAAATCAATCTATGAAAACCGTTTCTATGGAAAACCTAAGGAAGATCCTTTAGCTCACCTTAAGAAATTTGATGAAAGATGCAACATGCTAAAACTGAACCATCCTAATGTTAGACTTAAGCTTTTTCCTTACTCTTTAGGGGGGAAAGCATTAGATTGGATATTGAGATGGCCACCTGGTAACTTTAGCATTTGGTTTAATTTTAAAGCTACTTTTATTGAAAGATTTTGTCCCATTGAAATGATTTGCAACATTAAACATATGGTTATCAAGTTTAAACAAGAGGAAGATGAACCTTTGGTAAAAACATGGGAAAGATTTAGAAGCATAGGCTTTGGAATGGCTCATGGTCTTAGAGATTGGATGCTCATGCATATCTTTTATATAGGATTATCTGAAACCTCTAGAGTCTTTTTGGATAAGGAATGTGAAGGTTCTTTCATGAATATGTCTGCTTCTAATACTTATTATTTACTTGATGGCTTGCTTTTGGAAGCAAAAATTAAAGAAAGTTTGGATAAGGCTCAAGTACCTGAAGAAGTTTTTGATGACCGTTATGAAATATTTGATCTTTATGATAGGAAAGTAAAAGTTGAAGAAGTTAAGATGCTAAGTGAAGTTAAAGATCCCTTGATTGATTTAGAGAAAAGTTGCTTGCATGAATTAATATATATCTTACAAAAATTTGCAAGTGATCCTTCTATTGATGTTAACAAATCTGGTTTTGGTTCCTATATTGCTAATCATGTCTTGAAAGAGAAAGTTGCTAGATATAATCAAGAAGCTATGATACCACCTAAGCTTGGGGATGTATGGATCCCCAAGGTGCTAGTAACTATTGGAAAAGAGACACACCATGCTATACTTGATGTAGGATCTAGTGTCTCTGTTTTATCTAAAGAACTATATGAATCACTTGAGTTGAAGAATATTGAAAAATACTCTATTGGACTTGCACTTGCTGATAATACCATTAAACATGCTCTAGGTAAAGTAAGTGATGTTATGGTAGAGTTACATATGACTTTTGTGCCTGTGGATTTTCTAATCATGGATATGGAGAATAAAACCTCTAGTCCTATTATTCTTGGAAGACCTTTTCTTCGTACCACAGGGGCTATCATTGATTCAAAGGAAGGGAATGTGAAGTTTCAGTTTCCACACAAGAAATGCATGGAACACTTCCCAAGGATGAAGGGCACAACTTTTAAGCTCCCTCATGAGCTTCATCTTCGGTAAAACATCAAGTAAGTAAGCCTAGCTATATGGCTATAAAGAAAGCGCTTTACGGGAGGCAACCCGGTTGTTTTTATTTTGGATTTTCTTTGTGTCCTCTTGCTGTAACAAGAGATTGTCTTTTTAGTTTAGTTTCTGGAATTTTTAATAAAGTGCCAAGTTTTACCCATTTTGGTTTGAAAAAGTTGCTATTTCTAATCGGGAATTTTTATTCCTGCACGGAGTCTGTGCACGGTTCGATTTGTAATTCTTATTCTGTAACTCCGAATGATCTGATATTTTTACTGTAACTGCAACTTTTCATCCTCTCTATTCCTGAAGTTTTTCAGATTTTTTCGACAAGTTTAAGTAGGACAGAAAAATACGTTTTGCTACTGCTGTTTTTCTGGACAGATTCTGTCCCATATTGTTTTATGCATAATTTGAACTTTTGAGTTGATCCAATTGTTTATGAGTAGGCATACAACATTATACACTCTCTGGTCATTCATATGAAAATTTAATCCATGGATTATATGCAGCAAGAAACTTGTTTATTTATCTCTACTATATGTCACCCCACAGAAAAGAGATGGGAGAAATTGTGTTTTAAAGTTTTTTCACAGGGATTGGAGGAGATGCACCATGAGTTATCCAAGGATGGTGAAAACCATAAGCTTGGGGATGTGAACATCCCCACTGAACCCAAAACACTCTCGGTTTGCACACGTCTAACTTCTGTTTTTCTATCGATACACTTTATCGCATAAACT
Source organism: Puccinellia tenuiflora (assembly GCA_012064385.1). Taxonomy (NCBI): domain Eukaryota; kingdom Viridiplantae; phylum Streptophyta; class Magnoliopsida; order Poales; family Poaceae; genus Puccinellia; species Puccinellia tenuiflora. Next base: position 623,208 of record QRDG01000391.1, on the reverse strand, counting down.
TGGAGCGTCTTTTGTTAAGTTTTGCTTTGATTTTTATTTTGTGAGACCACCACACTATCTTTTATATATGGATATGCTACTGGAATTATGGGTTGAAATATCTTGCATGCTTTTATTGAATTGGGAAAAGGGATGTCTAAGTTGATTTTTAATGACACATATAGTTGCATGATTCATGAACTTCTTTATGAGTAATAATTTGCAAATGCTTATCATGAGCTATCTCTTATTCATGTTTTGATGCTGTATGTTATTTGACCTTGCTTGACATGAATTAGTTAGTTCTATGGACACTCATGCATGCATCTAAATGGTCATCTTTCTCCCTTTTGCTAGCCCAAAAATTTCAACAAGTAAAAACTTGTTTCCAACACCTTCAACCCAAGTTTTTTCCAGTGAGTCCACCATATCTACCTATTAGCTTTATGCTATTCCAAGTATGTTTATCATGTTATTTGTGTTATCTATGCCTCTAAATGAAAATGATGATGTTATTTATTGTAATGGCAAAAGTTGGTTAAAAAGCTCTCGCGAACTTGATGCACACTTTACTTTTATTGCATTCAAAAAGATGAACCATTGTGATTAATATTATGAAGATAGTGGCTTGATACAAGTTTAAGGCTGGGTGTTAGCCCATATGTGCTGTCACATGCAAAGCTTTCAACATGTTCTATCATTTGTTTAGTTGATATCATGTACTTTTGTCTATAGATGCCTATCATGACGAAATAAATGTGGAATATAGAGTTATGTTTAAATGAGTTTGTATAAATGGTTAGAGAGAAACCTGGGATGCTAATCTAAGCCATGCATCATTCATGGTGGAAATTTAATTACATGCAAATTTGAGCTCTCTATGATACACCGTACAATAAAAAACTATAACAAGTGGTAAATAAAAGGGTGTTGAGATTGTTCATTATGTTTATTTGTCTTGTTGTTTTGATGTGGGCTTGATCCATATCATGGGACAAGAGGTACCCGAGACGAGACTCTTGATGATACCATTATTACTTACAATGATAGATAATTTACACTTGCTTTGTTTCCCAAGTTGAGTAATCATGGTGTAGGTACTTGTATTCAAGGGGCATGAGACATCTAACCTTTACTTTATCAAGGCCACTACTCATATTTGCTTTCACATTCAACTTTAATCATTCAAGATGCTATGATAGGGGAATGAGAGCTTGACACCAAGTATTACCATTACATTCAATAACTTAAGAAGAATAGTTTGGAGGATAGATGAAACGCATGCATGCTTTACCTCTACTTATTTATATATCTTTGCCAAAGTGTCCACCTGTTATATTCAGATTTTCTACACTCTATGGACCTCAAGTATGCAAAAGTAAGAATGTCCATAGTACTATCTTTTTATGTTGCACTTTGTGAACTATCATTGATCATCTTTGCATTGAATACTTGATATCACTTTATAAATTGTTTGCACATTGCTACTTCTTTGAAATAATGAATCATTTGACTTTATGTAGCAGTAGCAATCATCTTTTATATCCATGTTTTTATTATATTGCAAAGTTCATGTTAGTTTTATCACTTTCATACTCGAGGACGAGCATGAGTTAAGCTTGGGGATGTTGATGCATCTAAAATGCATACATGAACTTTGCACTATAATTGTTATATTCCAATCATATTTGCATCATATAAGGGTTATATTACTGTTATTTAATGATTTTTGATAATCTATAATGATTTACCCTTTTTATGGAATTAATCCTGCGCAGGCAGAAAACCCCTTTTTCTTTCGTTAATTGTTTCAGGACCTTAACGACGTCATAATGAGCTATAAATTTAGGGGGGTCATTATTTTGGAAGGACAAGATTATGGAGCGAAAGAAGTCAACGAACGGAGGCCGGGAGGCCAAAAGGGAGGGTCCCACGTGGCCCCTGTACCTGGCCGCGTGGGCCTACCTCATTTGGGCCTCGTGGCCCCAATTGCATCGATCCTTCGCCCCTAAGCATCCTCATGACCTAAAAACGACTATATAAGAGGTCCCCCGACGTTTTTCCAGAGGAGAGCCGCCACACGAGAGAAACAAGAAACAGAGATCAGGAGGCCGAAGATCGGAGGGGGGAAACTCCGGCGGAGCCCTGCCGGAGAGGTCTCCACCTTCTCCATCGACATCTCCACCGTCTCCATGATGAAGAGGGAGTAGTCCACCGCTGGACTATGGGTTTGTGGCAGTAGCATATGTATCTCTCTCTCTCTTGAGTTCCATTAGTTAGCACCGTATGAGCTGCCGAACATGATTACGGTCACCGTTGTATTACCATTGAGGTGGATCTTTCTATGAGTTAATATATGTTGAGATTGCAATGTTTGTTTCTGTTATGAAAGTAGATGCATATTATGTACCCCGTTCTTATATCCTTGTTATGATCAAGCATGTTTATGAGAGCGTGTGTGGGGGAACGTGTGCATTAGTTGGAGTAACGGGGGTGGTGAAGTGATAAGTTGACAACTTGATATATCATGATCCATTGGGTGTTTACCTTACTTTGTTGCCTCACTAGGGATAAACCAAAATACCATGTTGAAGGGTAGGAGGAGTGACATGCCTCTACCTAAGACTAGATCCATCATGTGTTTATTTTAACTTCATGTCATTGATCTTAAAGCTATACTCTGATGTTATCTTAATTACTAAGGTGCATGATTTATTTCACATCTTGGTGGAGTATAAGTGAGACTCATAATCTCTATGTTAGGACGTGATGCCCATATAATTAGTAACATTAAAGAACTTGTTTGCAATCTCATATGTTAAGTTTATGTCTACTTGTTTGCCACACTATATTAAAGAGAGAGTGCATGTGTGAAAACATGAACCCCGGTCCATTTTTAATCATAAGAAACACTTTTCCAACCACTTTTAAGCATCTTTTACATTCAGCCATTTTAAAATCAGAAAACACAAAAACACTTTTACTTCTTGCATTCACATATAAAAACCCCAAAAACACCATCAATCATCATTGCTTTCATCCTTGCATTATTATTCATCACCATTGCATTTTTATTTGCTGTTTTGCATTCATTATTATCTTAATAACATTCTGACACCTTGTGCTTGACAACCACTTGGCGAGGTTGAGGGCACAAAGCAATTTACTTGTTTGCAGGAAATCTAGAGAAGGACAAGAAGATAAAACCCACACTACTGATTCCCTGAGAGTTCGATATTAAACCCTCGAGTCACCTTCTTGGGGAAAAACTACCACTTCTACATACTCTGCACTTGGAGGCTCAACCTATCCCTTACATTTATTATTTTCCTTTCAGGGTATCAAGAGGCTTGTTGGCATAGTTGAGGGAGAAAAACACTCTCATCAATTCCGTCATCAGCATCTTGTCAATAGGTTAGTCCAACAAATGCATAAAAATGATGTAATATGATAATAAAAACATGTGACAACATCACAAAACTAGCATGGATCAATAAAAAATTATAGATACGTTTGACACGTATCAAGTTCTCTCCTCGCTTTTTTTGGACACTAAGTCCTAGGATCAAAACTTGCACCCAGCGGAAATGTTATAGTTATTTCTTCCTACACTTACACATGGCCCTCACATGTAGGACAACATCAGGGCCAATTTTGTCATCGAAAAGTGAATATTTCAGTTATTTCTTCCTTCACTGGCAAGCGGGCTGTCGAGGGATCACCTCGGCAGTGCCCCTTCGTAAGGGACTTGGTTTTTTGGAGAACATCATAGCGTAGGGGACACCGGCGGCTAACAAGAAGAACAGGGTTTCACCGGAGTTGAGGACTCCGGTAAGGTGGGATCTGTATTCTCTTGCTGGATTTCGAGGTTTACAATGTGGAGGTGATGGCGATGCAATCTGTTTTCGTACCCTACCCGGCGGTGTCCGTGACCGAGTAGGGTCCTGATACAGGGAGTAACCCTAAACCTAGTGGGCCGAACAGGGAGCCCATACATTGAGTTACATGGGCTTCGAGCCTTTCTGCACAAGTAAATCACCTAATGGGACAAGTACTCGATACCGGGTGCCTCACAGGTAGGACCTGTTACCCATGTCCATGTCAGTAGCCCCCGAGTCTTAAGGCGATTCGTAGAATCGGGTGGAGACTCTATTTCAAGCACTCGATCGGTACATTGCATTCGTATGACATAGAACCTGCTTAGAACTCTCGTCTGAGTCCGGAAGCACATCGGAGCAGAACCTCTCTTTTCTCCTTCTTATACTGACTAATGGGGATATTGCTATAGCACGCCTGGAACGCACTCGGGCAAAACAGTGCTGAGCTACATCAGGTTCGAGTCCCCAGACTCGAACATGGATAGGCAAGCGTAATCGAACCCATGCCACGGAGGCCTTACAGGACTCGATTCTTGCAAAGTGTTCGGTACCCAACGCGTCCGTCGGGATTTTCTTCGCACCGTAGGCACGGATATTTCTGAGCACTCGCAGTCTGAGGCGAGTCCCAGGCCAACAGAGCGGGTCTGTTTGGTCTTACCTTCACGCCGTAAACGTGGCATCTAAAGATCTATTACCGCGGAGGCAATCTGGGAAACGCAGCTTGTTGAGTGCGTTCATCGACCTGTAAGTGGGTGGAACCTGCCCAGGACATATTCGACTGGGGCCTGGCCATGCATAACCTTGAGTGCGAAGTGCGAAATAAGAGCCGGAGGTTTCGTGATGTCATGGATGACGCTACCTCAGTTCTTCACCATGGTGAAAGGGAAGAAGGGCTCCTCCGGTAGTGACGCAGGGCCCCCGAAGAAAGTGAAGGGGGATTGGGAATCCTCCTGCGTCTCCGAGCGACATCTCGCCGGGTTTCAGGCCGACGGCCGCCTTCCGCCGGCGGATAGCGGGAGAGTACGGTGCGCCGGAAATGAGGTAATCCCCAATCCCCGCGCCGGCGAGTGTGTGATGTTCTTGGACTTCTTGACGCGTGGGATGTCGTTTCCTCTTCACCCCTTTGTCCAAGGCCTGCTGTGCGCCTACGGCATTCAACTACATGATCTTCCCCCGAACAGTGTTCTTCAGATCGCTTGCTTCATCACTCTTTGCGAGTGTTTCTTAGGCGTGCACCCGCATTGGGGGCTATGGCGCCGCATATTCTTTGTGAAGAAGCACACTGTTAATCGCCAGAGCCTGGCGACTGGAGGGTTCGGTATCCAGACTCACAACGATGTCATGTATTTCGACTTGAAGCTAAATGAATCTGTCCAAGGGTGGAGGAAGCGATGGTTCTATCTCACCATGGACGCTGAATCGCGAGTGCCTGAATTTTCCCTGCAAGCTCGAGTGAAGTCCCGAAGGAGCTGGAAACATGAGTTGTCTCCTTCGGAAGAAGCTGAAGCTGATCAGCTGTTGTCCCAAGTGGCCACTCTACGTTGCGCACCCGGCAAGGAGCTGACAGGGATTCAACTTATTTCGACTTTTCTGAAACGGCACATCCAACCCCTCCAGGCTAGGGCTCACGCTATGTGGATGTACTCCGTCTCCAGGACCCCACGAGGACGTCACCCGAAGAACTCTCGAGTGACGATCTGGAGTCACGAGTACGTCAGGTGACTAACCTTAAGAGGGATGATCCCTTCGTCGAGCCAACTGCGGCGACTCCGTTCGGCGGTGGGAGCTCTCTTCCAGAGGTAACCCAATCTTTGAGTCTTCTTATTCCCCTTTGATACTCTATCTTCATCTTACTCGATACTAAAGAAATTTCCTTGCGCTCAGGGGCATATTATTCTTCAATCTTATCCACTAAGCCCTTCGGGTAGAACCTCAGCGGAAGTGGAGGAGCCCGAAGTTGCTTCGGACACCGAAAACCCGACTGAAGATGCTTCCGAGGATGAGGAAGAAATCAATTCTCCCCCTCACGTCCCTGAGGGGAATCGTCGGAAAAGGCGCCACGAGTCTGGTTGCGAAAGTGAAGGTACGGGGAAGGAGACTTCTTCCAGCGTACCTTTGGCTTCCTCCACCACTTCGAGTTCAGTTCCTGCTTCCAGCTCAGCTGCTCCAAACGATGCAGAAGTGCTAAATGTGATTCCTTTGGCATACAAGCCACCTCCTCCCGGGTCCAAGAAGCCTCGAGTGTCTACTCGTTGGAACGTCTTAAAGAGTCCTGTAATCAACCTCGACGATGACAAGTAAGTAAGAGAGAAATTTTCCTTTCAGTGCCTTTGTTTCTGTCTCACTAGGTTGAGTCTTATTATATTCTTTGCTAGGGCTGACCCCCCTAGTGATCCTGCGCCGTGTGCTGCTTCTCTTCGTCCGGAGAGAACAGAGGACTTTGCGCCACGCAAGGAGACCGTTTCGAGTCCTCCTTCATCTTCTGCTACACCTCCAGGATCTCGACCTGCCGATAGGTCCTTGCACCTGCTTTCTGATCGTGAAGGGCACGTAAGTCCCTTTGACGGCTCCTTCTTCTACAGACTCTGTAAATGCTGTCCCCAGTAGCCCCCGAGGCCGGGTGCAACTGCGTGCGGTTGGGCCCGGTCTCCTCGAGTATTACCGAGCAGATACTAACTTCTTTCTTTTAGCCATTTGTGCACAAGATGATCAGTATTGCGGAGGAGTACGTTCACTTGGAAACCAGCAAGGAGCTCATTCAAGAGAATCTAAAGAGATCACAAGGTGAATTTGCCTTTCGCTTACTCCTTGCCTTTACCTGCCTGATGGGTGGACTCTCTTCTAACTACGCGCGTCCCTGCAGAAAACCTCACTCTGGCTGTTGCTGAAAACCTGGACTTGCGTACCGCAATAAAGACTTGGAGTCTCGGACAGATGCACTTGAAAAGGAACTGGCTCTGTTAAGGGAACAACAGGAGAAAACAACACAGGAGAACTTGAAACCTGATGAAGAACTGTCCGGCTGTGTTGGCAGTCTGATGTCCTCTTTGTCCGGTAATTGTTCTGCTGCCACCCTTTACTGCTGCTCGTTTCGAACTCAGTAGTCTTACATTACTCTTGTGCAGATGCACTTGGCGTAAAGCTTGATACTGCTGGCCGCGAGCGTGTTGACTCCCTTGTGGACATTGTATCGCGGGCGAAAGATTATGGCATCTGCGCTTGCAGCCTCGTGGCGAAAGCTAAGAGTGCACTTTCTCTGATCCGGAAGAGTATGTACCCAAATGAAGAAAATGCACCCAAGACTTTTGGCCAACTCGTGGAAGCACTCAGCGCGGAAGATGATCCACTTGGCGAGTTCAGTCGCGAGCAGACCCTATGCGGCGCGGAGACTGTTATTACCTTGGCGATGGGGCACGGGGTGCAGGGTGACCTTAACAAGGTCACCTCTGAATTTCCGAAGGGACCTGATGGTGCGGAGGTAGACCTTGCACCCTTTCGTCTTCGTGCACGGGCACTTGCAGAGCAGCTTGCAATGATGTTAGAGCAACATGCTTGTACCCTAGATACTCCTGTAGCTCCTTCTTCTTGATTTTCGCCGAGTAGATCTGTGGCTGTTGATCTTGTAATACACTTGCAATGTTGAACTGACCTGTAATGTTGGTATCTCGAGTCCTATTTGTGTGCTTGATTTGCTGCCTTGTGAATGTGTGCTCCGATTGTTTGAAGTTTTGTCCAACTTTTCCTCAGGCGAACACTGCACGGATGCGACTGCTCCGCTTGACTCCGCGGTCAATCGTTCAGCCCTACGAACCCGGCGTTAGCGGAGGATGAGCCCTTTCGGTTTACTCGCCTTTGCGTGCGAGCTGAGGAAGCTGAACGACAATTGGCAGTGGTGAAGGCAGAAGCTCCGGTGTTGAAGTCAAAACAAGCCGCGTTTGTTGATCGGGAGAACTTTCTGCTATCTGAAATGCGGCTGCTAAGTGATCACCTTCTTTGTAAGTTTGCCTTACACACATCTTCAGTGTGGGTTATCCCTTTCGCCGTAATGGTATAGCTTTTGCAGGTGTTCAATTGGATTCTGGCGCGGAAGCCAATCGAATCAAGTTGAAGCTGAACGCGATTGCAGATTTCTCCTCTCATGGGGCTCTCGGGTTTTGGACCGATCAGGATAGGGGACATGTGCTCGTCACTTTACAGGATCGGGTTAGCCAAGTTGGGGCCTTCATTGAGTCATGCCGGTCTGCACTGGAACTGATTTTTTGCCGCTCTATTTCCCTTGAATCCGATGCCTCAAGGCTTGACTGGTTTGATGGAGAAGTTTCAGGCAAGGGGAGGCAATCAAGGGCTTCGTGCGGGAGTAGCTTGAAGCTGGTGCACGTTTCACCCTTGCCCTTGTCCGCACTCATTATCCTCATCTTGACCTAGAGGGCATGTCTAGGGCTCCTCCTCCTGGCTTGGGGGAGATGCAGTTGGGTCCGCATTATTTGGCTGTCGATGAACTTGCGAGAAACTTAATTGTCCTCCTTGAACGCGAGACGGATGTAACACTTTCTCGGTAGTATGCTGACATGTAAAGAAAGAGATTAATGTCTTCTGTAAATGCCTTGCTTGTTTTGTAAGGATGTCATGACGGCTCAGGTTTCTTCTCTTGTTATTGCCTTCGAGTGCACACTGCATCATTTGTAGCATTGGGTTAACCGGCTCTTGGTGGAGCAAGGTTACTTTGGTGAGTGGGATGAAGTGCGCTAGCTGGAGCATCGGGTGTGCCCGACGTTTTCGAGTAAGGTGCGGAGCGCACCCCCGAGCGTCGGGTGCAGCCCAGGCTTAACCGACTCTGAGTAGAGCAAGGTTTTTCGAGTAAGGTGCGGGGCGCAGCCCCCGAGCGTCGGGTGCGTCCCAGGCTTAACCGGCTCTGAGTAGAGCAGGGTTTTCGAGTAAGGTGCGGGGCACAGCCCCCGAGAGTCGGGTCCGGCTCAGACTTAACCAGCTCTGAGTAGAGCAAGGTTTTCGAGTAAGGTGCGGGGCGCAGCCCCCGAGCGTCGGGTGCGTCCCAGGCTTAACCGGCTCTGAGTAGAGCAGGGTTTTTCGAGTAAGGTGCGGGGCGCAGCCCCCGAGCGTCGGGTGCGTCCCAGGCTTAACCGGCTCTGAGTAGAGCAGGGTTTTTCGAGTAAGGTGCGGGGCGCAGCCCCCTTTTGTTATTAAGTTCCCATGACCACAAAAGTCTGAAAGTAGTATTATGCGACTGCTTAAATGAGCTAAATAAAGAAAGAACTTGCTTCTAGGGGTAGAAGCGGCGCAAGTGTGCTACGTTCCATGGGTTGGCGTAGACGACGCCTGTTGCCAAATCCTTGAGCCTGTAAGCTCCTTTTCCAATGACCTCCGTGACGACATAGGGTCCTTCCCATGGGGGGATAGCTTGTGACCCTTCTTCTGCTTCAATCGTAGTACCAGGTCCCCTACCGCGAATGACCTGTCGCGTACTCGACGGCTGTGATAGTTCCGCGGGCTTTGCTGATAGACGGCCAATCTTGCGAGTGCGATGTCTCGCGCCTCGTCCAATGCGTCGATGTTGTCTTCCAAGGCTGTGTTCGACCCAGCTTCGGTGTACGCGGCGACTCGAGGTGAGTTGTAGCGGACGTCAGCGGGTAGAATAGCTTCAACTCTGTGTACGAGGAAGAAGGGGGTGAACCCTGTTGAGCAATTTGGCGTTGTGCGGAGCCCCCACAGTACCGATGGCAACTCTTCGGCCCAGGCGCCAGCGGCCCGCACGAAAGGTGCGAGGAGTCGCTTTTTAAGTCCGCTGCTGACGAGTCCGTTGGCGTGCTCCACTTGCCCATTGGTCTGGGGTGCGCGACAGATGCAAAGTTGAGTTTTATCCCCTACTGCTCGCAGTATGTTTGGACTTCGTCGGCGATGAAGTTGGATCCGTTATAGGTGATGAGCTGTGAGGTACGCCGAAACGGAAGACGATGGACTTCACAAAATTTAAGGCTGCGGTGGCACCCGCGTTTGTGACTAGCTTGGCTTCAATCCACTTGGTGAACTTATCGACTGCTACCAGAAGAAAAGTATGTCCCCCAGGAGAAGATTTTCTCAGTGGGCCCACCATGTCGAGTCCCCATTGTGCAAAAGGCCATGCAATGGGTATCATGTTTAGCTCCGTCACAGGGGCGTGGGGCTTTGTTGTGAACCGCTGGCATCCCGCGCATCTTCGGACTATCTCCTTGGCGTCCTGCATGATGGATAACCAATAGAACCCAGCTCTTCGTGTTTTGGCTGCGAGTGCCCGGCTACTCGCATGATGACCGCAGGTGCCCTTGTGGATGTCGAGTAGTATCTGCTTTCCCTCGCTTGGTTCAACGCACCTTAGTAGCATCCCTGATGCACTTCTTTTGTACAGCTCTCCCCTTAACCACGGCGAAACCTTTGCTGCGACGGGTGACTCGTCGTGCTTCGACTGGGTCCTCCGATAACTCCTGGCGCAATAGGTATGCTATGTATGGTTGGGTCCAGGATGGCTCGATGAGGAAGACTTCATGTGGGGTGGTTTCTGCCTCCTCGTTATTACCAGTGGCCAGTTCTTCGAAGCCGGCGGCCGGGGCTGCTGCTGCCGGTGCGTCGNGTACCAATGGGTAAAATAGTACACCCCTGTAGGGTAAATCTTTTCGAAAAGCCGTGTCCACGGTTATGGACAAACTCTTGGAAAGGCGGATTAGCTCATAGATAACGTTAACCTAATTGATATGGCAGCTAGAGGTTGCATAATAAACTAGTGATAAGGTTCATTTCCTCGAGGGTGAGTCGAGGGAGTGCCTTTGTGTGAGATGAGTGGTGATGGCTACAAGTAGGTTCACCGAGAACCGAAGAGGAAAATGTTACTCTCTTACCCCTTTATCAAAATATTCTGAGTAGACGAATGCCATGTGTCATTTTATACTTCGGCTTATTAAAATTAGCTTTATGCAAAGGAAATACATAAACAGCTTTAGAGCCTCCGTCAGTCATTGGGCCTATATCGCCCTACTAAACTTGCGAGTACATCGTACTCAGTCTCTCTTTGCTTCCTCTATGATATTGTATTTCAGAGGACGACGACACCGAGCAACTAGGTGGGTTCTTCGTTGACGTCGACTACTCGTCTGGGGTTCCCAGGTGGCAGCTTGGGACCGTGGAACAAGCTGGCTGGGATGATATTTATTGTAGGCCTCTTAGGCCATATTTTTGCTTCTTGTTGTTAGACAACACTACCCGCTTCCGCTTGATGAATTGTTGGATCCGTGATCCTTATGATGTGTAATATTTGTATTCTTCTCATTATATGAGTTGCTATATGATTTGTGTCGTAGAGTCATGCAATGTGCCGGTTTGTTCCACAAGTCTCGATCTTTGTTTTATATATTGATGGTTGTGCCTTTTACATAGCCTCTGTGTATAATTCCGGGGTCGGGGCGCTACAGGTGACAGCTCGATTCCCCACTTTGCCACTCGGCCTGTCGCTTCTGGGTTGTTGAGTATATCTGACAGGGGAGCTCCAGTGATGACTGCAATGGGGTGCTCTGTGAAATAATGTTTGAGCTTGCGCGCGGTCATGAATACTCCATATGCTAGCTTCTGATAGTGCGGATATCTTTGCTTGGAGATTGAAAGTACTTCACTGACGTAATAAACGGGGTGTTGGACACCATGACTCTTGCCTTCCTCCGCTCGCTCAACCACGAGTACCGTACTGACTACCTGCCGAGTTGCGGCTAGGTAGAGGTACATGGTTTCCTTCTCCTGGGGTGCCACCAAGATTGGTTTCGTTGACAAAGTGTGCTTGAGCTCATCAAACGATGTCTGTGCTTCTTTTGTCCACTCGAAATTGCTTGATTTTTTAACAACTGATAAAATGGCAACGCTCTCTCGCCTAGTCGACTTATGAACCTGCTGAGGGCTGCGACACGGCCGGCTAGTCGTTGGACTCCTTGGATGTTGGTGGGTCTCTCCATTGTTAAGATCGCTTGGATTTTCTCGGGATTTGCTTCTATGCCCCTGGCGGATACTAGGTATCCGAGCAGTTGCCCAGCTGGTACCCCGAATACGCACTTCGTCGGGTTGAGCTTGATGTGGTACTTGTTGAGTGCTGCAAACGTCTCGGCTAGGTCGTCGATGAGTGTGGTGCTAGCCTTTGTTTTTACAACGATGTCGTCAACATATGCTTGCACGTTTCTGCCAATTTGGTCCCTAAGACATGCTTGCATGCACCTTTGATATGTGGCACCTGCGTTCTTGAGACCAATGGGCATGGTGGTGTAGCAAAAGACTCCATATGGTGTAATGAAGGTTGTCTTTTCTTCGTCTTCTTTTTTCATGAGTATCTGATAATAGCCTGAGTATGCGTCAAGGAAGCACAGCCGCTCGCACCCTGCGGTCGAGTCGATGATTTGATCGATGCGCGGGAGAGGGAAATGGTCCTTTGGGCAATGCTTGTTGAGTGCGGTGAAATCTACACACATGCGCAATACTTTCGAGTTCTTCTTTGGAACAAGGACGGGGTTGGCAACCCAGGTAGCTTGTTTGATTTCTCTGATGATCTTGGCGTCAAGGAGTCGGTTAATTTCTTCACCGATGGCCTTTCGTTTTGGTTCGGCAAAACGCCGGAGGGACTGTTTTATTGGTCTAGCCTCAGGGCGCACTTCAAGTACGTGCTCGGCGAATTCCCTGGGTATGCCTGGCATGTCAGCTGGACACCAGGCAAAGATTTCCTAGTGCTCATGGAGGAACTCGACGAGCGCGCCTTCCTATGCGGAGGGGGGGTTCGCAGAGACGATGTCTGTTTTAGCGGGGTCCGTTGGGTGCACCTGGTGGGTTCTTGTGTCGCTGCTTTTGCTGAATTCTTTGTCGGGTGCCGTTGACTGGGTTATGGGTGGGAGGCTGAAGTCTGTTGATGAGCTTAGTTGTGAGAGCTCCTCCTGCATCCCAAATGACTCAGCAATCTTGCTAAAGTCCCTATCGCAGTTGTCCGACATCCGGTAATCCCCTCGGATGGTGATAGTACCGTTTGGACCCGGCATCTTGAGCTGGAGATATGCGTAATGTGGTACGGCCATGAATCGGGCGAATGCTGGTCGTCCCAATATAGCGTGGTATTGAGAGGGCCAATCGACCACCTCGAACTCTATCTTTTCTCGGCGAAAGTTTGAAGGACCTCCAAAGATCACATCCAGGTGAATTTTTCCCAAGGGGTAGACAGGCTTCCCGGGTACTATTCCATGGAATGTGGTGTCAGAGGGTACTAGGCTTGCTTCTAGCGAGATTCTCATTCGGCGCAGAGTGTTAGCGTAAATGATACTGATGCCACTTCCTCCGTCCATAAAAACCTTGCTTATGACGAAACCGCCAATTTGCGCTCCGAGTACCAGGGCAGCATGCCCGGGTCGGGGTACTTGGGGTGGATGATCTTCACTGGTGAACGTGATGGCCTGCTCGGACCAGTTAAGGTATTCTGGGGTAGCCGGTGGTGATGTCACAGCTAAGTTCACCTGCCGCGTGATTAATTTCTGAGTTCTGTTCGAAGGACGCCCCTTCTGTATCATACCCACATGACCAATCGGGGCGGGGTAAGCCTCTGCCGCAGCCGGAGGTGGTGGTAGTATTTGGGGAAGTTGCGGGACACGCTGAATTACGGACGCGAGTTGGGGGGGCGGGCGGCAATGCCTCGGGTGCGCTCTGTGCTCCTGCTCCTGGAACCGACGAAAATCCTGAGTTCTTTGCTGCCTGCTGGATACGCCTATATGCCTCCCAAAGTTTCTCGAACTTGCGGCAGTCCTTCAACTGGTGACCCGAGTTCAGGTTGCCATACTCGTCCTTGTACGGGTGGAAAGGGCAAGGACCCGTGAGCATCTGTTCGTCATCATGTTCGGGTTGCCTTTGTCTCCACTCTCGCCTACGGCGATTTCCTTCTCTGTCGTTGTGGAACCCTGCTGCCACCATCTCAACCAACTCATTTGTGTCATAATTGGGATATTTTCTTTTCCTTCTATTATCAAAACCTCGGTTACGCTCTGAGTGGTGCTCGCGGTCATCTGGTCCTCTAGGTCGGTCACTGCGCATGTAATCTTCTCCGTTTGCCCAGTCATTGGCAATGTCCATTAGCTGTGCCACCGTTTTTGGCCTCTTGCGCCCTAGATCCTCCTTAAGTTCGCGTCTTTGAAGACCCCAAGTGAAGGCATCCACTGCATTTTCTTCGAATATGTCCTCTACCGTGTTCTTCATTACTGTCCAGCGTGCGATGTAAGCGCGCAGTGACTCGCTTGAACTCTGAACACAGGTCCGAAGCTCCTCCGCAGTGGCTGGGCGTTTGTACGTTCCTTGAACATTTTGGGTGAAGGTAGTGACTAGGTCGTTCCACGACCTGATGGTGTCAGGGGGGAGGCTCTTCAGCCAAGCCCTTTCTGATCCTGTGAGCTGTAACTGCAGGTACTGCATCGATGTGTTCCTTGTACCTCCCTGGCACTGTACGGCAGTTAGGTAATCCTCAATCCATGTCTTTGGTTCTTGCAGGCCGTCGTACTTTGGGGTCTCTGACGTTAGCTTAAATCCTGCTGGCATACGGGACTCGCGTATACGCCGGATGAAGCATTTGGCTCCGCACGGTTCGTCCTCTTCTTCCTCTTCCTGTCGGGTATTTACCCGATCTTCTGCATGTTGCCTGTCGGCTGCGATAGCGCGTTCTTCGGCTCGTCGGGTGTGACCATGGTCGACTGCTTCTTGTGCTCGCCTGTCACGTGCTGTCGACACAGGGTACTCCTGCCTATGCGTCACGCGTGGTCGGGGTGAGGCTTCTCGGGTACGCTCGCGTCTGGGTGGCGGGTGCGCAGGTTCTACTGCCGTGGCTGGCGCGTTGTTGGCCTGCAGCGCTGACCCAACCATGCCAACTCCGCGTTTCATCTGCCGGTATAGTTGAGCTCTTGGATCTCCTTCTTGTGGCTGCGTGGTGAGCAAGTAGGTTGCTAATGCGATGGCTGCATCTTGTGGTGTTTTGGGCAGCACGTATCCATCCGTGTCCACCGTGTTGAAGGATGACTCTAAGCTACGAGTAGCTTCTCGCCTGGAGTCTTCAGGGATGTTGTCGAGTCGTGAACGATGGTGGGGGTTGCCCTGGCGATCTCGCATTCTTGGAGTGTGTACCGATGCAGAGGAGCGAAGGGACGATAATTGGGCTCGTCGTTCACTCGATTCTTGGGCACATCTTTGCCATTCGTCGAGTTCTTCATTACGCCTCCTCAATTCCCTGGCATGGTCGTATACGAGTCGATGATAGGCCATCAACTCTTCCCTTGTTGCCTCGGGTCCGAGCGGGGTTCCTCCGGTCACGGCCGCTCGCACCCTAGCCATTGCGGACTCGCTGATGCTGATAGTTTCACGTCTCCTGGGCGATTCTTGCGAGTCACCGGTTCTCTCACTCGGATTAGTCATGTAGACCTAAGCAGAGTAGGTTGGGGAAGTCCATGGCGAGGCGTGAGGGCCGTATTTGCTGCGAGCGCAGGTGTCAGCGTCACACTCGACGGGACTCATGGCACTCTCAGGGTAGAAGTCGCTGTCCGAGTAGATCGACGATGTTTCGGACTCTGCTGTTTCCAGGGAGTCGTTGGGGAGATTGCCGGGAGAGTGTCCCGTAGTCGAAATTGGTGATGAGGATGATCCTGGCGTTACCGGACGAGTTGCATCGGGCAAACGGAGGATACCGTGGCGATCCACGCGAAGTCGAACGATCCCGAACGTCAAAGTGACGCTTTCGAGGAGGGAGTCGAAGATCGATCGTGCCTCCGGCGCGTGCGGGGTGAAGCAGAGGGAGCCGAAGTAGATCGGATCTTCAGGGCGAGTCGTCGTTGAGATTGGGGCCACAGATGCCCTGGTTCCTACGCCGAGAGTTCCCACAGACGGCGCCAACTGTCGAGGGATCACCTCGGCAGTGCCCCTTTGTGAGGGACTTGGGTTTTTGCGGAACATCATAGCGTAGGGGACACCGGCGGCTAACAAGGAGAACAGAATTTCGCCGGAGTTGAGGACTCCGATAAGATGGGATCTGTATTCTCTTGCTGGATCTCGAGGGTTACAACGTGGCGGCGGTGGCGATGCAATCTGTGTCTTGCCCTACCCGGCGGCTCCTCCCAGCTTTTATAGTAGGCTGGGTCTCGGGTGTCCGTAACCGAGTAGGGTCCTAATACAGGGAGTAACCCTAGACCTAATGGGCCAAACAGGGAGCCCATACATTGAGTTACATGGGCCTCGAGCCTTTTTGCCTAAACAAATCACCTAATAAAACAAGTACTCGATACCGGGTACCTTACAGGTAGGACCCGATACCCATGTCCATGTCACCGTGGTGTGTGATTTCCCCGATGTCTTTCGGTAGGAATTGCCTGGCATGCCACCTGATCGAAGCGTGGAGTTTGTGATTGAGTTGGTTCCGGGAACTGCCCCAATTTCTAAGAGGCCCTACCGCATGCCAGCGGAAGAGTTAACTGAATTGAAGAAGCAACTTGTTGAGCTGCTGGAAAAAGATTTCATCCGGCCGAGTAGCTCGCCATGGGGCTGCCCGGTCATCTTTGTCAAGAAGAGGGATACAAATGTTCCTCGGCTGGTTGTTGATTACCGCCCTTTGAATGTGGTGACCATCAAGAACAAATATCCTATCCCCAGAATAACTGACCTATTCGATGATGGAATAACAAATATCCTATCCCCAGAATAACTAACCTTATAATGATAAACAACAAGTCTAACCTAGCTACATACGGTATGGTCATGTACAAGACCTACACGTATACGTATTGTAATGTACCCCCATGTAAATCTGTACCTATATAAAGAGCACGCAGGTCCATAGAGGCCGTGCGATTTCTACCCTACCAATACTCGTTAGCTTTCACGTGGTATCAGAGCCCGCGTAGGCTCCTAAACCGATCGCTTCCGCCTACCTCGAAAAAAACTAGCGATCTCGTCAAGTCGCCGCCTCTACCAGCTGCGCCAACGAGATCAAGCCTCTACTCGACTCCGCTGCAATCAGCCCTTGCCGCCATGTCCAAGTCTTCCCTAACCTCTGCTGGCTCCATGAGCGACGGCTCGACGTCGTCTACCAGTCGTGGTGCCACAATGAAGTCGAGGATCCCATCTGCCCCAATCAACTTCGCCAATCAGATCACTATTCGGCTTACCGCCGACAACTACCTCTACTGGTGCACCCAGTTTGTGCCGATTCTCCGAAGCAACCTCATCGACGGTTTCGTCGACGACACCTTAGCCTGTCCCGATGCGGAGATCCCGAACCCTGATGCGAAGAAGGAAGGCGCCCCTGCTACCATCGACAACGACCTGTATGGAGCCTGGCACCAGAAGGATCAGGCCATCTTCTCCGCCATCGTCTCCTCTCTTACCGAGGGGGTTATCGGGATGGTAATGCTTGCCACCACCTCGCATGAAGCTTGGGAGATCCTCGAGGCGAGCTTCTCCTCCCAGTCCACGGCGCGTGTCATGCAGATTCGTTCGGCGCTGTCCAAAGTCAAGAAACATGAATACCCCAATGCCACCGCCTTCTTCAACAAGGTCAAATCCTTGGCGGATGTTCTCTCCTCGATCGGACAGCCCCTACACCCTGAGGAGTTCAATGATTTTCTTCTTGCCGGATTGGACAGTGACTATGATGCCTTCGCTGATCGTGTCTCAGCCCGTCCCATCACTAATCCAATGCCGATAAGGGATGTCTATGCACAACTTCTCAACACTGAACAGAGGGTGGAGGCACGCCGCACAGAGCTCGCTGCCGGCCCTCATCACGCCAATTACATGGGGCGCTCCAGCGGACCAGGCGGTGCGCGCTCTGGCCAATACCAGCCGTCGTCCCAGTCGCGGCAAGGCCAAGGGAAACAATCTTACTCGCTACAACCTTCTACTGCTATGTCGCCTCCTGCCCCGCGCACTGATCGCCCCTCCTCTGGTTCAGGTGGTGCATGCCCAATCTGCCAAATTTGTGGCAAAGTGGGACATGTGGCATCGTGTTGCTTCAAACGGTTCCAGAAAAATTTTCTGGGAGTCGGAAACGATGGACGCAACATGGAACGCCAACTTTCTGCCCTATCTGTCACGCACTCTGGCTCTACTACATCATATCCAGTTGATCCCAACTGGTACGCTGACACGGGTGCGACGGACCATGTCACCAACGACCTCGACAAACTTACCCTGAGGGAGCAATACCACGGCAAGGACCATGTCCAAACTGCAAATGGATCAGGTATGCGCATTACACATATTGGTCATTCCATAATTCCTACATCGTCACATCCTTTGCATCTTAAAAATATCCTCCACGTACCTTCTGTTACTCGCAATCTTCTATCAGTTAAAAAATTTGCCTATGACAATAATGTCTTCTTTGAATTTCACCCCTGGTATTTTCTTGTTAAGGATCGGGATACGAGGGCGGTTCTGCTTAGAGCGGAGTGTCGTGGAGGTCTCTATAATCTTGATGTGTCTTCAATAAAACAAGTCTTCAGCAGTGTCAAGGTGTCCCGTGATCTGTGGCACTCGCGTCTAGGACACCCAACTACTCCAATTGTTCGGCATATTCTACACCGTCATGAGCTTCCATCAGTAGTAACAGTCAATAAAACATTAGTTTGTGATGCCTGTCAGCAAGGCAAGAGTCACCAGTTACCTTTTTCTTTGTCTACTCGTGTCACTACTGAACCTCTTGAGATTATATATTCAGATGTCTGGGGCCCTGCCCAAACCTCCATTAGTGGTCATCAATTTTATGTCAGTTTTGTTGATGCTTACAGTCGTTTTACATGGCTTTATCTTCTCAAACATAAATCTGATGTCTTCACCACGTTTCTTCAGTTCCAGCAACATGTAGAGCGTCTCTTAAACAAGAAAATTAAACATGTTCAAAGTGATTGGGGTGGTGAATATCATCGCTTGAATCAATTTTTTGCTGACATTGGCATCTCACACCGTGTCTCATGCCCACATACTCATCAACAAAACGGGACTGCTGAACGTAAACACCGTCATATCGTCGAGACAGGTCTTACCCTTTTGGCTCATGCGTCTGTTCCTTATCGATTCTGGAGTGATGCTTTTACTACTGCTTGCTTCCTTATTAATCGTCTACCCACTCGTGTCATTAACATGCAAACACCTCTTGAGCGTCTCCTTGGCGAGACCCCTGATTACACGTTTTTTAAGGTGTTTGGTTGTGCCTGTTGGCCACACTTACGCCCCTACAACAATCGTAAACTCGAATTCCGTTCTAAACAGTGTGTTTTTCTTGGCTACAGTTCCTTACACAAAGGTTACAAGTGCCTTCACATACCCACAAATCATGTTTATATTTCCCGTGACGTCGTGTTTGACGAGTCTGTTTTCCTTTCTCTCACAATACGTCCAATTCCATACCACCATCATCATCCACTTATCCTTTATCCTCTGACCAATTTGTTGATGCCACATATACTCCATTGCTGTTAGCTAACCATGGTGCAGGAAGAGGTGCTCGACTCGAGCTACTAGACGAGGATGCAGACGTTGTTTCTCCTCACGCTAATCGTGAACGTGAAGCGCATGTCGATCGCATGCATGTTCCCGATGGGAATCATGCATCTGGGGCTTCCACTGCCAGCCCATCTCCGGCTGGCCCTCCACTCGACCGCACCGCGCCGGCGGACTACGGCCCGACTACGCCGCCCAGCTCGCGTGGCCCGTCTACGTCTGGGCCGGAGTCATCAGCGGTCCACACCCCCGGTTCTACATCGTCCACCACCGCGGCAGATGATTCTCCCCCGTCGCTCGCTACCCTCCTCGACACCAGCGTCGCCTGCTGTTCCCTTGGCAGCGACTGGGCCAGTGCCTTCTCCTCCTGCTCGGTCTGGACCTACAACTAGGCTGCAACGGGGAGTTCGGCAGCCAAAAAATCGAACTGATGGTACGGTTGCGTGGAATACTACCAGGTCTTCTGATCCTACTCTATTACATTCAGAACCTGGTGATTTTCGTCTTGCTCTTTCTTCTCCGCATTGGCGTGCAGCAATGGAGTCAGAGTTTACGGCCCTTCAGCATAATCAAACATGGCGCTTAGTTCCTCCTCGTTCGGGTGTGAATGTCATCGACTGCAAGTGGGCGTTCAAGATCAAAAGGAAAGCTGATGGGTCCATCGATCGATACAAGGCTCGTCTTGTGGCAAAGGGGTTCAAGCAGCGTTATGGACTTGATTACGAGGATACTTTTAGCCCTGTTGTCAAGCCCACTACCATTTGACTGCTATTGTCTATGGCTATTACTCAGGGTTGGCATCTCTGTCAACTTGACATACAGAATGCTTTTCTCCATGGAGTTCTTGAGGAGGAGGTATTTATGCGGCAACCCCCAGGTTTTGAGGATGCTACTCATTCAGGATTTTTGTGTCGACTTGATAAGGCTCTTTATGGACTCAAACAAGCTCCCCGTGCCTGGCATGCTCGTCTCAGTTCAGTGCTTACTACTCTTGGCTTTACACCATCTACAGCTGATACTTCACTTTTTATTCTGCGCTGTCCAGACACTGTGCTGTACCTACTAGTCTATGTTGATGATATTATTGTAGTCAGCTCTTCCACAGCTGCAACTGATCGACTAGTTACTCAACTTGGCTCTTCTTTTGCACTGAAAGATCTTGGTCCTTTACATTACTTCCTTGGTGTTGAAGTGCATCAGCACGGGTCACGTGGTCTTCTTCTGGGACAACGGAAGTATGCGTTCGAACTCCTTCAACGGGCCGGTCTGCAGAAGTGTGCTTCTGTGTCTACTCCC
Organism: Puccinellia tenuiflora; assembly: GCA_012064385.1. NCBI lineage: Eukaryota > Viridiplantae > Streptophyta > Magnoliopsida > Poales > Poaceae > Puccinellia > Puccinellia tenuiflora. The sequence goes on along the minus strand of QRDG01000391.1, from coordinate 602,521 downwards.
ATGGCTTCGACTGATCACCTGTCTGCCACTGATGGTGATACACTTTCAGCTGAGGATTCTACGCTCTATCGCAGTATAGTTGGTGGTCTTCAGTATCTTACTATGACACGTCCTGATTTATCGTTTGCGGTGAACAAGGTGTGTCAGTATCTTCATGCCCCTCGTTCTACACATTGGTCGGCGGTTAAACGTATCTTACGATATGTTCAGGGTACACTTTCTCATGGTCTGTTGCTGCGCCCTGCTACTACTGCGCCAGACCTCCTGTCCGCCTTCTCTGATGCAGACTGGGCTGGCAATTCTGATGATCGGCGATCAACGGGGGGCCATGCCATCTTCTATGGTGGTAATTTAGTTGCTTGGAGTGCTAGGAAACAGGCTACTGTTTCTCGCTCCAGTACAGAGTCTGAATACAAGGCACTTGCAAATGCTACTGCTGAACTTATTTGGGTACAAGCTCTTCTTGGTGAACTTGGAGTGTCTTAGAAAAGTCCACCTATTCTATGGTGTGACAATATTGGAGCAACATATCTCTCTTCCAACCCAGTTTTTCATGCTCGCACTAAACATATTGAGGTTGATTTTCACTTTGTTCGTGAACGGGTTGCTCAGAAGTTACTCCAAATAAGGTTCATCTCCTCCAAGGATCAGCTAGCTGACATCTTCACCAAGCCTTTGCCTCTGCCGTTGTTTACTGCTTGTAAACGCAATCTCAACATTTGTGATAGAGTTGAGATTGAGGGAGGGTGATAAACAACAAGTCTAACCTAGCTACATACGGTATGGTCATGTACAAGACCTACACGTATACGTATTGTAATGTACCCCCATGTAAATCTGTACCTATATAAAGAGCACGCAGGTCCATAGAGGCAGTGCGATTTCTACCCTACCAATACTCGTTAGCTTTCACAAGATGATATGGGGTGGCCCGATCTTCTCTTGTGAGCAACTCGAATTTGATGGTGGATGTTTTGGTGGATGATTTGATAACTTGATAACTAGTGCTACACTGAGATCTCACCGTGGTTAATCCCTGCTGCCAATGCAACAACAATCAATCCCTTAGCTATTCTCAACTACACACTCTTGCACATGCAATCATAGATCACAAGTGGTCCTGTATCCCCTTATTCCAAATGGAACAACAAGATAGCACGTAAGATTTTCAAAGGTATTACTTCAAGATGAAAGCTTGCGCAGTTCAATCTAGAGGCTATGGTTTTAGTTTTAACTTGGTCTCCCTAATAATTCGTGGCTCCTAGGTATTTAAGGGGGAGGGGTGCGGCTAAAGCAGCCAATGCGCCCCTAACCTATTCCTACTCGGTTGGGTGCAACCAAAACATTACAAACCGAACCCAACATGGGTCCAGCCATATGGACTCGCAGGTCCCTCTCCTTATGCGTGTAGGACTCCAACTTGGATGCATCAACATTGTGTTGCACGCCCTCTTCATGCCTCCCATCTTGTGCTCCTTCCTCCCTCTCCTCCCTCGAGCAATAGTAGTAGATGTTATGATAATTGTCCTCCATGCATTTCCTCTTGTTTCCCATGTGATCATCCATGTCCTCCATCCATGTTCAATAACCCTGATGATACATAATGCATAGACTTAGGTAGTATAACATTCTTATAAACACAAACAATATTTATTATTAGGAAAGAATTCACCTTATAATGATTATCAGTGAAGCTCAATATTTCCTTCCAATTGAAGCATGTAGAATCATCATGTACCCCTCTTATATCCTCGTCATCCTCCCTTTCTTCAAGACCTACACGTATTACATATAAAGGGATAGGATATTTGTTATTCCATCATGGAATACCTATTCACTATCGGAGATTGACTATTCACTATCATGGAATAGTTATTCCATCATGGAATACCTACACATATTACAAGTATGTAGATATCTTGGAATACCTATTCACTATCGGAGATTGACTAATGCCGAGTGGAAACATGTTGAGGAACGGTTCGAGGCAAGATTGGCCAGCTGGAGAGGCAAATTGCTATCCCTAGGTGGAAGATTGGTACTCATAAATTCAGTCCTAAGTAACATGGTACTGTATATGATATCATTCTTCCAGTTGCCTAAAGGAATCTTGAAAAAGCTAGATTATTATCGCTCAAGGTTTTTTTGGCAAGGGGATAGTGAGAAAAAGAAATATAGATTGGCACGGTGGGATGTTGTTTGCCGGCCTAAAGATCAGGGTGGACTTGGTATCCATGATCTGCAGGTCAAAAACTCGGCCCTCCTAGGGAAATGGCTTTTTAAGCTTCTCACGGAGGAGGGGACGTGGCAAACAATCCTAAGGCGTAAATATGTTGGTTCAAAAGCGTTGTCACAAGTGGTATGGAAACCTGGTGATTCGCACTTTTGGGCTGGCCTCATGGCGACAAAGAAGCATTTCTTCCGCTATGGAAAATTCGCTATTAAAGATGGATCGGAAATTAGGTTCTGGGAAGATAAGTGGCTGGGAAATGCCCCCCTTAAGGACCAATATCCAGCTCTGTACAACATTGTTCGTCATAAGAGTGAGACGCTGGCTGTTGTGATGCAGTCTTCTCCTCCAGTTATGACGTTCCGGAGGGATTTAATCGGACCCAGACTTGAGGCATGGAACACTCTTTTAGAGAGATTAGCCATGATTCAACTCTCTACTGGGACTGATGAATTCAGATGGACTCTCACTGATAACGGGCGTTTTTCAGTTGACTCCATGTATAGAGCATTAATCCAATACGACGTGCCGGTGAATGGACATGAGAAGCTCTGGAAAATGAAAATACCACTGAAAATTAAAATTTTCTCATGGTATGCTCGTCGAGGAGTTATTCTCACCAAAGATAATCTTGTTAAGCGTAATTGGAAAGGTAGCTCGAAGTGTGTTTTCTGTCCACATGATGAGACGATAAAACATCTATTCTTCGACTGTAAGGTTGCGCGTTCTATTTGGTCAACCATCCAAATTGCTTCTAATTTGTATCCTCCACGTTCGGTTGCGAATATATTCGGTAACTGGTTACATGGAATTGATGACAAATATAGAACTATTATTAGGGTGGGAGCGATTGCTGTTATTTGGTCGCTTTGGCTTTGTAGAAATGACAAGGTTTTTAATGATAAAAATGTATCTCAATTGCAGGTAATATACCGGTGCACAAATTTGCTCCGTTTGTGGTCCACATTACAACGCGTGGAGTTTCGAGACCTTTTTACGGAGGTGTCTGCGCGACTGGAGACGACGGCGAGGGACATTTTTATCCCACATGGGTGGCAGCGTGATCTACGTATTGAGCCACCATCTCCATAGGCAGATTACTTGTTCTTTGAATTTGTAACTAGGCCTATTGTTACGATGTAATTTTTATTTTGTTTTTGTCGGCTGTGTGCATCATGTTATGCAGAGGCCGGGTGTAATGCTTAAACTTTTAAGTAATAAAGCCCTTTATAAAAAAAAAACTGACATGTTCGATCAGCTAGCTGGTGCAATGGTATTCTCCATGATGGATCTGAGGTTAGGCTACCATCAAATCAAAATCAGAAAGGAGGATATTCCGAAGATGGCTTTCACTACCCGTTATGGGTTATATGAGTACACCGTCATGTCCTTCGGCCTCACAAATGCTCTGGCTACATTTATGAGGCCAATGAACTCCATCTTCCACGAGTACCTCGACAAGTTTGTAATAATCTACATCGACGACATCCTTGTCTACTCCAAAACCGAAGAAGAACATGCTGAGCATCTTCGGCTAATTCTGACAAAGCTTCGAGATCACCGCCTCTATGCCAAGTTATCCAAGTGTGAATTTTGGTTAAAGGAGCTCAAATTCCTAGGTCATGTGGTGTCAGCTGCTGGAGTGGCTGTGATACCAGACAAGATTCAGGAAATCCTAGATTGGCCAACTCCCAAGTCCGTCAAAGATATCCGAAGCTTCCTTGGGTTGGCGGGTTATTACCGCCGATTCATCGAGGGCTTTTCCAAGATAGCCAAGGCACTGACTGACCTTCTCAAGAAAAACAAACAATTTGTGTGGTCAGACAAAGCTGAAGAGAGCTTCCAAACTCTCAAGGTCAAGCTCACTACCACCCCGGTGCTTGTCCTTCCTGACACCGACAAAGACTTTGTCGTCTATTTTGATGCATCACTCCAAGGCTTGGGCTGTGTTTTGATGCAAGAAGGCCACGTGGTAGCCTATGCTTCTCGTCAACTCAAACCGCATGAACAAAACTACCCAACTCATGATCTAGAGCTTGCTGCCGTGGTTCATGCTCTGAAGCAATGGAGGCCCTACCTGTTGGGCAACCGTTGCGAGATATACTCTGATCATCAAAGTCTGAAATATCTCTTCACCCAGCCGGATCTGAATCTGAGACAGAGAAGATGGTTGGAGTTAATCAAGGACTATGATGTGACCCTCAACTATCAGCCCGGCAAGGCCAACGTCGTGGCGGATGCTCTGAGCCGCAAGGCCTATTGCAACACCTTGATGGTTGAAAGGGCCCAACCTGCCCTCCATGAGGAGTTTGCCCGTTTGAATCTGGAAATTGTTCCTTCCGGTTTCCTGGCAAACTTAGAAATCAAATCCACTCTTGAGGATGAAATCAAGGCCGCCCAGCAACTTGATGCTGAAATCCTCGAAATCAAAGAGAAAATAGCAAGTGGGAAGGCCAACTGTTTTTCTGTTGATGACAATGGTGTTGTCTACTTCGGTGACCGTCTAGTGGTGCCCAAGAGTGGGAACACAAAAGAGTTGATCCTCTCAGAAGCTCATGAGTCACCCATCTCTATTCATCCGGGTAGTACCAAAATGTACCAAGATCTTCGCCGTCAATTCTGGTGGTCTTGCATGAAGCGCGAGATCGCCGAGTATGTTGCTGAGTGCGACGTCTATCGCCGAGTGAAGGCTGAACATCAAAGGCCAGCGGGTACTCTCCGCCCCATAGCCATTCCCGAGTGGAAATGGGATGAAGTTGGTATGGATTTCATCACCGGATTTCCAAGGTCACAAAAGGGCAATAATGCCATCTGGGTCGTCATCGACCGCCTATCCAAGGTAGCCCATTTCCTTCCGGTTCGCGAGGACATAAATGCAAAGAAATTGGCTGAGTTGTATGTTGCCCGCATTGTTCCTCTCCATGGTGTTCCACTGAGGATCATCTCAGACCGTGGGAGTCTATTCGTATCCAGATTTTGGCAGAGTTTCCAAAATGCTATGGGAACCCGCCTCAACTTCAGCACAGCCTATCATCCTCAAACTGACGGTCAAACTGAAAGGGTGAACCAAGTTCTTGAGGACATGCTTCGGGCATGTGTCATCTCCTTCGGTAAGGGTTGGGAAAAGTATCTCCCCCTCGCCGAGTTCTCCTACAACAACAGCTACCAAGCCAGTTTGCAAATGGCTCCCTTTGAGGTTCTATATGGGAGAAAATGCCGAACTCCTCTAAATTGGTCTGAAACCGGAGAGAGGCCACTCTTCGGTCCTGATGTGATCAATGAGGCCGAGGAAAAAGTCCGTATCATTCGGGATAATCTCAAGGCTGCTCAGTCAAGGCAAAAGAGCTATTATGACAAGCATCATCAAGAGGTTCACTATGAAATTGGTGACAAAGCCTATCTTCGAGTCTCTCCACTCCGAGGCGTTCGTCGCTTCGGAATCAAGGGCAAATTGGCACCTCGCTATGTTGGTCCTTTCACCGTCCTAGCCAAGCGAGGAGATCTCTCCTATCAACTCGAGCTACCCTCAAACTTCCCGGATGTACACGATGTGTTCCATGTCTCTCAACTCCGTCGTTGCTTCAAAGATCCCATCCGTGGGGTTGATCACGAGGTGTTGGACATCCAGGAGGATTTGACTTACCGCGAGCATCCGATCCGCATCTTGGATGAAGCGGAAAGGAAAACCCGCAACAAGACCATCAAGTTCCTAAAAATCCAATGGTCTAACCATTCCGAAGAAGAAGCCACTTGGGAGCGAGAAACTAGTCTTCGACAGGAATATCCCACCTTCTTCACTCAAGCCTAGAATCTCGGGACGAGATTCCTGTAAGGGGGGTAGAATTGTAACAGCCCCAGCTTTGTACTGAAAAATACGAAGAATTTTTCCACTTTTTGCATTCTTGTCTGCATCATGGCATCCATATGAAATTGCTATTTCTAACTATCCATTTATGCAAGCAACTAAAATGGGGAAGCAAACCTTCCCAAGCTTCCACACCAAATGCAATTGCTTAACTTGGCAAACAAATCATTCTTGTACTTCCAAAATGTTTAGGAAGTTCCAAGTTTACCTTTTATAACCAATTCTCAAATTTCAAATATTGCCAAATAAGAAATGAATTTGAGAATTCCAAATTGGTTCAATTCAAATCCTATTTTGAAATCAAGCTAAGCCTTCCAAAAATTCAAACTAAAATTATGGGGAGCTTCATTTTCATATTAGGAGCCTCCATGAATAATTCCATTATTTTTGGAAATGCTTAAGTGCCCCAAATAATTATAATTTGGAAATGGTCAAAAATGGCTATATTTAAAACCTATGAACAATTGTTGTCCAAAACATTTTATTTTGGAACACAAAATTTTTTGGAGCTTCTAAAGGTCAAGGGAAGTCCACATGAATTTTTTCTGATTTTATAAAAATGATTCAGTGCCTAAATTAAATCGCTAAAGGGGATGCTGGACCTTTTTTGTATTTTAATTAAATGTGCCAGGTTTTTTTTTTTTGGAAAATTGCCTTCTTCTCCACAGTGCGCCCGGCACTGGCACCATGCCGGGGCACCCATGCCGGCGTGCCCCCTCGTGCGCATGCCCCCGTGGACATTGTGGTCACCCCCACCTGGACCCCCACCTTCTCCCGCACCCATTCCTCCGCTCACCTGCTCCCCCGCCTCTCTCGCTTGTCCTCCCAAGCCCCGCCATTGCCGCCACTGTGCCGAGCTCGTCGCCGTCGTCCCGGGCCTCCCCGCACGGATCGAAGAGCACAGAAAGCTCCGCCTCGACCTCATCTCCCTCCTCACCAGCGGAATCGAGCCGGGGTAGCTCGGTTCCGACGAATCCGTCCTCGACTGCCTCGCCCACGACCGACGTCGCCGGGCTCGATTCCGGCGTCCTCGACCACCCCGCCGTCGTCGAGCACCCACAAATCAACGGGGGTGAGTTCATTGTCCTTTCTAGGCTCTTCCCGCGCCCCTTTTCCCTCTCGCCGTCGCCTCCGCCGTCGGTCGTCGTCGACCCGCCGATGCCGTGCTCCCGGCCTGGGCACCGGCCTGTCCGGCCAAAGGCCGGCTGGCTCGGTAGGGTGCCCGGCCTGGACACCCGGTTTGGGCCGGCAGCCTCGGGCGCCCTCCCGGCCTGGGAGCCCAGCCTGGGCCGGCCGAAGGCCGAAGCCTTCGGGCCTGCACCCGGCCTTGAGCCCGGCCTGGCCGACCTGAGGCCGGCCCGCCAGTGTTTTGCTTTTCTTTTTGGTTTTAAAATGAAATAAAATAATTGAGATCTTTTTAAATAATGCTCCAAATTTGACGAATCATTTATCAAATTATTCAGAAAAACAAACCCTACATGTTAGAATCATTGAAATGATCTTTTGAGTTTATATTTTTTTTGTTGTTTGTTAAGAATTCCTAAAATGGTATAAATAATACCTAATTTGGGAAAAATCATAATTCGATAAATATTTAACCAAAAATTATGAATAAAATATCAAAATGATCAGTGTTTCAAATGCTATCAAACCATGCTAATATCACATCATGATCACAAATATTTATTTGATGTTATTCTTTAAATGATTAAACGAATTAAATTCAATTAATCATTTAATTCACTATTTATTCATCGATAATTGGAAATTCACAAATGAGGTACCAAAATGATTGGAAGAACAAAACCTACTTAACCATGTCATGTTCATGCATATATAACCCACGTCTTTGGTAGTGTAATAACTTATAAATAATGTGGTCACTAAGATAAATATGGGGTTGTTTCCAAATAATTGCACTAATTATTTGGAACTCCATTTAATTTGTTAGATAAATTAAATGATGATATCTTTGCATAAACTTGTCATGACATCATGTGATTGTGCATTGCACCTTGTCTTCGTGTTATTTATTGTTCTTCTGTTATTATTTTGGGTATCGATAGATTCCGGAGTCGAGGTTAACCCTACCTACCCCGACGAGCCGTACTACACGCCCCGGCAGCAAGGCAAGAGATAACCTAACCTTCTTGGCATCTAGCATCCTATTGCTTTATAAACTTATTTTATCCACCATAATATTGCATGCGATTCCAATGACAATTTTGGTCAATGCTAGAGTATCCTATGTATGCATGTTTTTCCCCTGAACCGTCACATGCTTCCCCTCCTATGAAACCTAGGTTTGATGTGTTGGCCTGAGACAAAGATATATTGTTGTTTATATATGCCTAGCTATGCTTAGCCATGCTTAGCCGAATGCTAGTTATGTCCGTTGATTAATTTCCAGAATTATGATGTTGATGGAATGTTTCAGACATGGTGGTTGCTCGTGGTACTTAATTAAATTGCTAAGAAGGCTTGGATGAGTTGCCATCGGGGATGGTGTTTTGTCTCATTCTTGCCCCTAGGTGCGAGTTCCTGTCTTCGGACTCAAGGTTTGAGCGTGCTGCCATTGGTGGGGGTATGGGCTCCTTACTAACTGAATAACTTGTGCGGGCGTATCCAATGGTCCTCTAGTTTGCTGTTTCTAGTTGCGTGTGGGTGTGTGAGTGGAAAAGAGAAATGATGAGGATGATGGTGTTTAGGATGTGGCGATGGGGGCAGGGGCTGAAGTAGGCTGGGTAAACTTGTCCTGTCGCCACAGATGACTCTTGGATAGTCTCATGCGAGGTAAAGGTTTAACCGCGCCCACTCGCCGACCTTTCCCGGAAGAGGGCCAATCAGGTGAGCTGGACGGTACCAATGGGTAAATTAGTACACCCCTGCAGGGTTTAATCTTTTCGAAAAGCCGTGTCCACGGTTATGGACGCCTTGGGAATGGATTTACGGGATCATAAATAACTTTAACTTAATTAAAATTTGGCAGCTAAAGGTTGCAACTCAACGTGTGATAAAAGGTTCATTTCCTCGAGGGTGATTCGAGGGAGTGCCTTGGTGGAGATGAGAGTTGAGAAATGGTTACAAAGGGGTTCGATGAGAACCAAAGATGAAAGTTTACTCTCTTATCCCCTTTATGAAAAATACTCTGAGTAGTCGATGCCATGGGTCATTTATATCTTGGTTTATGAAAACTGGCTTTATGCAAAATAACTACTATTTTAGAGCCTCCGTCATCATTGGGCCTATATCGCCCTACTAAACTTGCGAGTACGTCGTACTCAGTCTCTCTCTTTGTTGCTTTTATAACTTGTTTCAGAGGAGGACGACACCGAGCACACAGGTGGTTTCTTCTTGGACATCGACGAGTAGTTCGGGGTTCCCAGGTGGCAGCTTGGGACCGTGGAACAAGCTGGCTGGGATTGTTTATCTGTAGGCCTCTTAGGCCATATTTTGGATCTTGTTGTTAGACAACACTACTTCGCTTCCTCATGATGAATTGTTGGGTCTGTGACCTTTTGTGTGTAATATTTGTATATTTCTCATATATGAGTTGCTATATGATCTCTTTGTGTCGTAGAGTCTGTGATGTGCCAGTTGTTCCGCAGTCTTGATCTCTCTACTATACATGATAGCTATGTCTGAGCTTATGGCATGATCGAAGTGTTGCGTTGCCGATGATCCATTCCGAGCACGCCTGCCAAAGGTTTTGGCCTGGGATTGGTAACCCCAGTAACCTTCGATTGTGTAGCATGACCGGTTGCACAAAGCTTCATTGTATAGTTCTGGGGTCGGGGAACTACAATAGTGAAGCTTAAATGGGTTGTCACTCATCACCCAAAAAATGGGAGATTGAAAGTGCATCTAGTGTTCTTTCTAGTGGGTTTTGGATGATTGATGAGTAATATATTATTGAGTATCCACATGAATTTAGCCCAAAGTGTTGGTTTATGTCGTGGTATTGTCAAATCTGGCCGGGACAAGGGTGTCATCTGGCTAGGTATACACGCCGACGGTAGAGAGAAGATGTGGGGAGAGGAACGTAGCGGGATTCCGGTGATGGGATTACACACAGTTTACCCAGCTTCGGATCACACGACGGTGGTGTGATCCTACGTGCTGCTATAAATCACAATAAGGCAATAAATGCCAATTACAATGATGTGTGTATAGCCTGAAAGGCTTAGGTCCGAGATTCTGCCCTAAGGTGTCCCATAGGCCGGCTTATAAAGGCGGCCGGACCTAGGGCTTACAAGGAAGGTGCACCGACTAAGGTAACAGGAGTCCTAGACAAACACGGCTTCATTGTCTTCATCTTGTCCACCAAGCCGGATGGTTACTGGGCCTTCGTCTTGGATCCTCCTTAGCCGGCCTTGCCTTCTCCTTGCGCTTCAGTATAATGGGCCGCCCGGTAAGTCAGCCGACATTACCACCTGTGGGTGATAACCCCCAAGAGCAGGGGATCACTGTAGCACCTCTCAATGTGGAAGAAGGGTATTGATCCGCAGGAGGAAGAAGGAAAAGTTATCTATTCCCTACAACTAAAGTGTCACAAGTTTGAGTTGATTATGCACTAAACAGGTTTAAAGAACAAGATGGTTGATTTAACACAATCGAAGGTTACTGGGGTTACCAATCCCAGGCCAAAACCTTTGGCAGGCGTGCTCAGAATGGATCATCGGCAACGCAACACTTCGATCATGCCATAAGCTCAGACATAGCTGTCATGCATAATAGAGAGATCAAGACTGCGGAACAACTGGCACATCACAGACTCTACGACACAATGAGATCATAGTTCAACTCATATAATGAGAAAGATAGCAAATAACACATCAGAGGTCACAGACCCAACATTACATCATACGGAAACAAATATAGTTGTCTAACAACGAGATCCAAATTATGGCCTAAGAGGCCTACAAATAAACATTCCGTGCCAGCCTGTTCTAGGACGTCCCAAGCTGCCACCTGGGAACCCCATACTATTCGTTGAGGTCAACGAAGAACCCACCTTCCTGTTCGGTGACGTCCTCCTCTGAAACAATTAATAATCAACAAAGAGAGACTGAGTACGACGTACTCGCAAGTTTAGTAGGGCGATATAGGCCCAATGATGACAAGGCTCTAAAGCTGTATAGTGGTTGTTTTGCATAAAGCTAGTTTTCATTCTTACAGACATAAATGACTCATGGCATCGACTACTCAGAAGGTTTTTTCATAAAAGGGATAAGATAATAAACTTCGATCCTTGGTTCTCATCGAACCCATAGTAACCATTTCTCATCACTCATCTCCACCAAGGCACTCCCTCGAATCACCCTCGAGGAAATGAACCTTTTAACACACGTTGAGTTGCAACCTCTAGCTGCCAAATTTTAGTAATTATGTTCAGGTTCTCTATGATCTTATCGTCTATTCCCAAGTTGTCCATAACCGCGGACACGGCTTTTCGAAAAGATTAAACCCTGCAGGGGTGTACTAATTTAACCACCGGTACCGTCCGGCTCGCCTGATTAGCTCTCTTCCGGGGAAAGCTGGCAAGTGGGCGCGGTTAAACCTTTACCTCGCATGAGACTATCCAAGAGTCATCTGTGGCGACAGGACAAGTTTACCCAGCCTATTTTAGCCCCTGCCCCCATCGCCACGTCCTAAACACCACTGATGGGGGGATACTTTATAGGTAGGCCCATGGACCCGGAAAGTAGACCCGCCAAGACCAAGAAGGCCAAAGCCGAGTCATGTATCAAGTCGCATGGGCTGGGCTGAAGACAAGCCGACCAAGGCCCATGACGGAAAGGGGACCCGTCGGGAAGGAGTCCAAGTACAACCCGGAGCCCTAACTTGGAAGGCCAAGACGTAGAGTAGGATTCCGTGTTCTAGTATGACTCGGTGTAGGTTGTAAGTCCAGAGACCCGACCACCTTTATAAGCGGGGTCCTGGACCTTAGATCGGGCGAAGCCATCAAGTCCTAAGCAATCTAGAAACACCAGATCCATAGTCGCCGACTCCCCAGATAGGAGCCGGAACCCTGTAATCGAGATCAGATCTAGAGCAATAAAGAGAAGCAGGAAGTAGGTCTTTACCTCTAATCAAGAGGGGCCGAACCTGGGTAAATCTGTGTCCCTAGGCGAGATTAACCTCTCCTACGTACTTCGTGTATCAATGGCCCCAGAACTCACCTTCCCAGAGGAAGGACTTGCCGTGACAACCCCACGACAGTTGGCGCCCACCGTGGGGTCGGAGATGCGAGGAGTTGAGATCGTGGGAGCCGCTCGCCGGGCCATGGAGAAACTCGCCATCGGGCGAGTCTACACTGATGAGCATGGAGAAACCGAGATCGATGACTCCGGCTGGACTCCAGAGATGGAGGAAGTCGACGAGGGTTATCAGCTTGTCTTTGGAGGGATCAACGTGTTCGTCGGCATGGTTTGCGCGTCGGGTCTTCGCACTAACTTGGCGGAATCAGTATCAGAGCCAACAGTTGTTGTCGAGTCCGACGGCGAGGAGTCGGTCGGTACATCAGAAGTCGGCATCATCGCCGAGCCAGAGGAACAACTTGCTGTCAACCATGAAGAGGAGTCGCTGGCGGAGCCATGTGTGGAGCCAGATTACGACGCCGATTCAGAGTCTATCTTGCCCTTGTTCGAGGATCGGCTTGGGTATGGAATTGAGGAGGAGGATTACGCGGAGTCGCTAGTACGCGCCCGCGTCGTTGGAGTCTACATGTCTGGAAACGGCGGAAATCAGTTTGATCCAAGTCTACTGACAAAGGAAATCAATGCAGCAGAGCGGGCGGCCGAATTAGCCAGCGCTCGTGCTGCGTTAGAGAGGCAGCTAGCAGAAATCACAGAGGCAAATCGCAGATTGGCGGAAGAGCGGGCCCGGGTCCAGACAGAGGCCCAGGTTGTAAGGAGTCGCCAGGAAGAACTCACCTCAATTCAGTATCGCAGGGCGAGGAGTCGCCTGCGTGGCGGAGTCATTGTCAACCCTACTGCTTTGTTCAACACACCCAATGGCCCAGGCGCAGGAGCCGGGCTAGGAAGCTCATCAGCTGCAGGAGGCGGCGCAGGAGGAGGAGCAACACCACCACCACCACCACCACTAGAGGGACCCGGCGGCAACGGTACCAACGGACCGCCACCTGAAGGAGGAGTCGGAGGAGGATCAACAGGTGGTATGGGACCTCCACCTGGCAGGTTTCGTACGCCAGAAGGGCATTACTCTAACCCAATGGACAATGTTCATGCGGCAACTATGAGACTAGAGAACATTGAGATACCAGAAGGACCAGCGGGACAGGAGACCCGCCGTGCTATTGAGATGCTGAAGACAGCAATGACTCAGCAAGCTCTTTATCCAGCGTTTCCAGATGCAAGTAGGCTGCACTCGACACCGTTCAACTCGGGTACGAGGAGTTGGCATGACGAGTCTCACCCGGCCAACTCTACAAGCGCAAGGCGCCGTGAACAAGAGAGGAACAGGGCAAACATACCAACTGCCTCACGAGCTCAACTGGTGGTTGATGAAGCAAGACAGCGACGAGAGAGGGAGGCGGCCAGGGCACGGGAGGCTGAGAGGGACAGAGCCCTAGCTGGTCCAGATAACCAGCCTCAGCCAACCCGGGCGCACACAGAGGTGACTTTTCCTGGTACCTCTCCTTCACTAACAGGACCAGAGTGCCTGTCAAATGACATCAGGTCCGAATCTTTCCCCAGCGACTTCAAGGAGCCGTGCAAAGTTCCCAATTACGAGCCCAACATGGACCCGACTTCCTGGTTGGGCACATACGAGATGGCGATGAGTATCTGCAATGCCACAGGTAACCTGTGTGCCAAATTCATGTACCTTATGATGGAGGGAGCAGCCAAAGTGTGGATGCGTAACTTGCCTCCCAGATCAATCAATTCTTGGGAGCAGTTGAAGTTGACCTTCGTACAGAACTTCCAGGGAACATGCAAAAAGCTTAGTACCATAGAGGACTTGGAGCGGTGTGTTCAGAGAAAGGGCGAGTCTGCAAGGCATTGGATGAAGCGGGTGTCGGAGATCATCAACTCATCGCAAGGACTCCCAACAATTTCAGTGCTAATGGCAATGGAGAGAAATTGCAGCTACAATCCCTTGAGCTGGAAACTGGGTCGCATGAAGGAGAGCCTGAATCAAGGTATTCCCCTTACGATCGGCGAGATCATGGCAGGTGCTAATAAGCACGCTGCCACAGACAAAACAAAGGATCAGGAGGAAGGGCCTAAAGGACATGGTGGCAATGGTCAGAACCAGAATCAAAATCAGAACCAGAACCAGGAAAGCAACAAGCGGCCATATGGAGACAACTCTGACCTAGTAGCTAACACAAACACTGGGGTCAGACATAAGGACAAAAATTCTCAAGGGTATCAGGGGCGTAGGCCAACCACAGAGGAGGTTCTGGCGAGTCCATGCCCTAAACACGCCAGAAACGGCAAGTGTGGTCACACCTTGGGACAGTGCGTGGATTTGCAGCGTGCCAGGTTCCCAGGACCAGGAAATAGAGGCAACAACAACAACGGATATGGAGGAAACAATGATGGTGGAAGACCCGGCAACCACGGTGGAGGAGCCGGCAATAACCCTAACCAACCTCAAGCAGGAGGTAACCAACAGGGCGGGTTCCAGCAGAACCCGAAGCAGCTTCACGATGACAACGGGCAGTATTATGTCACAACTCGGCCACAGAACCCGAGTCGTGGCAATTACCATGTCTTCACAACAAGCACGTCCAAGCGTGCCAAGAAATTAAAGGTTAGAGCTGTCAATGCAGTTGAGCCGGCAATCCCACAGTGGCTAAGGTGGTCAGAGCAAACCATCACATGGAGTCGGGCAGATCATCCACCAAGAGTCGACGACCCAGGGCAGCTAGCCTTGGTGGTGGCACCTCAAGTTGGGGGCTACACATTGAATAAAGTGCTCATGGATGGTGGAAGTAGTATCAACATCTTATATTATGACACATTCAAGAGGATGCAGCTGCAAGATAGGCAGTTAATACCCACTGAGACAGTTTTTCATGGAATTGTACCAGGAAAGTCAGCCAAGCCAATCGGTAAGATTTATCTTGAGGTTGCTTTTGGCATAGTGGAGAATTTTCGTTCAGAGATTATGGCTTTTGAGGTAGTGGATCTCAAGAGTCCATACCATGCTCTCTTTGGTCGACCAGCATACTTTAAGTTTATGGCCAGACCATGCTATGTTTACTTGAAGCTCAAGATGCCAGGTCCAGCAGGAGTCATTACAGTCAATGGCAGCAAACAGATGGCATTGGAGTGTGAACTAGGAGATGCAGCGATGGCCGAGACAACTTGTGCTCAAGAGGAGCTGACATTTTATAAGGCAAACGTGGACCCGGAGGACAACTCGGTCCTAAAGAAGCCGGCCACAGAGGAGAAGATGAAATTCAAGTCAGCTTAGGATACAAAGCAAGTCGACTTCACCCCTGGTGATTCTTCCAAGCAGTTCACCATTGGGGCACACCTCTCTGATAAATAGGAAAGCGCGCTCATCGAGTTCATCCGTGAGAACTGGGACGTCTTTGCATGGAAGCCATCGGACATGCCAGGAGTCCCCAGAGAACTCGCCGAGCACAGCTTACACGTTAACCCTAATGCAAGACTAGTTAAGCAAGGTTTGCGCAAGTTTCATGATGACAGGAGTAAAGTCATCGGAGAAGAGGTGGCTCGGCTCCTCGCAGCCGAGTTCATCAAGGAAGTCTTTCACCCAGAGTGGGTAGCCAATCCAGTGCTAGTGCCAAAGAAAACAGGAGAGTTGCGGATGTGCATCGACTTCGCGGGTCTTAACAAGCATTTCCCTAAGGACCCGTTTGCATTGCCTCGTATTGACCAGATCATTGACTCCACAGCGGGGTCAGAGTTACTTTGTTTTTTGGATTCCTATTTAGGGTACCACCAGATCAGACTCAACATAGAGGATGAGCTGAAGACGTCTTTCATCACGCCATTTGGAGCATTTTGTTATACAACAATGCCCTTTGGACTCAAGAACGCAAGAGCTACCTATCAGAGGTGCATCCAGAATTGTTTCAAAGAACAGATTGGAATGAATATTCACGCTTATGTGGATGATGTAGTTGTCAAGTCTCAAAAGGCTGACACTCTGATAGCACACCTGACAGAAACCTTTGATAACCTGCGCAAGTACAAGATGAAACTCAACCCAACCAAGTGTGTTTTTGGAGTCCCTGCAGGCAAACTCCTAGGCTTCATTGTGTCAGAGAGAGGCATTGAAGCAAACCCAGAGAAGATCAAGGCTATTCACAATCTGCAGAAACCGACTTGTCTAAAGGACGTTCAGAAACTCGTTGGTTGTGTAGCAGCTCTCAGCAGATTCATCTCAAGACTCGGAGAGAAGGCGGGTCCTGTCTATCGACTCTTGAAGAAGTCAGACAAGTTCATATGGGATAAAGAAGTCGATGATGCTTTTGAAGGCTTGAAGAAAACCCTATCATCAGCACTAGTACTTGCAGCTCCTACAAATAAGGAGCCCATACTATTATATGTGGCTGCCAATGAAAGGGTGGTCAGCGCAGTAGTAGTTGTGGAACGATCAGAGGAAGGAAAAGAGTATCCAGTGCAGAGGCCTATTTATTACATCAGTGAAGTCCTCACAGAGTCAAAGCAAAGGTACCCTCAATGGCAGAAGCTAGTCTATGGAGTTTTCCTTGCAAGTAGGAAGCTTAAGCATTATTTCCAAGAGCATCCAATCAAAGTGGTGAGTTCAGCACCGCTAGCTGATACCATATCACATACGAGCCTAGGACAGCAATCAAATCCCAAGCTTTGGTCGACTTCGTCAATGACTGGACTGATTGTACATCCTCACCAAGTTCACCTTGCACCAAATATTGGACAATGCACTTCGACGGGTCCAGACAGCTAGAGGGCTCAGGAGCCGGCGTGGTTCTAACTTCACCAAAAGGAGATAAGTTGGCATATGTCCTTCAGTTGCATTTTGATTATACAAACAACATGGCAGAGTATGAGGCTTTGTTACACGGCCTGCGTTTGGCAAAGGAGATGAACATCAAGCGTATCAGGTGCTTTGGAGACTCGGATCTTGTAGCTCAGCAAGTATCTGGAACCTGGGACTCGAAGGATGCAAACATGGCGGCTTATAGAAGAGCAGTCGAACAGATAGCCGGGTTCTTTTCTGGTTATCAAGTGGAGCATATTGACAGACGCAAGAACGAGGCCGCCGATGCGTTATCACGACTCGGCTCTCGTCGAGAGAAAGTACCCCCAAATGTATTTGTGGATGAACTTCACCACCCATCAGTCAAGTTGCCCTCAGAGGAGGAGTTAGCCTCCCCAGATCCAGAATCGGAACTGGTGGCAGCAACACGAGCAATACCAGCATGCACAAAGCCCTACCTTGCATATCTCCTTAGGGGTGAACTCCCACAGGATGAAGTCAAACAGAGACAGCTCATAAGACGATGCAAGTCCTACACAGTCATTGATGGCGAGTTGTACAGAAGGAGTGTCATTAGAGTATACCAGAGGTGTGTATCTCTAGAGGAGGGCAGGCAAATACTGCAAGAGATTCATGCAGGTGATTGTGGTCATCATGCATCCACTAGATCCTTGGTGTCAAAAGCTTTCAGGCACGGGTTCTTTTGGTTAACAGCACATCTGGACGCAGAAAAGATAGTGCGATTTTGTGACGGATTCCAAAGGTACGCAAGGCAAGACCACGTGCCAGCCCAAGAACTCAGAACTATTCCTATCACTTGGCCATTTGCAGTTTGGGGGCTTGATATGGTGGGTCCTTTCTCAAAGTCGCCCTGTCAGAAGACCCATCTGCTAGTAGCAGTTGACAAGTTCACCAAGTGGGTGGACGTCGAACCCGTCAGCAGAGTCGACGGAGTATCAGCAGTGAGATTTTTTAGGAAAATAGCAACACGCTTCGGATATCCTCACAGCATCATTACAGACAATGGTACCAACTTATCAGTTGGAGAGATGGCCAAGTTCTGTGGTGAGAACAACATCAGACTCGACCTAGCATCAGTGGCACACCCACAGTCCAATGGACAAGCAGAGAGGGCAAATCAGGAGTTGCTGAAGGGAATTAAACCTCGGCTCCGAGTCCCCTTGCTAAGAGCCGCCGGGTGTTGGGTTGAGGAGCTGCCAGTAGTATTTTGGAGTATAAGGACGACTCCTAACAGATCCACTGGCTTCACACCTTTCTTCATGGTGTATGGCGCAGAAGCCGTCCTGCCTAGCGACTTGCTGCATGACTCGCCACGAGTCGCCAATTATGTCGAGACAGAGAATGAACTCGCTCGCCAGGACTCGGTGGACGCACTCGAGGAAGCAAGGGAGTTAGCCCTTGAGAGATCAGCAGTTTATCAGCAGGACTTGCGGCGATACCATGCACGCAGAATCAAGACTCGGACTTTCCAGGAAGGCGACTTAGTGCTTCGCCTTGTCCAAAACAGGGAAGGGATGCACAAGTTATCTCCACCATGGGAAGGGCCGTTCGTCATAAGCAAGAACTTGCACAATGGGTCGTACTATCTAATGGATGTACGAGAGCCGGCAAGTGAAAGTAAAGGAGCTGACACAGCTCATACGCTAGATCCCTATGCAGAGGCAAAGAGGCCATGGAACATAGCTCAGTTACGTCCTTATTATACTTAAGTTGTAATAGTTTTATGAGTTGAAAGGCAAAGAGCCCAGTGAGCCATGCCTAGATGTAATCAAATTATTATGATCAAAGGAAGTAAAGCCGGCTTCTGTGAATATGAGTTCCTTTAGTCGAGTCACCCAGTGAGTGCACTTTATTTTTTAAATTTTGATCATCAGGTTCTTGGGGGCTTGCTTTTCAGTGAAAAAAGTCAAAGCTTAGACTCTTGAACCCGGCACAGTAGCCAAACTTTTCCTAATTTTCTCGCTGGTAAGTCAGATGCATCCTGCACAATATGACTAATCTACAGGCATGGCTTGTCTCCGGCTCTCATGAATCTTAAGGGACATGAGGTGTCAGGAGCCTGTCAGCACAAGCTGTAAGAGAAGTCATGCAGGGCCTACTTATTCATCAGTGGATAATTAGACGGGTTATAAGAACCACAAAATGACTTGCATAGATAATACATATCAAATCTCACAGTTTAACAAGCAAGTCATTACAAGCCGATTGGCACAATTTCAGAACAAGTAGTTCAAAAGACCTAAAAAGGTTTTGCACCAGCAGTGCATCATTACAAAGTTTAAACACCAGTAGCACATTATTACAAAAATTCAAAAGTCATCCAAGGGATGATCCTCCAGAGGAGTCGACTTCTCAGACGGAACCGGGGAGTCCTTCTTCACAGGAGACTTGTTCTTTGTTTGAGCTGCAGAGGCAGGAGCCGGCTTCACAGGAGGCTTGGTGGCGACTCTTTTCGTTTGAAAACCGGTGCCTCTGGGACTCTTCATGTGTTTAGCCAGCTCTTCTTGTTTCTGGGCATCACCAGAGATAGCTCTTGAAGGAGTGGGCGCAGCAGGAGTCTTCAATATAGGCTCGGCACCAGGAAAAGGAGCCGCCAACGATAAGGAACTCGGTCCAGTAGAAGAGGAGGGGACACCAGCTGGGTCCTGTGAGGGGTGGCCAAATTTTACAATCTCAGGAGTCTCTGGAGCAACTCTTTTGTTCTCCATCTTGTTGGCAATCTCACAAGCGTATGGCCGCACCAGCTTCTCCTCAGCCTTGAAGTCGTCTTGGGTGAAGGGTTTGCCACATGTTGTTCTGGCTTTCCCATAGTAAGCAGTGCCGGCTCTAAGACAGTGGGATAATAACTGTGGGCTAGGGCAAGGATTCTGATGGATGCTCTCCTCAAAGAAGATTGCTTCCATAGCCGCATATACCCTGGTGCCCTAGACAACTCGTCCACCAGACGTTCAGGTTCTTTGGGGCACTTGCCCTTAGCATTCAGATATTTCACCACAGCACGGGCTCCCTCTTGCAGCCCATGACAGTGGTCAAGCATCTCATGAAGTTGTTTGCTAGTGGGCAGCTTGAGTTTTGGGGAGTCAGCCCCTGCAGAAAGGAAATTAGTCATCGTCAGTCTAAAAGTAGTTCTGAAAAGTGCAGAGAAGGAGTAAGAAAAAGTACAAGCTTACCAAATATATGTTGGCACATGGCCCCAATTCCTTTGCGGCAGGTGTCAAAGACAGCTTTCAGATCATTGTGTGCCTTTTGGGCAATTCTCTTAGCATCTGCAGATTCTTTCTTCACCTGCTCCAGTTGAGCAGATAAAGCTTTCAGATCCTTCTCCAATTGAAGAGAGTCCTCTTTCTCAGCTTGAGCAGACCTGGCACTAGCAGCTGCCTGGTCCTCTAGCTCCTTCATATCCCTCTTCATCTTGGAGATAAGGCTCTGCAATCACAAGTCAAATCTTTACAAGTCAGAATTGACAAGTCATGTCTTACAAGTCAGAATTGATAAATCAGGCTTTACAAGTCAGCGCAGAGAATTCATGAGCTCCAAGTCGTCACAAGTTAACAACTTGGCGCTTGGGGGCTACTCAGGAGTCAAAATTTTCTTTTACAACCAGCAGGCATGGGTCCTAGTCAACAAGTCATCAGCTCCAAGTCGTCACAAGTCAACAACTTGGCGCTTGGGGGCTACTCGCAGAGCAGAAATTTTTTCTACAAGTTAAGTACCAGTAAATTGCACTGATTTGTAGCTCCAAGTCGTCACAGGCTGACAACTCGGCGCTTGGGGGCTACTCGTGGAAAAGTTTTTTGGTCCAAGGACCCGACAGGCAGCAAATCAGCAGCCCCGAGTCCTAGTAGAGCTAAGGACTCAGTGCTTGGGGGCTACAGTGTGCAAATTTTTTCTATACAGCAGTGGAGTTCAATTTCAAAGCAAAGCACCTATCTTAGTCACAAGTCACCACAGACA
Source organism: Puccinellia tenuiflora (assembly GCA_012064385.1). Classification (NCBI taxonomy): domain Eukaryota; kingdom Viridiplantae; phylum Streptophyta; class Magnoliopsida; order Poales; family Poaceae; genus Puccinellia; species Puccinellia tenuiflora. Next base: position 581,486 of record QRDG01000391.1, on the reverse strand, counting down.
GGTGCTTGGGGGCTACTGCAATAGGAGGACGCTAGAAAGCATAAAGGGTAGAAGTCAAAAAGCTTACGTTATGAATCATGTGAAGAGACCTAAGAGCTGCTTGCTCATCATCTTTTAGCCTGGCGGATTGATCATTCAAGTCGACAGCCTGAGCATAAGCCTCAGAAAAAGACATATTATCAGCCACCCGAAGTCGGCTGTAGTCAATAGAGGACTTGGCCGGCTTGTCGTTTGGTTGAATAATGGGAGTCGCCTTCGGAGGAGCCAGATGAGCTTGAGGTGCGGCGACAGGAGTCCCAATCCCATAGGAGGGCTGGACTATTAGTCGAGTCGCCACCCGAGTCCTTGAAGGGGACTCGAGAACAGTGGGAGCCGTAGTGGCACCTGCAGATGCAGGTGTGGAGGGACCTGTCCTTGTGCTTGTTGTCTGAGAAGCCGAAGGAGGGACAGGCCCACGAGCCAACGTCACATCAGTCATGCTTGGGAGTTTGGCGACCTTGATGCAAGGTCGAGCCCTGAAATAGATAAAGTCAGAAGTCGGCAATAAATCTAGTGAAAAGGAAAAGCAGAAGTCATTTGAATGCAAATACAGTAAACAGAGGAGTCATACCCAGCATTAGTTTCCAGGTCCAAGGAGGCCTGAGAGTCCGAAGAGGGCATAGACATGCCAGAGTGGTAGGAGTCGTCTTTGCTAGGAGGAGAAGCCGACTTCCGTTGGTGCGAAACTGGCAGAGGCTCAGGAGCATCTGCGGGCCCATCGGAGCGCAATTTCCTCTTCCTAGCAGCAACAACGCTCTACACACGTTCTTCAGGCTTAGCAGGCGAGCGAGTTGATCCAAGGACTCGTGAAAGGGGTACCTTGGGGACAGCCTCTCGAGACACATTGGTACTGGAAGGAGGGGATGAAGAGGAGTGACGTCTCGTAGCTGAGGACTCCTCGGATGAGGTTGGCTGAGCAGCCGCGGTGCCAGAAGTTATGTGAGCCCGCTCAGTAACAGGAGCCTCCGGGGAGGACTCACCCTCATCAATATCTTCTACAATAGGAGCCTCTGGAGAGGACTCCTCATCCTCATTGTCATCATCACCATCATTTGCAGCCGGGGCCTCCTGAGAGGACTCCTCGTCTGCATCATCATCAGCATCCTCTGCCACAGTGGTTTGCTCTGTGATAGGGGTCTCTTCCTCAACCTCAGCCTCAGCTTCAGTTTCATTCCTAGTGCCAGCTCCAGAGGCCGGCTTCCAGAAGAAGTCGGTGAGCTGCAAGAGAGTCAGAGAAAATGAGTTAACAAGCGATACAGATAAAAACAAGTTAGAAATGTGGTAAAGTGTAAAGCTTACATCAGGAGCTGGGTTGGTGGAGCAGAAGGGCTGAAGCCCAAAGTGTGCCTGGTCCTTCACCGGCTTCCCGGTCAGCTTTTTGATGAGCCGACCGAGTTCAGGACCATCTGACAGTTGCTCCATCACCCGGAGGTCATCACCCGCGCAGCGAGTATACATACAAATGAGCCGAGTCCTATGACTCAGCGGCTGAATCCTCCAGGTGGTCCAGCATCTAACAAGATCCATGTTCTCCAAATTGCGAGATAGAAGAGCTCGAATTCGGACGATCAGAGACTCGATTTTGGTCGGGCGGTCTCCGGGCACCTAGCCTTCATAAGAGGAGTCGCCTCGAGGCGATCTTCAGAGAATAGTGGGAGTTTAGGTTCATCTGCAGGAGAGGTATCCTTGCAGTAAAAGAAGGTTTTTTGCCAATCCTTGATGCGGTTAGGAAAGACAGGTTTGGGAAAGACAGAATGAAGGCGCCGTTGAAGAGCGACGGCGCCGCATTGCAGAAGGGGGCCGCCAGATGTTTCAGGTTGGGGATTGCAGTAAAAGAGCTCAAGCCAGAGATCAAGATCTGGCTTGATTTGGAGGTAGTCCTCACACAGAGTGACGAAATTGGACAATGTAAGGATAGAATTGGGAGCCAAGTCGTGAATCCGCAGCTTATAGAAGTCAAGGAGCTGGCGGAAGAAAAGGTTACCCGGGGGCGTGAATCCGCGGAACAGGTGTTCTGTGAAAATCACAATCTCATCCTTCGCGGGAGCGGGCACCACCTCATCCCCTGGGGCCCGAGCCTTTACATTGGACGGGAGAAGGCCAGTCAGCCGGTGCGTCTTCAATTGCTCAGCCGTAATCGTAGATCCGCCCCAATCGGCGGAGATCGAGCGCTTGGAAGAAGGAGCTTTAGCGGCGGCGGCGGCGATGTCAACCGTCCTGCTCGACGAGGAGGCCTTGGCCTTGGAAGCAACCTTGGCGCGCTTGGGTGCCATGGTGAGCGGGCGGTGCGTGCTGCGCGCGGGAAAGAAAGGAGCAAAGAGAAAAGGGGAATTTGAGGCGAAAGGGACAAGTGAGGGTTTTAGGTCTAACCCTTTGCAATTTATAAAAGGGGAAAAACCCTAAGTGGCTACAGTAACGGTCCACTACAGATAAGTGGATAACGGTTCAGTGGCTAAAAGCCAGACAGGAAATGATAATAGAAACTAAAGTCACAGAAGTGGAAGGAGCCGGCTTGTCTCAGAATGGCGAGTCCTGTGACAGTGAAAGTTAAGAAGAGTCAAGTTCTTCAGTCCTTGTTCGCAAGAGTCATAACAAACTCGGCCAGCTAATGCAAAGGCAAGAGTGGTGACTCAAACAAGGGATGAGGATGGACTCATTTTATATGTGTGTTATATTTTTATGCAGGAATTCATCTTGGAGCTAGCAGCAAGCGACTTTTGAGCCTGAGACTCAGATTGGAGAAGTCGAATGAAGGAGTCGAACCAAGGAGTCGGAGGAAGCCGCCAAAGCTGCGCCCAAGATAAATTCGGGGGCTACTGATGGGGGGATACTTTATAGGTAGGCCCATGGACCCGGAAAGTAGACCCGCCAAGACCAAGAAGGCCAAAGCCGAGTCATGTATCAAGTCGCATGGGCTGGGCTGAAGATAAGCCGACCAAGGCCCATGATGGAAAGGGGACCCGTCGGGAAGGAGTCCAAGTACAACCCGGAGCCCTAACTTGGAAGGCCAAGACGTAGAGTAGGATTCCGTGTTCTAGTATGACTCGGTGTAGGTTGTAAGTCCAGAGACCCGGCCACCTTTATAAGCGGGGTCCTGGACCTTAGATCAGGCGAAGCCAACAAGTCCTAAGCAATCTAGAAACACCAGATCCATAGTCGCCGACTTCCCAGATAGGAGCCGGAACCCTGTAATCGAGATCAGATCTAGAGCAATAAAAAGAAGCAGGAAGTAGGTCTTTACCTCGATCAAGAGGGGCCGAACCTGGGTAAATCTGTGTCCCTAGGCGAGATTAACCTCTCCTACGTACTTCGTGTATTAATGGCCCCAGAACTCACCTTCTCAGAGGAAGGACTTGCCGTGACAACCCCACGACAACCACCATCCTCATCATTTCTTTTCCAACCACACACTCACCCGTAAATGGAAATAGCAAACTAGAGGACCCTTGGATATGCCCGCACAAGTTATTTAGTTAAAGGGGATTCCATATGTCCCCACCGTTGGAAGCACGCTCGTCTTGGTTCAAGAGGTAAAGAACTCGCACCTAGGGGCAAGAATGAGGCAAAACACCATAACCCCGATGGCAACTCATCCAAGCCTTTTAAGCAAATTAATTAAATACGACAGTAACCACCATGTCCGAACATTCCATCGACATCATAATTATGGAATTTAAACACTGGACAATATAGCATTCGACTAAGCATGGCTAAGCATAGCTAAGCATATATATACACCAATTATATCTGTAAACCAGGCCAACACATCAAACCTATGGTTCATAGGAGGGGAAACATGTGATGGTTCAGGGGACCATGCATATCATAGGATACTCTATGTCTTGATCAAAAGTTGATATTGGAATCGAATGCAATACTCTGGTGGATAAAATACTTGTAAACAATAGGATGCTATATGCCAAGAAGGTTAGGTTATCTCTTGCCTTGCTGATAGTGCTGGTCGCGCGGATCGTCGAGGTATTGTGGTGGAACCTCGACTCCGGAATCTACCGAAACACAAACAATAACAGGAAACAAAATAAATAACACGAATACAAGGTGCAATGCACACTCATGATGAGATGGTCATATTATGCACTGAAATGGTATTGGGCATGTCCCACAAGTTAAATGGAACCCCTAAAATAATTATCGCAATTAACGGGTTATAACTCCATATTTAACTTAGTGAATTAAGCATTTACCCAAAATGTCCAGTACTAAAATATGAGTTCTACATGCATGAAAATGACATTATTAGATAGGTATTGTTCTCCTGATCATTTTGGTACTTCGTTTGCAATTTTTCGATTAACGGTGAAGAAATGGTGCATTAAACGGTTATTCAATTTAAATCATTTTAACCAAATCTAAAATTGACATCAAAGGAAAAATTGGTTTCATGCTGTGATCTCAACATAACTAAACAGCCCTTGAGTTGTTGATCATTTTGGGCTATTAAACATAATTTTTGAGTCATTATTTATCAAGTTATGAATTTCCCAAAATGTGATTTAACTCTGCCATTTTAATTAATTAGTATAAACAACACAAAATTTAATTCTACAACTCTCTAAAATGGCATAAACTTATAGTTCATTGAATGTTGAACAAACTGATACCTCATTCATAATTTTGGGATAAATATTCCCCGAGTTATGAATTTACTAAACAATGATTTAATTCTGCCATTTTAGTATTTATTAATTAAAGGCAATTTAATAATTTTAGCTGACCATAGAATTGGCTCTAACAGATAGATAGATTTTTCTGAGCATTTTGACATATTGTTTGCATTTTTTTGATTTGTGGTTCAAAAGATATTGAATTTCAAAGTTCATATGATTTTCTGTCTTTTTATTAAATTCAGAAAAACGGGCCGAACCGTTTTTCACCGGGCAGTGGGCTAGCCACAGCCACTGACGGCCCGGGCCCGTGGACACGCTGGCGTCCACGCGGGCAAGGCGGCCCACGGTCAGGTTTGACCGTGGCGCGTGCCAGGACCGGCGCGAGCGCGGCGGTGACCGGCGGCACGGCCGTGCACCGATCTGTCGTGTGCGTGCACGCGGGAGCCCGAGAGGGGGCGCATTGCGCTCGGCACGACGTGGGGAATCTAGTGGCGGCGCGAAGGACCCTATGGTCGCCGGGTGTGTGCTCCGGCGACGAGCTACGGCGGCGGCGGTGGCTCGGCCTACGGCACTAGGGTGAACCAGAGGGAGAGGAAGAAAAGGTCCAGGAGGACCCGCGTCTCACCCTCGATGCGTGAGTGTGCCCGGTGGTGAAGGGGGAGGCCGGTACCGGCGGCAATCGTGCACGGCGGCCGGCGGACGGAGAGGAAGACGAGGACGATGTCGACGATTCCCAGGCTCCCGGCTCGATTCCGTCGGTGTGGAGGTAGAAGAGGTCACGGCGGAGCTCCTGGTGCCTTCGGCTTGTCCTGAGGTGGTCGGGATCGACGGCGATGCGGCGGCGGCTCCAGCTAGGTCACGGCCATGGCGGTTGCTAGGGTTAGGGTTTCCGGGTGCGGGGAAAATGAGGGGGAGAGAGAGAAGCTAGGGCAGCGGTGGCCCTCTTATCCACCAGGGCCTGGAGGCAGCGAGAGGGTGCGGCGGGGACGAGCGAGACGCGCTCGGTCGCTACAGCCATGGCGCTACAGCGCGAAGGAGACGATGCCGTTTTGCAGAAAGCCCCCTGTCTCCATTTTCCTTTTTTCTGTTTTTCTGTTTTCAAAATTCCGGCAGCTCAAAGCATTTAAAAGGGGCACTTAGACAATTTCTAAAATTCTGGAAAAATTCACCTAGCTTGTATATTATCTTAAGAAGCTGCTATAAAAATTTCAGCCTATTTGGAAAACCTTTTATGTGTAAAATATTTTATAAATGCTCACAGGCATTTTGGTTTCCAATTCAATTTATTAATTTTGAAATTTGAATTTCCCTTGCAAGATTCATATTTGAATTTATGGAACTTCCTGGACAAATATGATAGTTCAAATTGAAGTTTGTTTACCCAACAACATTCACCATCATTGATTTATCTATTGTTGCTTTAACATTATTTCATGTTGAGCAATTTAAATATGGATGCCATGATGCAATATGAAAAGAAAAAGTGAAAAATTTATTCATATTTTCAGGTTCCAAACTGGGGCTGTTACATTAATGTAACAAAACAAGAATGTAAAATTGTCCCAATCCTCTTCAATGCAAGAGGACAAGACAAAGGTTTTCTCTTATAGGAACAATGGACGTGGGTTCATGGGTTCACTCAATCCTCTCTCCCATCTATGGTGATTATCATGTTATAGATAAAAAGTACACACAATTGTCATGCTTTAATGGTAAACTTCTATGACGGCTACATGTCCTAAAACACATAGTTGAAAGAAAATAATCATTTGTGTTGCTAGGTCACCCTCGTAAGGCTAGCGTGGTTTGTTGTCACTCCCACATCATACTTCTTCCTTTTTACCCCCAAATAAAGGATGTTGGGATGTATTGTGTCACTCAATACATATGCCGTTTGTCACATCGGCCATCCCGTACCTACATACATCATACTTCATAATGGACAATATTCTAAACACTAGTGCAATGATTCATATTTTGTGTGCATGACCACATCTCTCTCATCTATCTACACTTGGTGGTGTCGATCACCTCATGAATTGATAAACAAGGCATTATGCATAAATCGAACCATCACATGCATCATAGAATATCTCCAAAGTATGACAAGTCATAAAAGATCCAACACAACGGTAAATGCATAACAAATATCATCTCATACCACAATATCCACCATAGGAATTACATAGATAGATCCATACTTATGCAAGGCACATCATATGGACTTCAATAATGATCATACATAGAGATATTAGATCAAGTTACCACCACAAACCCAAAGTCCAGGGGGTGGACTACTCCCCCTTCATCATGGTGATGATGGTGGAGATGTTGGAGAAGATGGAGACCACCCCGGCAGCACCCCCGCTGGAGTTTCCCCCTCCAATATGCAATTCCAGGTCTCTGTTTCGTGGTTTCTGTGTTTCTGCGGCGCTCCCTTCCGAAGGGCGTCGGTGACTATTTTATAGTCGGTTTTAGGTCAAGACGAAGGTTCTGGAGAAAAGATCGACGGCAACGGAGCCTCGAGGCCCAAGATAGGGGGTCCCACATGGCCAAGGAATCTGGCCGCATCGGCCCACCTCTTTTGTCCCTCGGGTCTCCGTTTGTTCGCTTCCTTCGCTCCTACGCTTTGTTCCTTCCAAAAACTGATGCTCGTAAATTTTCAGGTCATTTGGACGTCGTTTGGGTCCCTGAAACATCAAAATATAGAAAATAGGGTTTTCTGTCAGTGCAGGGTTAATTCCAGAAAAATAGGGAAACTGTGAAATATTCACAAAATCAATATAAAACAATGATATAACCCTTATATGATGCAAATATGATTGAAATATAAGTAATATAATGCAAAGTTCATGTATGCATTTTACATGCATCAGTGGGCCACCCTGGTATACTGGAATATGTACATGTCGATGATACCCCTATTGGGTATATCCCCGACATTAGCCCCCGGAAAGTTTTGAGTTCTCCAGCGGCCGGCTTCTTCGACGGGCTTGAAGTAGTTTCGCCTTTATCGTCTTGTCTTGGTTAGACCGATGTAGAACTTGAAGCTTTGCCGAAGAAATTAATCCGACATGTACTGCCGAACTGCCATCGTCTTAATTGCCGTTTAAGACGGATTGACCAGGACGTCCGGACTGATCGATTTTATATCGTGTCGGCTTATGTCCAGTGGAACTCGTCCGATTTCCATGCTTCTGAAGTAGACCGCGTCCAGTCTGCTTTCAGAATTGAGCTGTGCCCGCTGGTGCCGGCTTTATTGTCCATTAGGAACACAGTCAATTTGCATGTCTCAGAATCGAGTTTATTCGAAAGAGTGGAGAAAAAAGCTTCCATGTCCTGGTGGATGTAGCCCCCGAGGCTCATGTCGGCTTATGAAGTAAAGCGGCATGAGACTCAGAAAATCCGATGGCTGTAGCCCCCGAGTGTCGAATCGAAGTACTCGAAAGTCGGGTAGATGCTCAGCAGAACTTGCGTCATTGTAGATCCAATGGTTGTAGCCCCCGAGGCTCATGTCGGCTTATGAATTATGGCGGCATGAGACTCGACGCAGCCCCCGAGTTATCCATCAAAACTGTAAGTTTCGACGGACTGTAGCCCCCGAGGCTCATGTCGACCTTATGAAATAAGGCGGCGTGAGGCTTGATGAATACATCTCATCGGGCAACAGGGCAATGCCAATCTATTTAAAACCCAGGAGGCGGCTGAAGATAAGTCGTCTTACAGGTGACGTCCTTGAAGAAGTGGCAACAAAAACACCTGTAAAATAAACAATAACTGCATTAAGCTGTACTTTTAATGCAAGCTGAACAATTGTAAGGCCTAAGCTGACAGTTTTTTTTTCAACAAAAACATTGGGTTGCAGATTATCTGCAGTCTGCCATTAAGTTTTCTGGCTTATGCACTTTAGCCATATTTCGTGTGTTAGCAAACCTCTAGGACGGAACGTCTGCTGGGCAACAGGGATGCAATACCAAGCTGTTTTAGACCCAGAACAAGTGCCGGCTTTTGGTGTCGAAATACCTACTTAGGCGACCCAGCACATAAGCGATCAGATGAATACTTTTAGGCGGACAAAACATTAGTTTCTAAGACAGCATGGCCAAAAAGCATCAGAAACATAACCACTAGCACGAAGCAAATTCGGGTTGACATTGATAGCTTAGTATATATGATCATCGGGAAATAAAAGATGGCGTGATCTCGAAGAGCGAACCAGAATTTATTTTATGAGCATATATAATGTTAACGAGAGAATTGCTGAAAACTTAGCTTTTTGGTGCTCTTGACGTTGATGACGCATAAGCCGGGATGCGGCGATGAGTAGGCCGCGATGAAAATTAAGCCGGACCGCGATGAAGAGTAGACCGCGATGACAAATTAAGTCGGAACGCGATGATGTGTCGTGTTGGCGAAGACGCCAAAACACGATAAAGCAGATGGCGGATCCACCTAATCCGGCGAAAAAAATTCAATCGCGAATGGCGATGATAATCATGCCGGAAAAGCATCAGGCCACGTTTAGCAATTAAGCTAGAACGGGAAAAAACATCATGTCACGTTGGTAATTTAAGCCGAAACGTGACGATGGATACGCCTCATGTTGCGTTAGCAATTAAGCAGGACACGACAATAATTATGCCTAAAAAATATCATCCGCGTCGACAATTAAGCCGGAACGTGATGACGGGTAGGCAAGAATGCAACGACGGGTATGCCGAAAGGGCGTCTTGACACGTCAGCAATTAAGATGGAAAGCGAGACTAATTGCGCCGAAAAGACGTCTTGCTGCGTCAGCAATTAAGCTGAAACACGAGGATAATAGCATCGAAAAGGTAACATGTTGCGTCGGCGATTAAGCCGGAATGCGATGATAAGTACGCCAAAAAGGCAACATGCCGTGTCGGCGATTAAGCTGGAACACAACGATGGGTACACCGTAAAAACATCGTGCCGCGTTAGCAATTAAGCTAGAACACGACGACAGATATGGCGTCAGTATGCCAAAGACGTAATGTCGTGTTGGCGATTAAACCAAAACGCGACGATAATTTAACTGCTGCGATGAACAAGCCTAATCGGCATGTCAACGGCGAGGTTGCGGTCAATAGACGATGTCAACAAGCAAGCCGAAGCTGCAATGTCTGTTGTGCCGTAATGACGAGTATGTGATGACAACCATTTAAGCCGGACGACAACGATGAAGTATATCGTCGAACTCAAGTGCGCAAGTACCAGTAGCTAAACTACCAACTGATTAACAATCAGTAGCTAGCAGTCTAGCACTAGTACGTACGCATGCAAACTCAGTGCAGAATTGATAGTTCGATAAGTATGCATGTCCGGTTGCTTGCTGTAATGGTCTTCAGCCAGACGAGGCTACTGCTTTCGATGCCGAACACAGGAGACGTGATGTCCAAATCCTGTGTGACCTCGATTTATCCTGCTCCTCGAGTATCTCCAAACATTGGAATCGGAAGTTGCTCCATCTTTTCCTTTGCTTGGAGCAACCAAAGAAACCAAGTCGAACACGGCTCGAATAACGCGTGATTACGCCGGCGACTCGGATTTGTGCTCGCGTGAGCTTTGCCGATCACGACGCCGCACACCTGATCTGTAGAACCGATCGGGAAGGCTTTGCTGAAGTCAAGCCCCCGGACCCAGCGAAGGAAGAGACAGCGAGGCTGATCATGCCGAAACGAACGAAGCCAGCCACAAGCGATCTAGACGCGGCGGAGGGGACGAAGCACTTGATCACGCCGGATCAGATGAGCCGGCTAGATGTGATGCCGATGATGATAACGTTGATCCCGCCCGGATCGTCGCCTTGACGCCTCTAGCCCCACAATCACTAGTAGAAAACAAGCCTTCCGTTTTGGCCGGCGGGAGGCTTTAGTCCCGGTCACGGCACGAACCGGGACTAAAGGATCCTTTTGTCCCGGTTCGTGCGGCTCGGAGGACGCGCGGGGACCGGGAGGCATCCGTCCCGGTTCTTTGGGACCCTTTTGTCCCGGTTCGTGGCACGAACCGGGACTAAAGATCCGCACCCGACAGCCCCCGAGGTGGGGTCCGATGCGGGAACATTTGTCCCGGTTCGTGTTATAGACCGGGACAAAAGGCTTATCTTTAGTCCCGGTTTGTAATAAGAACCGGGACAAAAGGTGTTTTCTCACTATATCACCTTCTTCCTGCCCGAGGAGCTCGAGTTCATCACCATTTTTCTTTTCAAGCTCCTCACAAAGCTCCATTTGATCCATATTTTTTTCCACCATTTGTCCACATTAAGTTTGCCCCATCCACCCAAGGCTTCTAATAGGTTAGAAACCTTATCCTCTCGGAGCTCGGATTCATCTCTATCTATATTTTTGCTCCTCATTTCATTGGTGTTGCATGCTAGGTGTTTGATGAAATGCCTAAGTTAAAATTACTCAAATTCTAGGCTAGTTGACTTATTGCTAGTTTATTTTTTTATATGCAATTTGTGTTCAAATTGAAGTATGATTTGTTGTTTTTAATTAGTGCCGTCCCGTTCGTGTCCTTGTCCTCACTGTTGTCGATCACCCGCGCCGGGTGCCCCGTCGCCGACACCACCTTTGTGAGCTTCTTATTCTTACTTATATGATTTACATTGTTACCTGTATAATTTTTCTTATTTGTATAATTGTTTTTTATATGTATAGTGTCATGGTTTTGATATCCGTCCCCGTCGGCCCTCGTCCGGTCTATGATTCGGATGTGGTATATTATCTTTTATAACTATGTTTTTAATTTCTTTATTTTAACAATTATGCCGACCAAACATTTGACATAGATATTTTGATCTAGGACATATATGAACCTGAAATTCCGACCGACCCTCGTGTCGAGAGGTTAAATTTAGTTGAAAGAGAAAACGATGATTTGAAAGAAAAAATCAAAAAAATTGAAGAAGAGAAGATGAAATTGGAGCTGTATGTTGCCGATGTCGTCGATGATCACAAGATCGAGATGGATGCAATGCGTAAGAAGATTAGAAACATTAGAAAAGATGCCATTAAAAATGAGGCTTGGTATCATTATGCCGTCGGATCAATTGTTACCTTAGTTGCGATTTTGATCACATTTGTTGTTGCATTTAAATGCATTAGATAGTTTGTATGTTAATTTCACTTTATGTTTTCATCATTAGGACTATGTATTACATTTGGTCAGTACTCTGCGGAAGGTTTTAATGAGAAACCTGACGCGACCACGGCTGAGCAGATTTTACCGGACTACGACCGAACAATTATAAAGGCACGTGATGCTCAGGTGCCGCCCAATGTTCTGAGGGCACGCAATATTCCGAAGCCGAAGGCGCGTCCATACGGTCAAGGAGTTCCTCAGCTCGGACAACAGGAGAAGCAATCGTGCCCCCCGCTGAGGGTGTGTTCCGATGTCCCTCGGCCTAAACAATTAACTAACAAACAAATCAAAAAAGCCGCCGTTGAGCTTGGTGTGACCATGGCTGAATACTTGGGCTCGCTAATAGAGTATCCCACTGCTGAGGTGATCACAGACAAGTACAAATACAAGCACGGGGAGCCTTTTGTCAAACCAGAGAAGGTCCCGAACCTTCCAACAAAAATGCGAAGATTGAATGCGTGGTACATGGAAGCAGCAAAGGAAGGGAAAAACTGGATCAACCTGGAGGTTAAAGAAGAGCATTACGGTCGTGGAACTGCCCAGGTCCAGGTTGAATTTGAAGAACTGTTTCAGTTATTCCAACAAGATGCCATCGACAAATCTATCGTCAGTGCCTATTGTCTGTAAGTATTTTTTTTCTGTAACTAAGTCTCTAACTCAGCTCGTTAAACATATTTGTAATTATCCTCACTCTATTATGCAGATTGAAGATTCGAGAATGCAGATTATCTGGAATCTATGACATTGGGTTCGTTGACCCACATGTCATTCATCAGTACAATCTTATACATAAAGAAAAGGAAACGGAGGACCTCTTGGTACTTGCGTTAAGGAAGCAAGAAACTAAAACACAAATACTATTTCCTTACAACTTCGGGTGAGTGTTAGTGTCTATACACCTTCTATACTCCATGTTAATTAAGTGTAATTGACGAGTAATTCGTGCGCAGGTTCCACTATCTGTTATTTATCATTATTCCTGACAAAGGAATAGTACAAGTCATGGACCCGCTACGTGATCAACCAGGGAACTGGGAGGACATGAAGGGAATGATCCAGAGGTAATTTCAATCATTATGGCACTACATCGGCAACTTTCATTCATTTCCTGGTATGTAGTAATTAATAAGTCATTTATTCTTTTTCATTGACTTCCAGGGCTTGGAAACGGTTCACCAACAGGGCTCCGGGTGAATGGACAGATGAGCTTGAATTTAAAGACATGGCGGTAAGTAGTTCTAGCTAGACTCGGGCATCTATTTGATTGAAGTTTAATAATATTATCATGCTTGATTATTATTTTGATTGAACTTTGTTCTTATAAAGTGCCCGAGACAGGGATCCGGAAATCACTTATGTGGATTGTATGTCTGCGAGTTCATTCGCCAGAGGTGTTATCAGAGGAGCAGACTCTTAGAACATCTTGAAGTAAGTAAACAATATTCACAATACTATTTTATTACAATCAATTGTGTTGAGATTCTCTCATATATATATATTAATTGACCCCTTCCATAAATTATATAGATCGAAGAGATGCGGGACATGCTCCTACCACAAGACCGCTTGCGAGCAATTCAAGAGAGCTGGCGGCATTCTTCTTAGATCAAGTCATAAATAAAAATGGAGAATTTTATTCACCGGGCAACTAGGGTTTTATGTATGTTAATAGGGTTAGACAACTTATATGATACTATATGTAAAGATTCGACAACTTATGGCGATGTTTGTGTAATTCCTTCTTTAGTTGTTTTGTATATACATAGTATCGTCGAATTGGATCCTAAAAAGAAAAACAATAAATGAAAAAATAAACGAAAAACAGTAAAACAAACAAACAATATAAAGAAAAACAGCAAAACAAAAAAAACAGAATAAACCTTTAGTCCCGGTTCGTGGCTAGAACCGGGACTAAAGGTCCTCTGACAGGCGCGGCACCGCGCGCTGCCATGTCGGGACCCTTTGGTCCCGATTCGTAACAGAACCGGGACTAAAGGTTGGGGCTTTAGTCCCGATTGCGCTGTCCCGGTTGCGCAACCTGGACTAAAGGGGCTGGGGAACCGGGACAAAAGCCCCGTTTTCCACCAGTGAATGGGCGCCAACTGTCGTGGTATTGTCAAATCTGGCTGGGACAGGGGTGCCATCCGGCTAGGTATACATGCCGACGGTAGAGAGAAGACGTGGGGGAAGGAACGTAGCGGGATTCCGGTGATGGGATTACACACAGTTTGCCGAGCTTCGGATCACACGACGGTGACGTGATCCTACGTGCTGCTATAAATCAGTATAAGGCAATAAAAGCCGATTACAATGATGTGTGTATAGCCTGAAAGTCTTAGGTCTGAGATTCTGCCCTAAGGCGTGCCATAGGCCGGCTTATAAAGGTGGCCGGACCTAGGGCTTACAAGGAAGGTGCACCGACTAAGGTAACAGGAGTCCTAGACTAACACGGCTTCGTTGTCTTCGTCTTGTTCACCAAGCCGGATGGTTACTGTGCCTTCGTTTTGGATCATCCTTAGCCGGCTTTGACTTCTCCTTGCGCTTCAGCATACTGAGCCGCCCGGTAAGTCAGCCGACATTACCACCTGTGGGCCACCCTGATATACTGGAATATGTACATGTCGATTATACCCCTTTTGGGTATATCACCGACAGTTTAATAGTTAGAAATATGATTCCTCAAAAGTAAAGCATGAACGCAAAATGAAGAGACAGCTGAAGTTGAGGACTCATAAGTGAATTTAGAAGACTGGGCGGAAATAAAGATTCAGGAAATAAAGTTAGCGAATCAATAAAAAAGTTGTGGACTCAAGTCCAAAATTAAATACTCACGAACATCTCTCATATATCCAATGTTTCAAGGGTCCCATAATAGGCATAAGCTATGAAGACACTCATACGGAAGTCAGCCCCACAGAAATAAAGCAATGTAAAGGTACGAGCCACTCATAATATGAAAACTCGGAGGTGAACATTGAAGACGTGGTATTTACTTTATAGCTTTATGTCTATTTGGGAAAATTGTACTATATCTATCAAGAGCGGCTAGATCTTCGAGGGAAAAGGTAAACTTGTTTTCCTACTCAACTCAATTCATTCTCTACAAAAGAATATTGAAAATCTTTTATTCATCAGCATGGTGAAAAAAAATGAAGCATTGCATTAAACACGAGGATGAAGTGGTTGCGGGTTTAGTATAACCTATGTAGAGTCCTGTTCTTCATCATGTGAAAACCGAAGCATCAAGTGTTTGACTACTCTTACTTGCAGAATTTTGTGAAGCCACAGCCGGTGACCATTGTGATGATTCCATAAACGGTATATCTTCTATATCTAAATAGCCAATCCCCACTACAACTATTTCTCTCAACATGCAGCCTCTCCACCTCAGCAACCCCACTATCTTACTCTACAGATATGCCACGTCATCACCATTTCCATGTCATCACATTTAAATTGAGTAATCACACGTCTGACGCCTCCTGCTTCTAACTCGCTGCACTGCTGCAGATTTCCTTTCGGCTCCCTCCCAGTTGGTAACCGAAGGCATATATGTTGCGCTCAACTGGAATCAATTGAAGTTTCGTTATAAACTCCACTATTATAAAGAATCATCGAGTCCACTTCCCATTCCTCCTTTATTAACTTTCTCGTTGCCATGCTTACGTTTAATCACACCCCACATTCACAAAACCCCAGCGAAAGGATCACATTTATTGTAATTCCTTCCTATCTTTTTTTAAATGGGGTCAAAAATTTCGACATGCTATTTATAGCAAGGGGTTCAATCTTTATACTTTACTGCATATAATCCTACTAGATACCTTCCAACGACTTATGGAAATTTTTAGGACCAAATTACAACACACTTGAGTTAAGTTTTGAATTACTTTTGGAATATCGGTCAAAACTCTTTTAAATGTGCACAAGTAACTAGAAAATGATAAATTCACAGTATTTGGGAGTTATCCATCCCACATGGTCTATATTTCATGAAAACTGGAATGGTATCATCTTGCACCATATTTTTTGTACTTGCTTCACTACAAAACGAAACTCAACTTTTTGTGACAAAAAGTTGGAAACTCCTTTTGGAACTTCTGTTTTTCATTCCAAGATGTATCTCTGTGACAAATATGGACACATTATTATGAATTATGCCATGGATATGTGTATTCCTTTGGTCAGTTAGCTTATAAATCAAGATAAGTCATACATGATAACCATCTTGGGAACACTTAAACCTGTTCGCGTGCATCCAACAGGAATTGAACCCATAAATTTGCCAATTATGAGTTAGACGCTTTAACCATTCAGTCATGGATGCTTAACAGGGTCATCGTACATCGTAAATAACCAATTTTCATATAGAAAGACATATCATAGAAAAATAAATGTGAATTTTGGTATTATTTATAGTAACTCGTATACACATAAAAGGACTCCATGCGAAAGGATCACATTTATTGTAATTTTCTTCATATTATTTTTTCCAAGATGGAGTTGAAATTGTCGGTATGCTTCATACAAGGTGTTGAATCTTTAGGATTTCTTTGTGGATACTACATATACTCCTGCTTGCGTACCTTCAAATAAATTTCGACGTTTTTTTGACCAAACTATAATGCCCTTATAATTCAATTTTCATTACTTTTGAGAAATCGGCTAAAACACATTTATTTGAGCACAAGTAAATAAAAAGCAAGAAATTCATCGTATTTGGGAATAGACCATCTCATGTGGTATGCTTTTCGTGAAAATTGGAATGGTGCCATTTTGCAACATATTATTTCGCACCAGTTTCACCAAAAAGCTATTGACGGAGGGACAAAGCAGTTGCATAGAAAATATTTAGGTGTTTAGGTTAATAGAAAAGGTGCATTGGTTTGTCCTTACATATTTGGTATTTAGGTTCATCAAACAACACGGACTCCTTCTAGTTGCAGGGAAGCTCAAACCACCACACTGAAATTTCCCTCCCGCCCGCCCCTATCGCCGCCCACCGACAGTCCCATAGCCGCGCATCTCCCCTCGTGAGCACGCCACCGCTCCTCATCCGGGAAGAGCTTCCGAGCCGGATCCTCCGCCATCATTAGATTCGCAGCCACACTTCCTCCCGAGCACGGTCACTCGTCCACTTGAGCTCATGCGGGAGTACATCTCAAGATTCCGACAAGGTACATTAGGCTCTTATCATTTGGGATTTTGTGGCAAAATCGTGCTGATTTAATTTCAATTTAGGAAAAGATCTCGTAAACGAAGATTTGAACTTAACACTAGACTAGAAGAAAAATGCAGAGGAGGAAATGACGAAGGCCGAAGAGTAGCTACATGAGGCCAAAAGAAAGCTAGAGCAGACAATGACGAAGATAGATGAAAAAAAAGTGGATTGAAGAAAAGAAGAAAGGAATTAAAGAAAATAAGATGCAGATGGAGCTACAATACACCGATATCATCGACAGACACAAAGATCCACGATGACGCAACTAGGTTTTTTTTTTGCGAGTAAAGGATGATATATTAATTCTCCAATCTTACATAAAGACCCAGAAAAAAAAGGAAAAATACAACGAAGCCCACTGGATCCCGACGATGGAGACGAACCGAAGCTGTCAATGGCGCGCCGCTGCAGAAGCTCCCAAACCTTGGATCGCGAGAGCCCACCAAGCGCAGACGGGAAGTCACGGAACACCGGCCCCGAAGTACCTACATCGGAGAGCGCCGACACCGCCGCCGTGAAGAACCAACATATCAACCTCCGCTTGAACTCCATCCAGATCCGCCGCGAACCCGGATCTGGTCGTGGTGAGACGACCTCGAGCGATCCGCAAATCCTCGAGCTCGGAGAAGTCACGCGCGTGACGGAGAAGCTCCAGGGAGCGCCGCCGCCAGAGGGGATCCACGCTGACAACAAAACCCGATCCAGCAGCTCCACCACCTCCTGAGCGCCGCCGGCCAGAGACCTACCGGAATCTACACTATATACACGCCGTGAGATGGGCTTCCCCAACCCTCCCGCTGCCGGAACAGCAGACGGAGGGGGAGGAACCCACGCCTCACCGGCGAGCGAGGTGGATCGACGACCGACTCTCAAAAATCGCCTCCTCTAGTGTAGCAGAGAGAGGGGAACGAGGGCGACTCTCTATCTCGGGTCACCTATCCCGGGCATGATGCATCTAGGTTGAAGATGAATAATATCACAAGATATGTATGCTATATTGTGTTGTTTGGCTAATTTAGAGGATGGATTTTGTTTTTTAGGTAATTTCGATGACACATGACCTCTTTGATTCCTAGAATCTCTAAAACGTAGGAATACGCAGGAATGAGATAAGATTGTGTCAATTGTCATCTCACACCCTTTACAAGGTCCTACAACTAACAATAACTAAACGAGGCAAAGATTTCTTCAACAAATTGCACACGCTTTCTCTCAGATGAAATGCCATTCACATGCTTGCAGAATTTTGACAATGTGCGGAAAGTCGAAATGGAGGCCGGGCTACATGTAGCCCGGTTTTCCAAAAAAAATTGAATCTGCAAATTTTTGTATCGAAAAATTCTGAAAAAAATCATAGTTATAGATAATACATTGATTTATCACTGTGAAAATTTTCCATCAAAAATTCCTTGTATTCTGTTCTGAGCAAAAAAGAGAAAATCCGCAGAGCTGACTCAGTGAACAGTGCGCAATCTAAAAAATTTGAAATCTTGCCAGATTTCTCTTTTTTACGTAGATCAAAATATTTCGAATTTGCGCTTAAAATTTTTCACAGTGGTAGATCATAGTATTATCTACAACAATAATGTTTTTCAGAATTTTTTGAAAGTCAAATTTGCGGATTCAATTTTTTTTTGGAAAACCGGCCTCCATATTGCCGCTCTCGACAATGTGCTGCTATATACAACATGATGCCTAACACGTCCAAGCTCAGGGTGGGCCTTCGATGTAAAGATCGAGGCTCTCAAAACTTTATCCAACAACATAGAGCAGCATCCACCATGAGGTTTCGAGCTCCTACCTAGGCTGACTTTCTAGTAAGATCTTATACGGATGATTCATGATTGATAGCTCAGCCCTAGAAGAGTGTGCATGAGCCAGTCAGTAGCTCATGATCTCACTTCCATCTGAATGCTCGAAGGCATCAGTAATATCGCACAACTCTCCACTCTCCTCATCGGTTTCCATAGCATCAACATCAGATTCTTCGTTGTCTGTGTCCTTGTCCTGGTAGATAATCGGTGTGGCCGCCACTTCGTCGTCAGTTTCATCATCAGCAATCTGGAAAATCTTTGAATTACTGAAATGCCAAAAACAATTGTGTTTTTATAGGAAGGAAATTTTACCTCGCTGAAACAGTAATCTAGGATGGTAGAGAGTTGAAGTGCTGATTTGAAGGTGGATGTTCTTGCATCAATAAGCTGAGAAAAAAATGCACTCAGTATAACAGTACCCACAAACCAACCTGACATATTTGCAGATATTCAATGCAGTCCAAAACTGTAACAATGCAGTCCAAAACTGTAATGATCTCAATTGTTTGAGGCAAATAGTTTGTTGCAGACATCTAGATGAAGCAATATATAGGGAAGCCAAAGTGGTAATCTTGATCAGAAGATTCTTAATCCAAAACATATTTGTTCAACGTACTGTTACTGCAGGTGACAAAATTACAAACCTGATAGAGCGAATTGAGCAACAGCAGAGAAGACTCTTGAGACACTATGCTACTCATGTGCCTGCTAAGTAGAGTTTGTAGCCACGGGAGCAAACAAACCAGTTTTGCACCCCTGTGGAGAAAAAAATATGAAAATATCATATGCATGCACGCAAGAATCACCGAATAATAGGAAAAGTAACTACAAGAGGCGAAACACATTTGGAGGCTGTACATTCTAGTCATGCCAATAAAAACATTAGATCCGAGATATAGTAACTAACAATATAATAGTCAATAGATACATGGTGTCTGACTGAAGGCAGTATCATAGTCAATGAACTGATGTTCTTAGTTAATATTACATGCAGCGGTGCACCACAAGTCCACAATACCACATAGTTTGTCCTGAAGTCCTGAACAATGTACTAAAGTGATAAAATGCATCCGAAGCTTTCGTACCTAGATTGTATTGACAACACGAAAAACTTCAGCAGGGCATCTGCTGGTGTGAGGAGTGATATTGACTTTATAATGACCTGCATGTAATGAAACAATAAAATTATCAGACAAGAGGACATATTCCAACAAATCACAATAACATAAATAACACCAAATCCTGACTTTTGCAGCTACCAATAACTGAAAGAATGCATCTAGAGTAATTGGTGAAGCTCAAACTCAATTAACTACTCCCTCCGATCCGTTAATAGTGTCGTGGGAAATTAACTAGGATGGTGCAACTCCATAGCTATACGTACGTCAATTATTTCGGATCAGAGGGAGTATTAGGATTGTTATGGGCCAAAAAGCAGGCCAGTCCTTAGCCTAACAGATAACCCCTAACAAGGATTGTTTATAAAGAATCCCAGCTTGACTGAATAAGACTAGAGGTCTAGAGCAGTGGTCAAGAGCAGAAATAAGGAAGGAACTCCGGATTGCACACAATTTACCCTTTTCCTGTGCACCTTTACTTACTATGAAGATATTCATTAAACATGGAGCTAATAAGGATAAAATAACCAGATGCTAGATTGGAATCACCAAATTCAGCTTCATCGCTACTAATATTTCCAAGTAATTGATCACAACCACTTGAGTAGGTCTCCCCAGTATTTTCTGATTACAACATAGAGAATCTCTATGGTAAAGGAAATAGAATATTCAGCGTAAAAAGACACAACACACCCAAGACTCCAAGAGAATAATATGTATCTGTAACATCATTTAATTAATTAGGAACTGCGAAGTAAAATTCTTTCCCGGTATGACCTGTGAAGACAAGTAGCAACAGAGGATTTGACATAACATTGCACACAAAAGAAAAGAAAGCCATACCTTTTCATCTCTATTGTACAAGCATTTCAACAATTCAGCGTGGTCATCAGCGCGTAAAGCTTGCTTCAGCAAAATATGGACTGAATCTGCACTCGGCGGTGCTAGCGAGGCTGATTGCTCTTCAAGAAATTTAGACTTGTTGAGCAAATTTAGACTTTCAAGTTTCTGCTCCATAGTTGGTTCGTCAAAATTATACTCTGGATTCCCCTCCTTGACTGTGTCTAGACGTTCCAACAAAATACATATTTTAGTCATAAAAAAGGTAGAAAATGAAGGGCACCCTCAATTTTATTTTCATGGTTTAGAACAATTGATGCATGTGACAGCGTCAGATATGAACTTTAACTGGGTGATTTGTTACCATTAGTAGAATCCAAAGCAGATGCTGTCCTTTTCTTTGATCTTCCTTGATCAGTGGGGTTTGTATTCTCCTGCTGATCTTCACCAGCCATCCTGCTATCCACTAGTGGCATACATAAATAAATAAACAGTTATCAATGATAGGAATCTAAACGAATACATAATCTGTAACTTCAATAGCATAACATATAGTCATAAAACATATGGAGACGAAAATTTGTGATCAGTTTACAAGGAACCAAGACCAAACAAAAATGCCAGTAGCGTTAAAACATGTATGCCGCAACCACAGGAGATCACCTCTCACACGTTTTGGTTTATTATACTACTAGCAAATTTGCCCGTGCGTTGCGACGGGAGAGAAAAAACATGTATTGTGACGCACATACACACGAAGTATGTTCTTATTTATACAGCCGTGGCGTGTCACAGAAACCAGCCAGCCTCAACGTGTCTCTTCCCGCCACATTAGCAAGGCCACCCGGTACACGTGCGCCAGTGTGAGCATAGCCATGCACTGCCTCACGCCACTCCATGAAGACATTTGCCCCTCGAAGTCGATAGTAGAAACGGAAGAGGATTCGAAATGCAGATTGACTTAGTTTCTCTGATTGAACTTTGTATTGACCCAAATAATAGGTTTAGCACTTATTTTAGGGGAAACAATATGGACGTTGCACGCACGCTGAAGATAAGATGATGTTTAGAGGCAGTTCGTTTCATTATGCCGCAACTTAATTAGCACAAATCATGTGTTTAGCACTTTCCTTAAGCAAACACGGAAACCTCCATGACCATCCAAAAGGGGAAAAAAGAGGTCAGCTCTGAACATAGCGTCACTGCTCGTGCATCGTCGACGGCGCCACCATTGAGGCATTACCTCGTCGCACCACCGTCCGCACCTTCTTCGCCGATGACAATCGCCTATGCCGTCAGCTGGCGTTCCAGCTTTCTTTACCACAATAATTGACTTCTTCAATGATGGGAGCACTAATCGACAGCTCCAAGTTGCATGTACTCATACAGTTTCTCTTGGTCTAGCTACGACGTCTCCTGCTCTGACCAGCGCGAGGAGATGGGAGCACACGTGGCCGGCGGGAGGCGCTTGGGCAAGATTGGGTGCAGCCTACAGACGCCGGCGGAGCTTACACGGTGACGGGCGCCGGAGGACATCGGACACATGGCGGAGGAGCTTGAACGTGGGCGAAGCATTGGCGGTAGGATGTGGGCCTCGGACGTGTACAACGGTGGCCTATTGCGAGGTGTTGCCGTGCTCGTTGGCGTCCTCTCTGGTCGAAAGCTTTACTCTGACTATCTGACACAGCCGCTCGCCCGCTCATGCAAGGAAGGAGGAGATGCTGATCACGGCGTGTCGTCGCTGCCGGGCGTTGGTTGTTCGTTCAATATCATGCCGAACCTGCAGAGAAGCACTGGGCTGGACGGAACTTTACTGATGTTGCTCCCTATCACCACCGTCGTCGGGAGAAGCACTGGATCCGGCCGTTCGGCCCCGTCCCGAGCGAGATGGCGATGATGAGGCACACACAACGCGAGATCGGCAACCGGAGGCATCGACAAAGTTGCTGCAGC
Organism: Puccinellia tenuiflora; assembly: GCA_012064385.1. Taxonomy (NCBI): domain Eukaryota; kingdom Viridiplantae; phylum Streptophyta; class Magnoliopsida; order Poales; family Poaceae; genus Puccinellia; species Puccinellia tenuiflora. The sequence continues at coordinate 558,709 of QRDG01000391.1, read as the reverse complement.
GACCATTGGGTTATGTACGGCTGTTCCTCATAGATTGCTGTGTAGGCTTCGTCGCCATGAACCTCGGCTCTTCCTCAATGGCACCCGTAGATCTAGGAAAAGGTAGCCAACGTCGTTTGTGTTGGAGAGGAAAAGGTCGGGCGGTTGGCGTGGTTCGCGGTGCGGCAAGTAGTATATAAATTAGATTCAGATCGGACCGAGTAGGAAAAGAAAACCAGCTTCGTGAGCAAACCGACTTCAGGAGTTGTAAACCTGTGGGGCGAGCGATGGACGACGTTAACAGCCTAGGGAGCGACGTACGAACGAAGACTTGACGTACGAACCAAAGAAGGCTTATCGCCTTTATTATTAGGTAAAGATTATTGGTTGACTACTGTATTATATCTGGCACAGAAGGTACTCTGTATTTTCCGCTTCCTATATGCTGGTATCTCGTTTCCTTACAGCTGCAAATTAGCATCTGAGATCCCTGTGTAACATTCACCCATAATAGAACATCAAAATAACACAATCGTTCATTGTGCCAGATCATAATGTTTATAAACAGGAGTCAAAAGTGTCATAACATCAAATTAAGCCATTTATCACAAAAAAAATATATAATTAGAAAAACACAATCATTCATTGTGCCAAGCCATAATGTTTATAAACAGAGTCAAAAAGTGCCACCATCAAATTAAGCCATTCATCACAAAAACAAAATTAAAAACATGCAAGCCTTTAACATTTAACATATGTAATATAGAAGCAAGAGAAGTGCTTCCATGACTTAAAAATGCAAATTGCACAAAACTAAGGCAAGTGCAGTTACCACTCTGTACTGAATACTGATGGTTGCAAATAACATCCTCATTTGCTTTTAAAATGTGAGGGCAGGCCTTGGTGCAGTGGTGAGGTCCTCCCCACTTGTGCCAAGAGGTCCTGGGTCTGCACTGCACTTTGCAGGGGCAAGACTAGGTTCCTATAATCCCTCCCCAGACCCCAGCTTGTGTGGGAGCCTTATGCACTGGGTCTGTCCTTTATTTGCTTTTAAAATGTGCCTTTTGCCGCTTATTGGGAAAACACTGAAAGCACTTCATTAAGTCATAAATTATGATAAACCCTCTTGTTAACTATATATAAGTTTGATTCATATTTCATTATCATGTAGTCACAATCTGCCAAACATGCCAGGCATGCTTGAGTGCGACACTTTTTCATCAACAGAATATGACTACTTACATGTGTTGCCTACTTGTTTTATCCAAATTGGGCATACATTAGTTAAGTATAGAATAGCTGCTATTTAAGCAACTCATATGAATCGGCAACGAGTACTTTGTAGAAAACCTTCAAAAAGCAGCGATTCAGAAGATTTGTGAAATAAATGCTAATAGGATACATAAGTATAAGACCAAGTTTATGGATTACAAGATATGAATGGTCACAAAACATCCTGCTGAACAACTGAAACTTTTTTTAACACCATAGAATAATACTGCAGATACCTAGACACGGGTAAGAGCTAAAAGTAAAAGCATCTCTTGCGATGGCCACAAACTCGCAAAAGAAAATGCAAATCCCAAGAAACATGGGAAAACAACCTACGTGGTTATGCAGCCTAGGGACATCTGTCAAATATTATAAGCACTACCGAGATAACGCCCTATGCCTGTTTATTTACTTTATTGTGCTAATAATGATGGTTGGACATCAACAGATATGTCAACAAACCTTTAGCATCTTGCTCCATGTTCCTTTCTTGCGGTACCACATGTTCCGAAGCTAATGCATCAGATTCCGCAAACAACTTGATGTCCTCACAATTCTCTCCCAATACTACAACCTTGAACTGTAAACAGCCTAGTGACCCAAACGCAACATGAACCTTAACTGTGTTGTCTTCTTTGACATTGCATAATTTAGCTAAGATAATTGGGATACGGCCCTTTTTATCAAGTGAATTTTTGACTGAGATTTTGGTGGGCACTACTTCATTTGGGGAGATGGTCTGTAAATGCCACACATAGGCAACACCTTTCTTCGATACTGCAAGAACAATTCCTCCGGCTTCATATGATGTGCTCCTTTGACACTCTACAGCCTTTGGCTGAGTATGCATGACAAGAGAGGCTGTAGAACCGATAGTACCATTATGATGATCACAAGACCAGACTTGGACTTCTTTATTATTGTTAGTACAAGAAGCTAAAATCCGTGCATCATCAGACACAGACATCACCTGGATAGGGCCCTGCAATCACAATGGCACGGATAAGTGGTATAGCCTCTTTCATTACGTGGCACATATGGAGAGAGAGAGAGAGAGAGAGAGAGAGAGAGAGAAAGAGAGAGTACATCTCCAGAAGGAATCTTCAAGACCTCCTTCTTGTCCTTAACACTGAATAATTTTGTTGTCTTACCCGAGACACTCATGAACTTCTCATCTGCAAAATCATAAAATGTAAGTTCATAAAATACATAGAATAGACAAGATAAATATCTAAACGATGACGACCGAAGGTTGCCATATTCACGAAAGACTGGAAATTTGATAGAATTAGGATCCCCAAAACATTAGGGGATAGAGATAAGTTATTCAGGGAGAGATACCGAATTAGGCAACATCGATTTATTATGGAAGATAGAGATAGAGTTTGTGTCTTGTGGGACAAGTCTAATTTTCTATATGAAGGGCCATCATGTAACTTTTTTATTGAAACAATGAAACAAGAAGTTAAGAACAAAATCACAAGCCTGAAAGTGCGGGTGGGCATTCAATTAATATGATTAATTCGGTTCGGTTTCGGGAATTTCGGTTTCTCTAAAATAAGAACCGAAATAATCATAAAGAATATAAACACTGAACGCTATTCACCGAAATATTTTTGTTCGGTTTATTCGGTTAACCGACTTTGGACGCCCCTAGAAGCTCGCGCATCACTTATTCACTTGTCGCAACACAAAAATAATAGATGAAGGCCCACCGCTCGAGGTAGGGCTGTAACTCTTGTTTTTTAAGGCGTAGATATTGAGAGGAGAAGTCATTAGGAAACAGGAAACATACATGGCTTCTTTACCTTGGTGCATAGGACGTGGAGCAGACCTCAGCCCTTTGTGCATACAAAATCTAAAGAATACATCCTTGGGGTAAACCTGAGGCTTCCCAGAGCTCAGACACATCTGGCCGTCCTATAGGATTGCCACCCGATCCTCACCGTCCGTTTCTTACCGTGCGTGTGGTAGATAACCAGCCCCCGACGAAGAAACCCTAGCCGCCAGCGCCAATCGTCGCGCGTTCCTTCCTCCCCCAATCCCCTCGCAGCTCCTCTCCGATCCCCCCGCCTCCCCCCAATCCCCTCGCACGTCTCTCCTCCTCCAATCCCCTTCTCCCGCTACCGATCGATCTGGGACAACTGGGATGCGTGCGTGCTCGAGGCCGAGCAGCTGCGGCGGGTGGTCGAGGAGGGGAAGCGGATGGGCGGGGCCGACCCGTGGTCCGCGCCCTGGACGCCCAAGGCGCCCGCGCAGGAGGCCAGGCTCGCCGCGCCGCCGTGCGTGCTCGGGGCCGAGCAGCTGCGGCGGTTTGTCGAGGAGGGGAAGCGGATGGGCGGGGCGCGGGACTCTAGGCTCAGGATCTTCTCCGGCACCGCCAACCGCCCGCTCGCGCAGGTGGGGTTCCTCCTGTCTCTACACCGTTGTTGTCGCTATCATCCTCGCGCCGAGAAGAACTCCGCCCGATCTGCAGCCACAGCCGCAAGGAGGAGCACGCATGGGTGAGCTCCAGTGTCTTCTTCGCCCAGCTGTCCGCCTCTCCGTCGCCAGCAAACTCTTCCGCCGCCGAGCACCCTCATCCGCGTCTCCATGGTCAGATAGAAGGTACGAATCTGTACCTTTTCTCTCCCTCCCTCTCACATCTCTTATTTGATCTACACATGGCTAGAGTCGAAGCATAAGAAGTCCAGTTCATTCCATTCTTGAACGCCTTAGGGTGTTGAGAACAGTTGCCAGCAAATCCTGAGGATTGGATACGAAAATCATGGTGGTTGATTGTTCCATCTAGAAATTGTATTGGATAAGAAAATCAGTTTCCTCTCTTTCTAAGCAGCTGGAGGCGACGACGCGGAGATGCCGCACGAGAGGAGCTTGGCCTCCGCTGCAGCGTGCACAGTTCCATGGTGTCCGGCTCCCCGTCCGCCTCCCCGTCGCCAGCGAACTTCTCCGCCGCCGAGCACCCTCATCCGCGTCTCCATGCATAGATTGAAGGTACGCAACTGTATCTTTGCTCCCTCTCCCATCTCTTATTTGAGTTGAGGTACTCCACGGCAAGATCCTCACACTTTTCTCTGTTTTTTCTTTGTTTGCGTTGGATCTGCTCATAGGTTGGATCTGGCTGGTTGAGATTCAACGTTTTCTTCTTTTCTCCACAGCTAGCGTTGTGATCTGCTCTTGGGTTGGATCCGGTACTCCATAGGAAGTGCTGATTTGAGGTACGTGCAAGAAAGAAAGTTCTATTTGTTTTCTTATCGATTGGCTACATAGAGAAGTAGATGCAGTTTCTAGGTTCTCCAATTAATTTTTGGTACTGGTGTACTTGCTGTCCATGCGTACAGATTTTGCTTGCTTAGAGATGGCCAGTAATCTGATTAGAACGTGATCTATTGCTTGCTTTTGTTCCTTGCTGATGTTTTCCTATGTCTCCAGTAGCACTTGATGTTTTGCTTGATGATGAGGGCTAGGATGTTTTGGTGCGTAAGTAGGAACTTGCTTGCTTAGAGATGGCCAGTAAGCTGATTCGAACATTTATATTCTTTGCTGATCATTGGTACAGTTTCTGTCAGTTCCTACTTGCTGGAGTATTCTTTCTTGCACTTACAGCCATTTTTCCCCATTGTAGGTTCCAAAAGAGTCCCTTGGTTTTTGCTGTTTGTCTGTTCGGTGTGAGAGTTGTCACTGCCTCACTGGTCAGCAGGTGAGTAGTAGAGCTTATATATGCCTCTTGTCTGTATACATGTCTTCTTTATCACTATTGTTGCTTTTCTATATATTTGCCTAATGATGTTTTTTGCCAGGAAAGAGTTTCAGACGCTTCATTGCCTTGCTGTTACAAGTTGTCCGCTACATTCTGTTAGGTAGCCCTCTTCCTTTTTTTAATTGTCGGTGCCTTAATTTCTATGCAAGTGTGAATCTGTATTTCTTTCTATCTACGTTTATATGCATATTTTTTCCCATGTGCGACATGCTATGATGTTTGGAGTGCCTAATGATATTTCTTGCATGTTGACAAAATACATTCGGTGTGTGGCCTTCTTTTGCGTTGTCTGTTAGCCCGTAATTAGTCATGTACTCCTCCTGAAGTTAAATCAAATAGTCTTAAACTTAGTAAGTTAATAATAACTTAGGTTCTGATTAGTTTGCATTTAGTTTTGCCTTTTGGTATTGTTTATAATGTTGTACTAAATTGAATGGCATCTATTTGTGTATAGTTTTTAGATTAATTCTTTTTGTTTCTCTATAACAACATAATGAGTTACCTACCATGGTAGCTCCCATTCTCCATTATATGATGATTATACCATGAAAATGTTTCTCTAGCAGAGATTATATAGTTATGTCGACCTTACTCCTGTAATCCGTCTTATGAAAAGGATAGACAAGATGTTCATACAGTAGTAATACCGCTGATGATCATTCTTACTACACTAAAATGTCACTTTGGTGTTGCTTGCTGATGTGTGTTAGCCCATTTGATCTCCTAGGTAGCTTTGTTCCTCACCTTCTGACCATGCCTTCTCATATTTGGCCCCTGCTTTAAATGTTCAGATATTTAGTTATGCTTATCTTGGCCAGAAAAAGATCAGCTCTTTCTTTTACGGAATACATATAAAAACCTCCTCTCATGCGCTCTTCTCTATAAATATTAATATCCGCGACCTCCAATTGCTTCTGTTGTTACTGGGTGTCGTGGGATGATGTGAACTCTTGTCCAGTACGGCCACCTCCTCTCGTGCCAACCTAGGCCTGGGCGGTGGATACATGCGGCGCCCGGCGTAGTAGTTGAGAATTTCTCAGTGGGATCTACCTCGATGATTTTCTACAGCTATTTGTGCTATGCTTACTATTCTTTTGCATTCAGTTAGTAGATGCTAATTCACTTTTGCAATTTCCTTTGGCCACTTGCAGGTTTAAGATCAAAGAATCCATGTCTCTAATGTTGGCCAATTTCAGACTGCACCCATTTGTTTACACAGTGGCATAATGTTCTCAGCTTATGGTGAAATATGGTAATCCGGTGCATGCAGTTTCATCCTGTAGATCTATTTCCTTTTGTTGTTGCTAGCACCACATCTGGCATATAAGTTCTTCACCGTGGACTAGGTTAGGTGATAATTGTTGTATCATTCAGTGATGCTCTTATGTATATTTTTATTCAGTGCATTGAATAATGCATTTGGTATGATCGCTGCTTGGTTTAGAACAGGAGGAGTTAATCCTCTTCTGAGGTTAAATATGTGTCTCCTCCTTCTGAAGTGATCCATTGGATATTGTTATTTTCCCCCCATAGATAACTTGGTTTCACTATTATTGGTTGGTTCTTGGCAGATTTCTTACGGACGTGGTTATTCTGGTTTCGTAATGAATAGCATATATATATATATACATGTGTGTCCTTTATATATGGTATAATAGCAAGATGGTTTATTTTCTTATGGGTATTCATTTAGTTATAGGCTTTACGGAGCTCAATTATATTTTCAAAAAATACAACAGATGTCAATTTCGTTTTCCATAGATATCATTTTCAATTTCGTTAATATGAAAATCCATATGTGTATGCTGGATAATTTATTGCCATTTTTTACATTCCTTTTATTAGCAACCTGATTATGAAGTAACGGAGACAGCAGGTGGATGATTCACACAAAGCAGAAAAACTCCAGGCAGTGGTTAATGGTCATGAATTGGTGATATGCTAGATTATAGTCATTTTGAGGTCGCATATGAGTACATTTCTAAAGGGGGTATATGTTCTCATCATTTGGTATGCTTTTTCTTATCCGTGCATTCTCTTCAGAGCCTTCTTCCATGGCGCCTAGGGTTGAAAGCCGCCATCATGCCCAGAGTGTTGCGCAGATAATACCTGCTCCTCGATAACTTTGCTCCGCTTCTCGTGAGGCCTCTCATGTGGCTGATTTTGGGAAGGAGATCAAATCCATGTAATATTCAGGATTCCGCTATTTACTCAATATCTTCTTCTTACTGAAATTTATTTAGCTGCAATTGGCGACAGCTTGCATGTATATTACACTGCTCCTCTCCGTTACATGACTTGTGTGTACAATATATTGTCTATCGGTTATCTGCCTTACCTGTGCAAGCTATAATTGATAAATATATGAGGGATTCATGGGCAAATATTTTGGTTTTGGGTTATTACAGACATGCAACAGACGGAATGTANATGAGTTTGTGTCTCGGCTGCGTCATGTCAAAGTGGAACCCATAGCAAGAGAAGTTGAAAGGCAGAAAGTATATAGTGAATATACATGTTATAAGTGTTTAAGTCCAAATTGCAATTGTGGCGTTTCAATAAGTATTTGATACTCATTCTGTTTTATGAAAACAGAACCTGCTGCTGAGATTGCATAAAGGATATGGAAGACGTTACGGAATGGTGGCAATCAAGGTGTTGATGCTGGCAACGATCTGTCTCTACATTTATCATTTTGGATTAGAGGATTTGAATAGTGTTGTAATCGAATTAAGTGTGATTTTAATTAGTGTGTCTTGCTTATGTGAGACGGTTATTCATGTTAAAGACAATGGTTGTTCTATTTTCATGAGTATCCTTTTTGGAAATCACAAGTTTTCGATTATAAGTGTATTATTTTATTATAATCTAGACGATAAATTGGTTGAACATTTATAAAATATGAGACATACTAAAATATCCAAAACTTAATAATGACAATTGTTTTAGTCGTGCTAAAGATTGAATAAACATTTTGATGTTTTATCAATGCGCCTTATTGTAAGGAGTATGACTAAAAATGCCACCCTTTGGAAGTGTGCCATGAGTTGCCGAAAATAAACACAAGTGTTGGTTGTATTTTCAGCAAATGTTAGATGTCATTATTTTGTGAACTCCATCATAAATGAAATGATTAAATAGGTGTATTTATTCGAGTTATGATATTTGATGAGATCAAATAAAATTCTGGAGTTTAGGATATTAGTTAACAAGAAAATTGAGTCTTATGATTTGATCAAAAGAGACAAGATATTTGAGTTATATGTTAGTATGTTGACTTGTGAGAAGTGTTATCACAAATTACAATGTTTAGAATATTCAAAGGCGTTTGATATGTCCTAAGATATTGTAATCACACACTATTTGATATTGTGTGGTCTCAAAGAAGGGTTTTATTTCGGGGGTTTAATAATAGCATTTAGATTTATTTGATAAACACTCTGTTTTAAATAAGGGTCTATTTAATGATTTGCATTTCACATATGAGTTATGTGAAACAGTGGTTTCATTAATTATGAGATAATTAGAAACTATTGCAAATAAAGTTTGTAGTATATTCATATGTGACTATGAATAGTGATTCCACAATATGAGACTAAAAGGGGCAAACCAATTTGTTGGTTGTGCTAAGTATTTAGTGGTTTATCGTGAAAAGGTTTCATTGATAAAAGAATTGATGGAATGGAAAAGCTAAAAACCTTGCTTGTTTATGTATCAAGTGGCACATATGTAAAGTGCTATGTTGGTTAAAACTTGACACATAAAGGAATTGATGATGGTGATCATTGAATTTCGGTTTAGCTTGTCTAAAGAAAAGTAGGATTCAAGAATATAAATTTTGTCAGGTTACAAAATAATATTCATGATTTACTTGTCATGTTTGAGAAACAAGACATACCTACGAAACTACAAAGAAGAAATAGAAACCTTAAATACGAAAGTGACTAAGAGTCATTCGATGTTAAGTTTAAATCACAAAGTAATTGTTGCTTGATTTTGTGAAAGTGATGTTTCACATATTTATTCCTCAAAAGGTGTTTTGTAGAGAATAAATAAAACTTAAAGCTAGTAGAGTACTAGCGTTTCGTATAAAGAGTTCTCGATATTAATAGTTAATTAAGAATTTTGGAGGTGTCCAAAATATCGAGAAAATACACGAGTGTGATCTAATTAAGATATGTGGTGACATATGTTAAGTTAGAGCAGAAACTATTTTCCAAGATCAAAATATGTGGTGACATATGTTTGAGTGGGAGCTAGTTAAATCATGGTCAAATATAATGATAACATATTTCTGAGTGGGAGCCAAAGTGGTTTCACAATTTAATATGTGTATGGTGTATATTTGAGTGGGAGTTTACAACATCTTGTTTGTGTGAAATGGAGATTTCATAAATGTTGTAAATAAGTCAGGAACCAACGTATAACTTATGAAGTTAGTATGAACGTCAAATATCCATGGAGATGGATGTATCTATGGAGGATAGATATGTTTGATAAGCATTATGTCAGGATGTTTAACCTAAGTAAGATTTTGAAGGAGTTCAGAATAAAACAAGAGAAGAAAGGTTCATCTGCTTGTGAGAAATAGGTGAAACATTGAGTTGATAACTCAGTACAAATGATGGTTGGAGGATATGTTAGAATTCGCTATGAATCGTTCATAGGACTAAACATATAAGAACCATGTGTTTGTATTTGACGATATGTGACCCAAGTTCTTGGTTAGAAGAACATGTTAAATGAGGAGTCATTTTTCCATGGAGTTGAGATAATAGAATCTAGAGATTGGTAGACTTGGTTGAAGTCATAAAACCAAACTAGATTAGGGATCTCATGATAGCAGAAGCGCAGCGAAAGCATGATCGAAAATATCGAAGTGACATGATAGCACTGTCGATTTGTGAGTCTACAACATATAGGAGTATATGATTAATTCAAGGATTAAAAGATATAATATTATGGTTTGAGAAATTTTGTTTCAAGACTGAGTGAGTTCCGGGTGCACATGCTATGAGAAAGTCCTCTTGACTGATCATACGTCATGTAGGCATAAAAGGGAAACGAAAATCTCACTCTCTAACCAAATATATTATATTCATCATGTGATGATGTGAATTATCATGTGATGATAATAGGTTTATCATGAGATGGTAAAGTAATGTCAAATTAGGTGACGTTGACGTTTTGCAAAGAACATAAAGAACTGTATAGTACAGAACACGGACAGAACCTCTTCCACGAGCAAACATGATCAGCACTGAGACTCCATGAGTGTTAGACACCATGAGTGTTGGATCGAGAAAATGTAAACTAGATTATTGACTCTAGTGCAAGTGGGAGACTGTTGGGAATATGCCCTAGAGGCAATAATAAAATGGTTTATTAGCATATTCATGTTTATGATAATAGTTTATTCTCCATGCTATAATTGTATTAACCGGAAACATAATACATGTGTGGAATATAAACAAACAGGTGTCCCTAGTAAGCCTCTACCGGACTAGTTCGTTAGTCAAGAGATGGTTAGAGTTTCCTAACCATGGACTTGTTATAGTCACTTGATAACGGAGTCATATCATTAGGAGTAATGATGTGATGGACAAGACCCAAATAATAAAGAGTTGCATTTGATCGTGTCACAACAGTTTTATTGCCAACACTTTTTGTATGCCAAGTATAGTTTCCTTAGACCATGAGATTATGTCACTCCCGTTTACCGGAGGAATACTTTGTGAACATCAAACGTCAGTTCGTAACTGGGTGATTATAAAGGTGGCTTTCAGGTATCTCCGATGGTATTTGTTGGGTGACATGAATCAAGAGTGGGATTTGTCCCTCCGTGTGACGGAGTAGATATCTCTGGGCCCTCTCGGTAATATAGCATCGGAAAGGTTGCAACCATGTGATTAAGTGGTAATCACGGTGATCCTATATTATGGACGAGTAAAGAGAATTTGCCAGGTAACGAGATTAAACTAGATATGGAGATATCGACGATCAAGTCTCGGGCAAATTAAATATCGGTGAGACAAAGGAATCGTATATGAGATTAAGAATCTCCGGCATCGTGGTTCAATCGATAAAGAACTTCGTTGAATATGTGGGAGTCAATATGGGCATCCCGGTCCCGCTATTGATTATTGATATGATCATGTCTGCATGTTCTCGAACCCGTAGGGTCACACACTTAAAGCTTCGATGTAGCTAGGGCTTGAGATTTTTGATGGTATGAACGAATGGTGATTCGGAGTCTCGGATGGGATCCTAGACATCACGAGGAGATCCGGAAGAGTCCGGAGAATAAGATTCATATAAGGAAAGTGGTTTCCGGAGGTATCGGAAAAGTTCCGAAATATTCCGGTAGGGTACCGGAAAGTTCTAGAAGGTTCCGGAAAGGTTCCGGAGGGCCCCACCTTGGGGGCCACGAACCTAGGAGGGCTCACATGGACCAAGGGGGCGTGGTGCAGCCCACATGGGCTGGCCGCACCAGCCCTCCAAGGCCCATGCGGCAAAGGCAAAGGTGGGGGCAGCCCTAACCCTAATTTAGGCGCCTTGGGGGGCAAGTTCCCTCCCTTGGCCGGCCCTAGATGGGATTGGGGCGCCCCCACAGCCCCCTCACGCCTATATAAGGAGGAGGGGAGGGCTGGGGCGCAGCCCCTTGAACCCTAGAGGTTTTTCCTCCTCCCTGGCCGCCGCCTCCTCCTTAGATCCACCTCTTGCCGTGCCACCTCTCCCCGGAGGGCTGCCGCGCCATGCTCCTCCACACCCCACCTTGGCGCACCACCTCACCTTGCTAGGGTTGCTGCGCCATGGTCCTCTCCTCCTCGTGCTTGGCTAGGCGTAGCCATGCTCGTGGAGATCTACATCATCAACGCCACCACAACCGTAGTGGTGCCGAGATCCATATAGCCATCTCCACCTTGCTTGCGGGATCAAGAAGGAGGAGATCTACATCAAGCCGTACGTGTGGATACCGCGGAGGTGCTGCCCGTCGTGGCACTTCATCGGATTGAATCCCGGTGTGGATAATACATCTCCTCGCGACTAGATGAGTCTAGTTGCGGGGATCGACAGACCAACCCCTGCATCGACAAAACGCTTTGAACGTTCTTCGAGGGTAAGAGATTGGATCTCATCTTCGCTACCGTCATCTAGTAGATCTAGATCCTTGGGGTTTATTCCGCTTGTTGCGTAGGAAAATTTTTTGTTTTCTATGCTGCGACCCCTTCATTAACATCCTTTGGAATAAAATCTGAAGTTTATTTGTTTGGCGCGTGAAGTAATTATTTCAATAATCTGAGGTTTTAGTTGTTGTTTAATGTGTTGTAAGTGTGCTCCCATTCTCTCCTGGCCCTTTGGATACTCCACATGTTTGGGAATCCAATGCTTTATTTTGGATGCCATATACATCTTAGGTTATGTTGAGCTTCACTACTTAGTGCAGACATTAGATTGGCTATTCGATGTTGACACACTTCACTTGAATATGCAAGGTCGAGCTGAACACCTCCTCTATTTGATTTATTTGTATGAATTATTGGGGTGCGAGCTAGAAGATAGAAAAATCTAAATGATTCATAAGTATTCAGAATTGTAAATTTAGATCTTCAAATGAAGCGGGTATATGTTGGCATGTTATTTTATAGAAAACAATCATGTCAGTATATTTAATACCCTTATTTATCTTACATTGTCTTGTCAGCATATTCTTCTTTCTCCATACCAATCTCTTATTGGTAGCAGGAAACAAGATAGGATACACAAAGTCACTTGATTAGAGAATTAAACGTTTTTCAACTTGATGGTTATGGTTGTATGCCTATTTGGTTATGATATATTCCACACGATGGTTTTATCTGTCCTCAAGTTTCATTTAAAAGTCCCCTTTTCGATGTTCTTTTTGTGAATACTTTGTTTTAGGATCTGAAGTGGAGTTTTTGTTTGCACTGCAGTTCAGTTCTTTGTGTTGTCTTTTGAGTCAACACAATATTTTCTGTTTACTTCTCTAGAATCGGTTCATTGATTTCATATCTATGTATTACTGAAATTATCTCCAAGTCCTGTCTATCATCTTCTTTCTTACTACATCATTTAAAACTTACTTTACTGGTATGCGATCTGAGATTATATATTACAATAACCTCATGTTTTGTTCTGTACTATACATTTGCATCCTTCCTTTTATCCTGATAAAAATATCCTTTTAATTTTTATGTGTTTGATAATTCAGTTTGGTTAGATGATTATGGCCGTGTTCATTTATGTTAGTACCGCTGTTTGACTGGATTTGTGATATGGCCGTGTTCTTTTCGCAGGTGCTATTCACATCTGCTGTTGGAATGGTTCAGGTTAGTTGTTTCGTATTAACTGGGAGAGAACGCCACTTGGATATCTGTGCTGATAACATGTTACTTCTTCCATGATTTAGACCCAAAGGCATTATTGATTTTTCAGGTTTTTGTTTCTTCTAGACGAAGGGTTGCCGTCGGTTAGCATATTTTGTCTGAGAGGAATCAATGCTCGGGTTAGGTTAAGGTCGCTGAAGCACCGATAGCAAGATCCTTTTAATTTTTTATGTGTTTGATAATTCAGTTTTAGTTAGCTGATACCTGATCGTTGTTATGAAGAGGTTTATTCCCTTTTCTCACTGCCTTTGAAGATGCCCATTTCTTTGTTACTATACATAATTTTAGATTTTTACAAACTGGTACTGAGCCTTTTGAAGAGCTTTTGCATGTGTACTTCAACATTGCGTTGGTCTTCCTATTTCCGAAAATTTTGATTGTACAGTATGGTGATTGTTGATATCACACGATTCTTAAGATATGTTATCAAATCAATTAGCATCTTATTTTGCTTATAGATGTGGATATAAATCATCCTTTTTAGTAATCTGTATACAATGTGACAACCACGGGCAAGAAAATGAAAGATCCGACAAGTGCCGCGTGGCGAGCCGCGCCGTTCGAATTTGCACAGGTACCACAGATCCGTGGTTCGAATCGACATTTGGTACGTTCTAATCTCTAATTTGCACTTGATTGCTTGCTCTAGCTGGATGAAATAGATCACTGTTGGTTAGTTCTGCTGTTTTTAACATGACATGCCTTCAAAATACCACTTCTGTTGTATAAAGTTAAGTTTACGATTATTGTTCTCCATTCTTTGGTACCTGCTCCAACTGGTCCGGTTGTTTTGTTTGCAAGCCAAACAATATTAGTTTCTAACGGTAGAGGAAAAGATGGTTAATGTAAATAGAAGACATGTCCTGATAGCCCAACTACTTACAAACACAAATCTATTAATGATTTGATTATATTTGTCGTCTCATTTAGCCATGATCCAGACATGTATCGATGTCACGTTGTTACATGATCTATGGAAAACAATTTACAGATCAAATTATGCGGCTAATACCATGTACCTTTTTATAGTTACTTATAACTGTTCCATGTCTATTGCTCATTCCTTTTTGCTTATTCACTATTTCACTCCCTTTCTACTAGGCGTGCAACATGGAAGTTGTTGAAATTCGGCAGAAAGTTATACCTGATGCCATGCTTGATGAGCTGGAATTACCAAGGTCTACGTCTCAGACCCGGTATTTTGTTTATTTCCTTACGCAGATGCTCGACACAAACTCTGCAAGGTATCATTGTTGCTACTTACCATGTCGGTCCTTTCTTTCTATACTGAATCCAATTACATCTTATTACTGTGTTCTATTGTGGTCATACAAAAAAATAGGGAACAATTATAAACCCCCGATGTTGGACCCAGCTGTAACTGCATTTAATCGTAGAAAACGCAAGCTGGAGCTTGATGGTAGGTATTCCAATTCATACTCTTTGATCTTACGGTACCTTACTTTATTTATTAAAACCTGATAGCACGTCACTGCTCTTCATTTACAGGTCGTAGAGGAATAGGTTTCGGTGCTTCAGGCCAGTAGGGAATTTGGTAACAATGATCAATGCCAGTAAAAGGACTTATTTTGCCTATACAAAGATCCTGTTCCTGATTGTCTCAGCAACACTGTGGGATATATTTTGGACCTGACGTGTGTCTCCCTGTGGATGCTACTGATATTAGCTGCCTCTGCTTTTGGAATTGTAGTTTGTGACCTGAAACTCACTGGGGGTTGAGTTCATGTTACTCTAACCACTTAAAATCAGTAGACTTAGCAGATCTTACGTATTATTAAACTTCCATGAATGTAAATATTATGTGCACCTACCTGCCAGTTAATATCGGTGGTTAATATGTAGTGACGAGAACTATGATCAAGTAGGTATGTTCCCGTGATTCGGCTATCCATGTTTATGGCAGTCTGTCATATTTCGAAAATTGAAGCTCTTTTAATCGTCTGAGGATTCGTTAAACTATACTATGTATACTTCATCGTTTGCATCTCCATGTTGCTTAAGGATTTCATTATACCTACTCATTTCACATACGATTTCAGATACGATAAAACTCATTCGAGTAAAATTATCCTTTAAATGATCTGTTTGAATGGTGGTAACCACGGGCAAGTAATTCAAAGAAGAAACAAACGCTGCGCGGCGAGCCGCGCAGTTCGAATCTAGTACTTCACTAGCCATGCACAATGTAAGTGGCATCACTCGACCTATTGTTATACTTGAATTGATTTATCTGTTTTGTGTGGGGAAATACATCAGTTGATTTGTGTTTCTAATATACTAGCTAGTAGTCGAGCAGTTAGTGCATAATTTTGTCGCTCTGAGCAACTATTTACATGGTTTGCGAAGTGACCGCGTATTTCTAGTTAATTTATTTTTGTAGCAGTTACTCCTTGTTAGTCGATAAAGCATGGAATTATATCGATATTGATTGATTATTTGTTAGTATATTCCTAGCAAACTATTGCTATTTGAAACTGGACCATTGAAAGACTGATTGTGAACGGTCTTCTGCCAGGGACACCGCGACAGCGGTGATCATGCTCCGTCGCCCTCCCGTTGCAGACATGGTTCCTCTTGTCAACTTTGTGGGACAACTATGGTGGGTCACATGGGTCTCTAGGATTTTTACTAGCAATTATTGGAATATAAAAATGGGCTGAGCCATTATAGGCCAAAATTCCAACAGTTTCACCAACTGCTTCCGTGTAAGTCAATTCCTAAAGCTTATTATGTGGGAGCTAATTGCGCGGGATAATCGTACATATCATCTAAAATTTCACTATAACTATGAACATCGAATAAAAACTCCGATACAATGTCGAGCGAGGATAATGTACGCCAGCGTCAAATCATGCAAGGAGATAAAACTGATTAACTGACTAACCCAGTGTGCCTAGCTTGATTACTTAAACCGGTCTGAAATGATAAAGATGGACCGGACAGTTTCGCCGCGGGCTATTTTATCAACCAAGAAACACTCGGTCCTTCAGTTTTTACTGATTCCTTATCCTAACTGGTCTGCCTCTTGATTGAGGAGATCTCTGCAAATAAATGTATTGCATCAGAATTCAGAGTCTCTCCTTTATTGGAAAGGACAGTCGGTCTCCACTTCCATTCAACTACTGGTATGGCAACATCTTCAGAGTTACTCGCATGTCGTCGGAAGAAGTCTTTTAGGGTCAGCCAACCGAGAGCATCAACAAGAGAACTGGTAGCAACCAAGAAGGCGCCAGATGGTAGTTTGAACGCGAAGGATACTGATTTTGTTTTTGCAGACATGGTTCTTCTTGTCAACTTTGTGGGACAGCTATGGTTAGAAGCATGTGAATTAGAAGAGCATGTCAGTTGCCACAAATGCAAAACAACTGGCACTCAGGGCGCATAGAAAGTTGCTCTGTTTTCTGTTTTACGCCTTTTCTGTTTCTCTATTGTTTCAGCTAGTATCTCTCTAGCCTGTATATATCGGACATATTCTCCTACTACTTAATTTATTTGGCAGAACAACTGCAGTTTTCCCTCAAGAAAAAAATGAGGGGAAGAAAATGGGAGGGAAAGCGACTACGAATAACATCGGCTCAACTGACACATAATATTAAACAGATAGAACGATCTTTGTAAGCACAAACTATTGGGGAGTATAGTTAAAGTGAGCACTCAGGATGCATAAAATATATATTTGCACCGATGAATATAGCTGAAATTACCACGTTCTCCAATTTAGGATATGCAACATGTTGATATGACGTTCTTCGTCATTACAATGACATCAATGTTTGCTCGGTTCATGTTTAAAGTGGAAATAATGGTATCTATATGAGGCTGCGGATCCAATAATTATGTATGTTGTACCTTCGGAGGTGCATTTTGCTCTGCTCGTCTTTGATGGCGCCCTGGATTATCACTTACATGGATACCATCCAACTATGCTTGTTCTTCATCTGGCATTTCTGTCCAAAATAAAAGGAAAAACAGAAAAAAAAAGGATCATGAAGGAGACAATAAATAAAGCATGTATGGGTTAAGAGAATAGACAAGACAGGTTATTGTACAATGTTGGTTCCAAAAAGGTTGTCGTACATTTGTTTTTATTACTGAAAGGTTGTTCTACGACCGTAGTCAAATGTTCTGAGATGGAAGGTAAAAGTCCAGGTGTCATGTAGGCCAACAATCCTAATTATAATATCTAAATAAAGCATGTATGGGTTAATACAATTGCAAACACGCACATTTGTTCGTGTACGACATGGAAGGTAAAAGTCCAGGTGTCATGTAGCCCAACAATCCTAATTATAATATCTAAAAATAAAAAATAGGCAGAAACTACAAAGATGTAATAAGTATCATGCTTCACCACACAGGCATGGAAAATTGGTCACAAAAAACTACAATATATTGAAAAAGGAAAGTATTAACAAACTCGTACCGAGTAAAACTTGAGGCTCACAGTTCAAAGGCAGCTTACCCATGATGAGTAATTATAGTTCATAATGAAACAAATGGAGATGCAAGAAATAAATTTTCATTCTTCCAATTGTCATTCTCGAGTTCCCCTAAATATTACCGATGTCATTCTTGACTCGCCGACCATGTACACAAAAATAAATTATGGTGGGACACCGTCACCTCGTGTACGACAGCCCTAACAAAAGTTTCTCCTTTACAGTAACCCAAGAAAAAAATCTACACATACTCAAAAAAATAAAGTGTTTAAATCATATTACATGTAGGAATTGAAAACGTCTCAAGGGATATACTTAACTTGCCGTATTCCTACAATAGGTCTAAAGAATCAATCATATACAGAGTACCTACAATTCAATGGTTGATGAAGCACTGGCAAAAATAATGAGGATTACTAGCGTGGCAATTCCAACTGTGTCCACGACCAATCAATTGTGATTGCGTGTTTATCAGAACTACATATTTCAACTTTAAAACACATAGCAAAACAAAGCAGCAACATATAGAAAGTAATATGATGCACATTGCAAATATTATAACTTTCATCATTAAGAAGAGCATTGATGCAAATCAGCTAGATTCCAAGAGAAAAACCTTGCAGGGTCATCTTCGAGTGCAGGGAACTTGGGAGGCCATATCATCGTAAAAGGGAATATATTACCCAACCCCCAATTCTCTTTTGCCATCTCATGAACTTTACGCACTATCATGTGCTTCACATCCCAACATAGTAGGAATCGACTCACCTCCAAAAACACGAACTCACCATTTTCCCCAACATATTTTAATCGGAGAGAAGCACTGCAATCTTGCATGCTCAAACTAGAACACGTCTCATGCAAACAAATAGTGTCCACGAGCAACCAGCCGTCCCCGTTGTGAAGCCAAACACTCAGCTGGAGATCCTTGACATGGACGAGATATACACCAGCTGCATCGCCGGCCCGTGACAACATGGTTCTTTCCGAGTCATACTCCACCCCTTGTGGTAGCTGGACTGTGGCGAAACTCGAGGTTGTCAAATCCAACACAACAATGTCTCTTTGGGAGGTTTGCATATAATAGATTTTATTACCGACAAGCAAGCTTTTTGGTTGCGACCATGCATAAGGGATCTGGTCTATGACCAAATTATTCATGCACCAGACACCATCTTGCAACATATACACGCGTGCTGTATATTTTCCCTCTCTAGTATAACGAATCAACATATACAAGTAGGACAGGTCGCCGCCTTCTTCTTCTTTAAAGTGGATTTTCTGGTAAATGTCGAAACCACCATCCCGGGGTTGGGGGCTTGGTAATCGTGGGGCAATGGCCATGCCTCTCTCTGGGCAGAGCAGGGTGTGCACTCCAACCGTGGATGGGCCTGTGTCCTCGTATTTCTTGATGAGGACGTTGCCGTTCCGGCAGTCTTTTATGTAAGTCGACGTGTGGTTCTTTTTGTAGGTGTCGAAGCTAGAGCTTGCACGGCGGATGACGGTGGCGAGCTCTGGGGACTGATGCACCATCGGGACGAAACGTGGTATGGTCCGTGGTACTTTTGTTTATCTATGTGTTGTGTTTTATCTATGATCTTGCATGCTCTCCGATGCTAGTGGATGATTTGGCCAAGTAATTATTAGTGTTATATGAGAAAGTATTTATGCTAGATAGTGAGTTCATGCCTCTCTTGTCTGAGCTCGGGTTGACAGAAACGATTAAGACGAGAGATGTGCTGTTGCCACTAGGGAGAAAACAGCGGTGTGATTTCCTTGTGTTATTTACATTGCTTACATTATGCACTTTGCTTATTGCAATGATTTGTTGCTTGCAACTTAATACTTTTGGGTGACATGCTGGATAGCGATCCCGAGGTGGATTATTAGTCATAGATGCAGTTGGATAACGGTCTATGTATTTTGACGTAATGCCCATATTAGATGAAACGGTGAACTATATTGTTTTATGATAGCCTTGTTGTGGGCCCACAATTCTGTCAATTGCCATGTTGTAATTTGTTTACCCATCATGAATATCTTCTGGAGAGACACCGCTAGTGAACTGTGGACCCCGGTCCTATTTTCCTACATTGTTTACAACCGTTTTAATAGCTTTTCATCATCATTTGCTCGCTGGTCATATTTCACTCTCTTCATATTTTACATCTACATAATTAATCCTTTGTGTTCGGCAAGCCGGAGAGATTGACAACCTCTCTGTTTCGTTGGGGGCAAAGTACTTGTTTGTGATTGTGTGCAGGTCCGTGTTGATCTATAAGCGTCAGAATAGATTGACACCTCGCTAAGCCTTCTCCAAGTCCTACTGGATTCGATAACCTTGGTTTTGTAATCAAGGGAAAACTGCTGCTACGCTACATCATACCTTCCTCTTGAGCTTTCCAGCGAACATGTGATCCACGCCATCACGGAGTGCCTCCCACGGGCTCTCTCAGCGGTGCACCTCCTCCATGCATACACGATGCGGAGACACTGCCGACAGTGGAGGACTCCGCCTCCTCTGACGAGGAATAGGACTACTCCTCCCCTGATGGAGAAACTACGGCCTCTTGGAGAACTCCGGAAACTCCGTACAAAAGAGTCTCTGGTCTAGGTTTCAACAATAGCTAGGAAACATAAGGGTTCTCTCAACCAAGACATAGTAAGGATAAGTGGGTGCAATTGGGTTTGTGCAAGTGGGTGCAAATCCTTCTTTGTCTCTTCGACCATGATGGAGGCCCAGCGGTGCTTCCTTGCTGCTCCATCCCGTACGCGTCATCGAGGTCTCTCTTCTCTCCCACCCTCCCTTTACCCCAACTCATTTCCCGTGTGAAAACCCTAGGCTTCTAGCCGAGCAGCGACAGTCCTCCAACATCGTTCTCCTCCTTGGAGGCGTTGTCCTGGGGGAGGTGGGGAATTCTGGGTGTGATGTCTCTTGTTCATAGGGTTGGCTACACTAAGACGGGGTGCAGGGTTTCGTGCTGGTGTTGCTCAGGCTGGTTCTGCATTCCTTTGATGCTTCACCGCCATTCGTGTGTTGTTGACTGCGTGTCGACACCCTCGCTTGGGCGAGGGGGAAGAGCTCCCCCGATGTCAGCAACATGGTTTGGTTGGCAGGTGAGCTGGCTTCCTTTGAAGATGTTGTCCAGAAACCTCGCAACCTTGTTACTCCTTCATGGCGTGCTTCCTTTCAATAGTGATCTTCAGTTTGTTTAAGCGCTCCTACTATTTTCAGACAAATGTCAGAAGGCAGTAAGGCGGCGAAACAGCGGGAAAAGAAGGTGGAAAGATTTAATTCTAAATAACCATTCCCTAATAATACTTGCATTTTGCGAAGGCACGGAGGAAACACACGTACAAGGAAATTGCCGTTTACGGAGATTACTGGAATCGACGAGAATCATTATGGACAAAATGTATCTAACATTACACGCAATGTTGGACTAACATAAACATGTGTGATGTCGTCAAACTTCACAGACGGGTATGTTATATAAACCGTGTGTGACATATCGCACACATTTGTTTGGAACGGATCGCTTGTGATACACATGACATCGCACACAGCTTTAGAAGTACGATGACTTTAAATTGTACCTAAACGATAGTTCACAGCTTCCATTTGTGTGCGACCAGGGAGCTTAAATTCTCTATATAGGTACTAGTGTATAAATATAAATAAAGAATGCCTAACAATAAATAGACAGGACAATGTAAGCAGAAACTATTAATTAGGGAAGAAAGTTAAAGTGAGTGTTCCCCATGATCATATATAATTTCAACCTACTTCAAAGATGTTAACCATAAACAGTTAGGCGTGCGTGTGTATTCAGTCAAGCACACGTCCTGCACTCACCCACGTTCTGTCACACGATCATGTCGATCGTGAGTGTACATGTCCCAGCACTAACCGTGCTTGTAATCGGGTATTTAAGCCCCAGCGATATCAATGCAAAGTGTGTTGAATCCAATCCCTGCTTACATGGTATCAGAGGAGGATCTGCTCAACCCTTTCTCGCAGCCCCTCTCTCACGCTTCCGCTTCCGCTCCCTACAATCCAATGGTGACGCCGGACTCCTCCCCTGACGGCACGCCGACCGGTTCACCGTCGCGCCCAGCCATCGTTCGAGCCCTCAACACCGCGCCACCAGCCTCTGTCCTCCCGGCCTCTGTCATCCAGACAGTCGCCATCCGCTCCCATGTCCCGGTCACTCTCGACCTCGCCGCCAGCAACTATGCCCAGTGGCGTCGCTTCCTCATCACCGTCATCGGCAAGTTCGGCCTCGGCGACCACATCGACCCCCACGCCACTCGCCGCGACGACGACCCGGAGTGGGTCATGATCGACCACGCTGTCCTTCACTGGCTCTACATCACCGTCTCGCCGGAGCTGCTCGACGTCGTCATGCAGCCCGAAGACACGGCGGTCACCGTCTGGGCGGCCATCGCGAGCATCTTCCGCGACAACCAACTCTCCCGCGCCGTGTACATCGACGCCGAGTACCACGCCGTCGTCCAAGGTGAAATGACCATCATGCAGTACTGCTCCAAGCTGAAAAGCTTCGCCGATCAGCTGCGCGATCTCGGCCAGCCCGTCTCGGAGACGCAGCAGGTCTTCAACCTGATCCGCGGCCTCGGGCGTCAGTACCACGCCTTGGTGCCACACATCACCGGTCGCGTCCCCCTGCCGTCTTTCCTGCAGGTCCGCTCCTTCCTCATGCTGGAGGAGCACCGCGCGGAGCAATCTGCTCGCCAGCAGTCCGCGCTCGCGTTCTACGCCGGACGTGCACCGGCTGCGCCCACCCCTGCACCTGCTCCCCATCAGGCGCCGCCTCCTCAACAGGCGCCCCACTACGGCGCGCCCTCTGGCTCCAACCAGAACAAGGGGAAAGGCAAGAAGAAAGGCAAGGGGAAAGCTCCGGACGCGGGTTCCCCTCCCACTCCCGCTCCCGCGGCACGCCCGCCGGTCTACCCCGCCCCTGCACTAGGCACCAACTCCTGGACAGGCTTGGTTCAGGCCTGGCCTGTCGCCTGGCGCGCGCCCGGCGCCGGCGTGCTTGGGCCCCGTCCCGGGACTCCCCCGCAGCAGGCGTACATGGCGGCCCCCCAGTACATGGCCACCCCACCCGCTTCGCCGCCCCAGTACGGCTACGCTCCGGGTGGGCCGCTCTTCCACGGGCCAGGCTCTACTGGCGCCGGCTCGTCCACCGCTCCGCCGCAGCCGTGGGACATGGCCCCTCTGCAGGCGGCGCTGAACGGCTCCACTGCTCCGCCCTCTCCGTCGAGCACCTCCTCGGAGATGTACCTCGACACGGGCGCCTCTGCGCACATGTTCTCCAACTCCGGTAACTTGCGCTCTGTCAGACCTTCTTCTTCCTCTTCCCAGATAGTCGTTGGCAACGGTGCCGTTCTCCCCATCACACACACAGGCATCGGCCAGATCATCACCACCTCCTCTCCGCTTGTACTTCGCAATGTTCTTCTCTCGCCCTCACTTATTAAGAACCTGCTCTCTGTTCGTCAATTAACCCGTGAAAATCCTATTTCCGTTGAATTTGACGCCTTTGGTTTTTCTGTCAAGGATATCCATACGGGGGCGGTGATTCTGCGCAGTGATTCCGAGGGCGACCTGTATCCCGTGCTCCCAGGCTCTCCGGCCGTGCCGCGCCGTCCGTTCGCCGGCGTTGCTTCCATCGACCTGTGGCACCAGCGACTTGGCCACCCCAGCCAGGGCGCTCTCCGTAGCCTAGCTAGCACTTTTCCTTTCGCATGTACCAAGTCCAGCCCGCACGCTTGTCATGCTTGTCGGGTTGGCAAACACATTCGTCTCCCGTTTGAGCAATCATCTAGCTGTAGTTATTTTCCCTTTCAGTTGCTGCATCTTGATGTATGAACCTCTCCCGTTGTCAGTATCTCAGGCTATGAATATTACCTAGTAATTCTCGATGATTTCACACATTATACTTGGTCATTTCCCCTCAAACACAAATCTGAAGTTGCTGCTGTCCTCACTGCATTTTATGCTTATGTTCGCACCCAGTTTCAGCTCCCAATCCTAGCCCTTCAGACTGACAACGGCCGCGAGTTTGACAACATCACAGTGCGCTCGCTCCTCACCACCGCTGGCACGGTCATGCGCCTGTCGTGCCCTTACACTAGCCAGCAGAACGGCAAAGCTGAGCGGATCCTTCGCACTCTCAATGACAGTGTGCGCGCTCTGCTGTTTCATGCCTCCATGCCGCCGCGCTTCTGGGCAGAAGCTCTCAGCGCAGCCACCTATCTTCTGAACCGCCGACCGTGTCGCTCCTCCTCGCCGCACACACCACACGAGCTCCTTCTCGGTGTTGCTCCAGACTACAGCCTGCTACGGGTGTTTGGTTGCCTCTGCTACCCCAACACTGCCTCCACCTCGCGTCACAAGCTCGATCACCGATCTGTCGCCTGGGTCTTCCTCGGCTACCCGCCGGATCACCGCGGCTACCGCTGCTTCGATCCTCTCTCGCGCCGTGTTCTCACCTCGCGCCATGTCACCTTCGTCGAGCATGAGTTTCCCTTCGCACGCAGCTCACCCACATCACCGTTGCCTGCTCCTAGCACTGACGGTGATCACGCTCTGCAGTACTTGCCTTGTGTTCCACAGGTTCAGCGTGGCTCGGCGGGCGCGGCTCCAAACTCAACTGGTGGCCGGCCACCCTCTGGTGGTGCTGCTGGTCTGGTCGAGGACGGAGCGGCCTCTCCCCCCGGCACCTCAGCCTCGGCCCAAGACGGTGCGGCGGGCTCCTCTCCCTCCGCGCGCTCGTCCCATTCAAGCTCGGTCGTGCGATCGCCATCCAACAGCGGCTCCAGCTCGTCGTCCACGCCTTCCTCGCCAGGGCCGCCGATCCAGTCGTGCTCACCACCTGTTCGACGAATGGTCACTCGCGCTCAAGCTGGCATCTTCAAACTGAATCCGCGGCATGCCAACCTCGCCGCCACCGCGGTTCCCACGGACGCGTCGCCGTTGCCACGCTCTGTCCGGTCTGCCGTCCAAGACCCCAATTGGCTCGCTGCCATGCAGGAGGAATTCGCTGCCCTCGTCAGCAACCGGACTTGGGAGCTGGTCCCTCGTCCGCCGCGTGCCAACCTCATCACCGGCAAATGGATCTTCAAGCACAAGACACGCGCCGATGGCTCCCTCGAGCGTTACAAGGCCCGTTGGGTTGTCCGTGGCTTCAACCAGCGGGCGGGCGTGGACTACGGCGAGACCTTCTCTCCGGTGGTCAAGCCGGCCACCATCCGCACCGTGCTCACACTGGCTGCTTCGCGCGGCTGGCCCGTTCATCAACTGGACGTGAAGAACGCCTTCCTGCATGGCACGCTGGCAGAGGAAGTCTACTGCCTCCAGCCCGCCGGCTTCATCGACGCCTCCAAGCCTGACCATGTCTGTTGGTTGTCCAAGTCGCTCTACGGCCTCAAACAGGCCCCGCGCGCCTGGTTCCTGCGCTTCGCCGGCTTCCTCGCCACGATCGGCTTCTCTACCACACGGTCCGACAGCTCCCTGTTCACGTTCACGCGTGGCCAGGACGCGGCGTTCCTGCTCCTCTACATCGACGACATCGTGCTCACTGCCTCCAGCACGGCACTGCTACAGCGCATCGTCACGCAGCTCACCGGCGAGTTCGCCATGAAGGATTTGGGGGACCTCCACTACTTCCTCGGCATCCGCGTCACTCGCTCCACCGCCGGCTTCTTCCTCTCGCAACAGCAGTATGCTGAGGAGATCTTGGAGCGTGCCGGTATGGACAACTGCAAACCGGCACCCACGCCGGTCGACACCAAAGGGAAGCTCCCCTCTGCTGACGGCGACAAGGTCGCTGACCCATCTGCCTACCGCAGCATCGCCGGCGCCCTGCAGTACCTGACGATAACCCGTCCGGAGATGGCCTATGCAGTCCAGCAAGTCTGCCTCCACATGCACGACCCGCGCGAGTGTCATCACAGCCTCATCAAGCGTGCTCTTCGCTATGTCCGTGGCTCCACCGACCATGGACTGTGGCTAACTGCATCGTCGTCACTCACGCTCCGCGCCTACACCGACGCGGACTGGGCAGGCTGCCCGGACACGCGGAGATCGACCTCCGGCTTCTGCGTCTACATCGGCGACTCTCTGGTCTCGTGGTCCTCCAAGCGCCAAGCGATCGTGTCCAGGTCCAGTGCCGAGGCGGAGTACCGCGGCGTCGCCAACGTCGTTGCAGAGTGCATATGGCTCCGGCAGCTGCTGGGTGAGCTGCTCTGTCCAGTTCGCTCCGCCACGCTCATCTACTGCGACAACATCTCCGCAGTGTACATGGCGGCCAATCCAGTCCACCACCGGCGCACCAAGCATGTGGAGCTGGACATTCACTTCGTCCGCGAGCGCGTCGCTCTCGGCGACATTCGGGTTCTCCATGTACCCACTCGACAGCAACTCGCCGACGTGATGACCAAAGGACTGCCGACGAACGTTTTCCAGGAGTTCCGTTCCAGTCTTTGCGTCGCACCTGACGCCGTCACGACTGCGGGGGGTGTTAACCATAAACAGTTAGGCGTGCGTGTGTATTCAGTCAAGCACACGTCCTGCACTCACCCACGTTCTGTCACACGATCATGTCGATCGTGAGTGTACATGTCCCAGCACTAACCGTGCTTGTAATCGGGTATTTAAGCCCCAGCGATATCAATGCAAAGTGTGTTGAATCCAATCCCTGCTTACAAAAGATACATATACATAATAATACTTATGTTTCATGCAAAGCTGAAGTTATGAGACGATCTGCAATTTAGGATATGCAACCTGTCGATGCTGATCTATGTTGATCTTCATAATTAAAATGACATCAAGGTTTTTGTTCGAATTCACGTTTAAAGTGATTATGCATGCACCTTGGGATGTGCATTTTCTCTGCTCGTCTTTGATGGCTCCCTCACTTATTAATGAAATGGATACCATCCATCTATGCTTGTTCTTCATATGTCATTTCTGCCAGGAAAAAAAAAGGAAAACCAGAAAAGGGATCATGGTGGAGACAATAAATAAAGATTCAATCGGTTTAATAGAGTAGAAAAGACAGGTTGTTGTATAATGTCATTCATTTTTCTAAATGGAGTTTTTTCTAACCGAGGTATTACATATTGTTGGTTCAAAAGATGTTGTTAGATTTTTTCTTAACTGAAAGGTTGTTGTAAAATCGTAGTCAAATGTTAGACTCTCAAGATAAATAATACATTAATTGCTCAAGCAATGCATATTAGATGCTTTGATACCCCCAAGCAAGAAGCAGGCACATTTTTCCTTGTGCAGCATCAGCAGTAAAAGAAACAATGGTAATGGAAGGTAAAAGTCCAGGTCGTGTAGGACAACAATCCTAATTATTATATCTAAATCAAGAAAATACACGTGTGCTGTTGTAAACTACAAGATGCGAGAAGTACCATGATTCAGCACACATGCATGGAAATTTCGCTAAAAAAAAACTACCCCTCCATACCGGTTTATTAGGTGCCCGCTAGCCCTTTTTCAGTAACTGCTAATGCGTACTCCAGCGCTTATCCCACTTCCCGCTCATATGTACATGGCAATAGAAGACTATACCCACTAGCGACTTTCACAAATAAAGTTCTGATACTCCTAATAAACCGGTTTAGCAAGTACAATATTTTGAAAAAAGAGAAAGTATTAACAATCTCATACAGAGTAACCCAACTTGAGGCTCACATTCAAAGACAACTTACCCATAATGATAAACTAGAGTTCATATAATGAAATAAATGGACATGCGAGAAATAAACTATCATTCTTCCAATAAGCATTCTCGAGTTTCCCCTAAATATTCACGATGTCATTCTTGGCTTGCCGACCACACGTACACGAAAATGAACTGTTGTGTTTGTGTCGAATATTATCTGTACGAGTTGGGTTACATTAGGACTTGGAGTTGTATTAGGTGTGGATAGGTACGAGTAGTGTTAGAGTCGAACTCTTGAGCCTCCTATATAATGAGGGGGCACCACACGTTGTAACCTATGACGACTTGATAGCAGCAGGCGCGCAAGGGGAGCCGGCGGCTTGTGCCAGCGACCAAGACGGCCGGTGCTGCGGTATCAATGTGGAGGAGCGCCCGTAGTCATGCCACGCAGAGTAGGCGAGTTCGCCGAACTGCGTTAACAAATCTCGGTGTCGTCATCGTGCTGTGATTGCTTGGTCGTCGGTAGATCGACAGGTGCGTCTACAATAGTAACAAGTGGTATCAGAGCGAGGTTGAAGGCTACGGAAAGTTGATCTAGAGGGCTGCCGAAATTGATTCGTTGGTTTCGTTCGCCTACAACGACGATCGAGAGATACCAGCGGAGATCGGAGGTGGCAACATAGAAGCAACTGGAAGAGCTAACTCAGCAGGCTCATCAGATCGATCGTAGCATGGAGTTCTCGGCGAGATTGATCGCACGTGAAATAGACGAGATCGGATCCATCCGATCGTCGAGGGGATGCGCGGATTGGACGCACGCAGCGTGTACTAGTTTGCACTAGCAGACGGCACGTCGTACGATCGACGTGCGTAGGTTGAGAGCTGTCGCTAGGAAGCAGCAAGGCGTACGACAAGATCGGATCGATCTGTAATGTTTTCTCCGGCAGCGGAACACACGCATCAGCAGCTCGTAGCCCAAGGGGGCTCACGGCCCAGGTGGACCACGCGAGGTGCGGTGCTTGTGTGGTATCCAGAAGAGAGCATGCGTGGTGGTGTCCTGACTGATGGCAGAGAAAAGCAGCAACGAGATTTGTTTGAAGAAAAAAAAGGTAATCTGCAACTATGTGGTGTGTACGTGCATGGGGTGGTGACATGGAAAATAAAGAAAAGGAGCGTTGGAGTTGTGAGGCACATGTTAGGTGCACTCAGGAAGCTACCAGAGAAGAATTTTCTTTTGAGTTTGTTGCTCAGTTTGTACGGGGTATACCGGAAAGTTGGCAGATTGGTGACGTGGGTATAAGGTTCGAAGCAACCTGGAGTGCGTCGTGGATGGATCATGCATATACAAGGCGCAAGTTAGTGCAGCGTCGATGTGACGGGTGAGCTAAGCGCAAGGTGGAGCATGGTTGCAGTCGGATACGTTCGGCTGGGTTGGACTGGACAGTCTGACGAGACAGAAGACGGTGAAGATCAGCGACAACGACATGGGAGCGTGAGGGCTGATGGTGTCCGAATTCTGTGGCGTGGCAACACGTGGCGCATGCCTGAGGGATGCGTGTTTCGACATGGCGATGGCACGGGGTTGATTCAAGATGGCGCGCGCATGAGAGCTTGAAGTCAACGGGGTGCAGGTGGACTGATCATCCATGGAGTCATGTTGAAGGTGGAGCTGGTTTCTTATGGAAGATTCCACTCGAGCTGATGGAGGGGCTACGGTGTAAGGATCCGGAGAATCGAAGCCTATTCAGCGGGAAGGCGAGAAGCACGTGGTTCGAACTGGAGCTCAGGGTTCGGAGAGATGCGTGGAACTCGGCATCGGTCGGGGATGACTGGTGGTTATCTGCAGTGGGGCCTGAGGTGGTGTGGGTTAGCGACCCGGTAGATCTTGGCCAAGATTGCGGATGCTCGACGCGGTAATAGCAGCGAGGCGTGCGGGAGCACGGGACACGGCGACAGACCAGGGCACAGACGGTCAGACATGTGGTCAGATAGGTGTGCAGGGGTGCTGAAGCAGTGTTGGTGAGTATCAGGTTCAAGTTGGTGACTAGGTCTATGGAGATTGACGCGTCAGATGATAGACAGGAGTCAGCCATGGGGAATCTGAGAAAGTGTTGGAAAGTCTGAAATGTCGGAAGCTTGAGGGTACATGGCCGTATATTCTGTGATGTTCAGCGCACATGGTAAAGTGCGGATGACGAGATGCAGAAGGAGGCGGAGTGCTATAGCTGTGGGACATGTAAAAGACTATCCAGAAGAAGATGAGGCAACTGTGAATTTGACTCAAGATGATTCAAGGGCGACAGTGAAATTCCTTCAAGTTGAAAGCATTTTTTACGCAGACCACTGGTCGGTGTGTGATGGTGTTGAACGGGAAGAAGGGACTACAGTTGCAGGTGGAGTCACGTGGAGTCTGGGAGTAGCAGCGAAGCTCATGGAAGACAACCAAGTCCGGAGTACATGGAGGTTTGACACATTGACGAACTCAAGGTGGCGGAGAATATTCGCCAAGGTGGAGTTTGTTGTGTTTGTGTCGAATATTATCTGTACGAGTTGGGTTACATTAGGACTTGGAGTTGTATTAGGTGTGGATAGGTACGAGTAGTGTTAGAGTCGAACTCTTGTACCCTGTGCCTCCTATATAATGAGGGGGCACCACACGTTGTAACCTATGGCGACTTGATAGCAGCAGGCGCGCAAGGGGAGCCGACGGCTTGTGCCGGCGACCAAGGCGGCCGGTGCAGCGGTATCAATGGGGAGGAGCGCCCGTAGTCATGCCCCGCAGAGTAGGCGAGTTCGCCGAACTGCGTTAACAAATCTCGGTGTCGTCATCGTGCTGTGATTGCTTGGTCCTCGGTAGATCGACAGGTGCGCCTACGATAAGTAACAAGAACTATAGTGGGACACCCTCACACCTCCCATGGAACATCCCTAACAAATGTTCTCTTTTATAGTAACCCAGGAATAACTATGTATAATCATGTGATCATATTCGTAAAAACCAATTCTAGTGTTTAAATCATCTTACATGTATAGAAATAATCTCAAATGCTACTTAACAATAAGTATTCCTATAATAGGTCTAAAGAATCAATCATATACATACCATTCCGTAGTTAATTAATAATTGGAGAAGGCAAGGATTACCAGTGTATCAATGGCAATTGTGTCTACAACTAATTGATTGTGATTATTTCTACTTTAAAGCACGTACATAAACAAAGAAGAAATACAAAAAAGGATATTAACATCATGACATTGCAAATATTTTTAACCTCAACAAGAGCACTATATGCAGATCATCTAAAGTCAAAGCCCAAACCTCACGGGATCATCTTTGAGTGCAGGGAATGTGGGAGGCCAGATCATCATAAAAGGAAAGATATCACCCAACTGTCGATCCTCTTTTGTCATTTCATACACTTTACGCACTGTCATGCGCTTCACGTCCCAACATAGTAGGCATCGACCCATCTCTAAGAACACGAACTCTGCATTTTCCCCCACATATTTTAGTCTGGGAGAAGCATTGCGATCTAACATGCTCAAATTAGAACAGACCTCATGCAAACAAATTGTGTCCACCAAAACCCAGCCATCCTTGCTGTGGAGCCAGACACGAAGCTGCAGCTTCTTGTAATTCACGAGATATATACCAGCAGTGTCTCCGGCCCGGGACAACATGGTATTTCTCGAGCCATACTTCACCCCTTGGGCCCTTGTGGTAGCTGAATTTTGGCGAAACTCAAGGCCATCAAATCCAACACAACAATTTCCGTGTGTAAGGTTTGCATATAGTAGATTTTATTACCGACAAGCAAGCTTTTTGGTTCCGAGCACGCATGAGGGATCTGGTCTATGACCAAGTTATTCATGCACCAGACACCATCTTGCAACATATACACGTGTGCCGTATATTTCCACGCTTTGGTATAATGCATCAACACATACAAGTAGGACAGGTCGCCGCCTTCTTCTTCCTTAAAGAGGATTTGCTGGTAAATGTAATAACCGCCATCCCGGGGTTGGGGGCTTGGAAATGGTGGGACAATGGTCATGCCTCTCTCTGGGCAGAGCAGGTTGTGCACTCCATGTGTGGATAGGCCCGTGCCCTCGTACTGCTTGATGAGGATGCTGCCCTTCCGGCATTCTTTTATATGTAGGTCGTGATACTGTCATTCTGGTAGTTGTCGAAGCTGGAACATGCATGGCGGATGACGGTGGCGAGCTCTTGGGGCTGAGGCAGCATCGGTACGAAACGCGGTGTGGTCCGAGGTGGATCTGGGTTGACGTAGAACCCGAGGAGACTAGGCGGGTGAAGCTCACGGAAACGGCGTAAGAAGACATGGTCGGACGTGTGTCGCAGCCAGCGCCTGCATACAAGGGCGGCGCGTATGAGGGTGGTCGGGAAGCCGACGCGGAGAAGGATCTCGATGAGGAGGTCGTCGGCGTCGAGCACTTTGGACACCGCCGCCGCTGAAATCGAGGTCGGGGAGCCATCCACGCGCGGTTTCTTGGTGGGAACGACCCTGGAAAAACAGAAATATTCAGCTATGTTGCATTGTTCCAACACAAACCGGAAGTGACTAATTTTTGCAATCAATTGCCACTTGGAAGCAGCCGGCCATGACATCAATCCATCCATCCGGCAGAACAAGCATAGATAAAATCAAACCGCAACATAGTGAGACCAAATCTTACTGTTGGATAATAATCTCCGCCGAAGAATCCATCAGCTCGCTCCGACGACGTGAGACCAAATCTTACTGTTTCCCGGGCGGCAGCGAGAGAAGAAACGTTGAGAGAGGACCGTACGGAGAAGAAGCCGCCGGGAACGGGCGAGATCAGGTAAGGATACGATGGGCCTTAGCATAGAACAACACGATTCGAACTTGGACTGGACTCGTTTGTACTAGCATACTCCCTACTCCGTACGATCCAAAATACGATGGTCCGCACTAATGAAACACCCGATGCACCATAAACATAACATGCGGCGTTTTTTCTTCTCTCTTTTACAAGCATGTAACTAGTGACTTAAAGTTTTATCTCTTTATTCGTTGATCCAATTGACATTCTGTTTTCACTGGCTCACGATGAGATTTTCAAAATTAGATCCTATAATATGTTTTGATAACTTTTTTATCCGTAATTGTCAGGCACGCCGTCCCCACATATTTAACACTATGCACTACTAAGTTGTTGGACTGAAATAACTTGATTGTCAGCCTCATGTATGTCAATCCATATTGTTGTAAGGTTGCATGATATTACTTTTTGTGGGATAATACCATCTTTTAGATGTTGGAGAACACTCCAAGGCATGCTCTGTAACTTTTCATATCATTATGATGTCCGAAAACATATAAGTTATTGGACAACTATGCATAATTATCGTAGCAAGTGTTTGATACTAGTCTGGCAACCATGGTACCATACCCTGGCAGCGGGTGTATCGATTTTTTATCAAAACATAACAACATGTGATCTACCTTTGAAGCCCTTGTCGAGATGAACTCAATAGTATAAATAGATCACTAATCGGATTAAAGGTTTAGCAAATAAATCATTTTAAAATTTTGAATTTAGCAATTAATGTGATGATGTCAGCATGATGTGGCATGCATATATGTGCTTTCTTATATGAACACTAATTTAAATGAGTGTGACTAATTCTCAGTCGAATGAGAATTAACTTTTTTTTAAATGTGTCGCGACTTTATTGAATTATAACAAGATCGTTTTGAAGTACAGGAGTAAGAAAAACTGGTACATCCTCAAACCATGCCTCCCCTGAACCATGCATAGCACCTGGGCGAGCCAACTCATGTGCAGCTTGGTTAGCCTCCGACGGACAGTCCTCTAAAGCCGCTCTGCCTAGAGTCATCAGTAATTCTCGGCAATCATCGATAATCACTACTCCTGTAATCATTGGGATTAGTTACAGCCTCAACTACCTCCATTGAGTCAGACTCAACAGACCCGCATCCGAAACCCTCTGCCGGTCGAAGACCGGACAATAGTGCCCAGGCTTCCATCGTTGATGCATCAATTGCATGTTGCTTGTAATCACACGACCCAGCTATGAAATTGCCGCCAGAATCACGGATGATCGCTCCCGTAGCACCGTCACCTCTGTCTGGTGAATAGGCAGCGTCAACATTCAGTTTCAGAACTCCACTTGCAAATTCTCAGTCACATGATGTCATCAAATTTCAATTACAGGTCAAGTTGCAACTCGTAATTAAAATGAATCACAGAGCAAATAAATGGCCGGGAGCAGTTGTAACCCTATTTGCAACTAAAATATATTATCTGCAAATCAACTTGAAACTCATAGATGGACGAATTGTGATGCAATCCGACATATAGGACTTAAATGATCACTAAGCTAATTCTCAACTAGCTGAGAATTAGCAAAACTGAATTTAAATACGTGTGCTAATTAGATTTTTCCAAATAAGATCCTTAATAAGTGTTTTTCCATCTAGTTGGCTAGAGGCCTTATTAAAGCTCCCATTGGTTCCTTCTTGTGTAGTGCCAGTGCCGCTCCATGAAAGTAAAGGCGGTCAATACTCAATGTCAGTGACTATCGAAGTGGAGTGGAGTTTGTGTGATTTTTCTATAAATGCTTTTTTGTAAATTTAGACGATTGTTATCTAGCTCGTACTCCCCCGTTCCGAATTATAAGATGTTTTAAGCATTTTAGTATGGAGTAGATACTAACAAGAACAAGTAAATTGTACACTAAAACGTGTCTAGATACATTGTGGTACGGAAAAAAGGTTAAAGTATCTTATATTTCGGAACCAAGGCAGTACAGTTCGTAAGAGTTCACATCTGAAGTTTGCATAGATATGATGCACACTTCAGCTTAACAAAAAGAAAACAAAAAATATGGCTAATACAAGTATATGGAAAACTTGGACTAGGCTCCCACCCATGTGAGATAAAATATCCCTCGAGAAAGCAATTCTGCCACCCACCTATATACATATGTACAAAACAAAACAAGACTTTCACAGTTACACCCCAAAAAAGGGTTACAGTCGATACAGCAGGTGATGGGAGCTAGGGGAAGGCCCAAATGGTTACTCTAGTATGCGCCACGCCAGAACAGAATGGGCGATCTACATACAGCTGAACAATCTGCCTTGAAGAGACCATCTGTTTTTGCTTTTTCCAAACTGCCCGGAGCTAGGGGACTATATGGTGTGCCTGTAGGCGCCAGGGAGGTGGTATCAGGAGCACCAAGCACATGTCCGCGAGCAAGGACGCACCAAAGCAAGAAGCCACAGTCCACACTATCCAGTAGAAGCAAAACCACAACTCAGCGCCATCGGCAAAATCACAACCAAGTACATCTGTGTTGTTTGAATAATGGATAAACATGAGATTACCAGCTGTATATTCTAAAGCCATATATTAGCAATGTAAACAAAGAAAGATGTGATTACTCGTTGCACTTACGACTGTTCTAGAATCTGATCAGGATACTATCAATAGTCTTGAGCTGCAAAATTTCTTCTGAACTAGCAATTCCAGGATCCACATAGCACAGCTGAAAACATGGAAGGTGTGACTGATGTTCTATCAAAAACGTTGTAACCGTTCTGAAATTTTCTGATTGGTTATTTGATGTACCTGATATTGTGGCTTCCTGAGGGTGTGCACGCCTCTTTTCACCAGTCTCTGCCATCCTTTTTTGATTGTAAGAGACCTCTCTAAATCAGCTGTTCTCTGCAAGAATTAAATAAAGAATATATCAGAACATAATAGTTTGCAAAGAAAAATGCAATACCATTTTTACAACGCAAAAGATTTAAATGATTATGTTTCTATATGATGTAAAAAAGAACAATTCAAATGAATTCTGTTTCAAAGATGCAAAACATTTAAATGATTATGTTAAGGATCAATTCATCCGTCATCATTTTGAACAGGGTAAACTTAAAGAACAAATGTGAGGAAAAAGGGATTTGCAGTTGCAGAACATAAAATTGAGTAAGAAGAGAGCCTATATATGCAAATGAAGGAACCTTCCACGCTTCAAGCTACCTAACTTGATTAACCAGCTGCCAGAACTTCCAATCAGAGACGAATTTAAAATTTACAGACCTGATAAGTTGAAATTATAGTAGGTTACTCTGACAAACAAAATAATTACCAAAACTTACATGTCCAGGGTCCAAAACCAAAAGGTTATATCGGTCTTGAGATCCACGATTACCCTTTTGCTTTTGAATCCCAACTATAGTCCTTGAATGACCTTGATGTTGGAAATATAATGGGCTGTGAAGGGCAGCTAGTTAGTCGGAGTAAACAACTTAACATGATTTGTCAAATTTGCAGATATATAGATGATGAGATAGAAGATTTCAGAAAATAGGAGTACAGATCCTCTTACGTTTTATCGCTGATCATGACATTCTTTGAATTGTTCAATGTACCAGAACACTTGCTTTTAAAGTAGTTCCATACCCAGTCGACAAGGACCTGCTGGCCTCTCATGCTTTCAGCATCCTCTTGACTAAGTTCACCAGACGATGATGTTGGAACAGAATTAGTCTTGATCACATATTTATCCATGGGCCCGCAAACTCGTTTTCCGCTCTTGCTTTGCACGCTCGATGATTCTGTGCTATCAAAATCAACAATCCTTCCACGCAAACCAAAAGAGCGCAGGAGGGTAACACATTCCGTTGTTCCTATCCACTTCTTGACACCATAAATTTTGTTATCGAAATGACTTGAACCAACAGTATCAAAACCTTTATCCCAAGCAATCTCAAGCCATCTCTGAAGTGAAGGGATGTCAGGAACAAAGCCACAGCCACCAAACAGAACATGTCTTGATTCTGGTCTTTGCCTCAGCAGATGAGAGCTCAGCATCTGGATATTTCTCCACCCACATCCCCATCCCTTGTCTTCTGACGAAAGACTCTGATGGTGGTCAACATAGCCTGATACTATACTTGTTGACGAGCTACCTTCAGATTCAAGGCAGCTCCTCAACAAGTTCATGACACCACCTTGAATTTGTTGAATTTCACTTCTAATCTGCGCTCCAACCAAGCAGGAAATTTGTTCATCCAATACATTTCCATAAGGAGACGGGCCTCTGATGATGCTTGATGAGGCCCCTTGTGATAGAGAATCACCAGTATGGAACGATCGCATGCTAGTTTCAGGTACATCCTACAAATAAAACGCGTTTGCATTGGTATATTTGCGACAAGAAAGCATGGAAAAGATAAAATCCTTAAATACGTCTATGAAGTATAAGATGTAAACTAATAAGAACAGTATTTCCCTAGTATAACGTTGTCTCCTATAGTCCTATGAACAGGTTAGCAATAGCAATTATCAAACTGTAAATGTGCCATACTCTACATGAGCATTCCTGAATTAGCAGTGGGCAATTGGGCAATTGGCTACAGTTACTATATTCTCAAAAGAAGTAAAAAGCAGAAAAACGGGTGCGAGCATAATATTACCATGCCACTAGTGCTCAATTCCGTGACAGCGGCCAGCTGCGCCAACTCCATGTCTCTCTGAACCTCATCATCCTCGAAGTGACTATTCGCATGCCTAGGGCGATGATCACAAATAACATGAGCATCATGTAGTGCTGAGGAAAAAGGGGAGAGCTCCTATCGTCGGCCATTACCGTTCCAGCTCGACCGTAAGGACTTGGTTACCGCAGATGGGGCACGACGAGATCATCTCGGTATACGAAATTTTATTATTCCTGCAGGAACACAAGAGGCAAAAGCTAGGTTTGAATATGGACAGACAGAACTAGCATGAGAATCCGATAGATAAAAATAGTACCGCTGCCCACCGATCGTGGTGTGACTAGAATGATATATCAGATTCAGATTGCGTGGGAGAAGAACGTGCTGGTTGCTTCCCAACCGGAGAAGATGGGAGGCGGAGGGCGGAGGGCGGAGGGTTGCTCCGGCCTGCTGCGGACGAGGGTATCGGAGGGGGACCGGGGCTCTGAGCGACTCGTGGGGGAGAAGGGGGTCGGAGGAACGTCGAGCGGCGGGGTGGTGGATGGACACGAGCACGTATCGGCGGCGGCGGCGGCGACGGCGAAGTTTCGTTGGCAGAAAATCCAAATTTTGGTATGGAGATTTGGGGGACTGGAAGAAGCAAGAGGGAGAGAAACGGGAGAGGAGTGGCCTATGGCTATGGGCTCCAGGCCCGTGAAAAAGGCCCATTCTCGAACTAGGTCTATGGTAAGTAGCTCAGAATCGAGGCTAAAGTAAATTCTCTAAACTTTGTTCAATTCGACAAACCTACCTATCTGTGTCTTTTTTGTTTAGTTGAAATATACGGTCAGATTCGAGGCAACAACAAAGATAAAGATTTCAACAGGATACATTGCTTTTCAAGAATTCAAAGACCGCAAAATGGGAAATCAACCGGAGAACTCTCAACAAGGACAGAAGCATCATTGATTTAGAAGGGTCGACGCCCGCCTCGAAGGGACACCCATCCAGGAATAAAATAGGGAAAGGACGGAAGAATCCAACGGCATCCTCATCAACGTCGGTGCAAGCATTCCTCGTCGAGGTCTCACCGAACTCGAGCTTGAGAGAGCAAAAAAAAGATATAAGTTGGGCAGCCTCATAGGAGATGTAAGATAAGAAGCTTAATTTGAGAGGAAAAGTTTGAAACCACCAAGATCAACGCCCAAGCGTCTATGATCATAGTCTCATAGCTGGCATGGCAAGAATCAAGGTAATTTTGGATTGCAATTTAATCTAAAAATGAATGAGGATACAAAAATCTTGAAGGGCAATTTTGGATTGCAATTTAATCCAAAAAAAAATGAATGAGGATACAAAAATCTTGACGATCGAACACATCGAACATGGAACCGACGGAGAAGGCTTGATATATAATAAAATGTCAATGCATTTTGCATAAAAATGGGCTTTGCGCCGACTGATGGAGGAGCCAAGCCCTTTGCATATAATAGGCTTCCCTACGTTTTGATGATTAAGATTTTGTATTTATACTATATATTTGCAGACCAATATTAGGAGGATGTATTGTAAGTCGTTGTTGGGTCAGTTAGGCCCAATACGACGACAACGTGTGCTGTCGCTTCCCATAGTAGTAGTCCACCACGCTTAGGGGCCAACTTTCAGAAGCATAGATGAAACAACTCTAACATGTAGGTTAGAGCATCTCTAGTCCGACCCCCCCCCCCCCCCCCCACACCCCCTACTTTCCCCTATACTTCAGAGCGGACAACCAGGTCACGTCCCTGACAGAAAACCCTTCGGGCAGACCCTCCAACTCAGGCCAAACGTTCAGGCGGTTCGGCAACCTCACACCCAGCCCATATCTGGGGGGGGAGGAGGAGGATTTGGGTGCGACCGGACACTACCATCGTGTCGGATCCGAAAGGGTAGACCACCCCGGATCACCTAGATCGTACCGAACCTCTCGACTGACATGGATATTTGTCACACTACTTCCTCGTCCCTTTTCTAGCTCCACTGTCGTTTCGGCCTCCCGCCGCCCCCGCACCCTCGTCAGCGGTCTCCCATGGCTTATTCGAACACCCGATTGTTCGATCTGTGGGTGCCTCCAACCCGGAGGTCATATCCATATGTTGCCTCTACTGTCCGAGCCGCAGGCTGTCGTTCCGAGCTCTACCGCGGCGTACCATGGTTTCCTGAGGCACCAACGTGGATGAGGTTTCGCCCGAAATAGGAAAAACACCTCCTCTAATTTCACCACCATATGATTTAGGGTTTGCGCACATTTTAAGTTTATTCCGAAAATTTGCAACTGAATTTGATTTGAGTTGCACTTATCATTTAGGATTCATCACCATCTAATTCCAATGTGGAGTGTGTTAGTCGAGTTGAATAATTGTCTACGAAACAAAATACTTATTCTAAAAAAAAAATCTTCATAATCGGTCGAAAAAAGAAGAGCGTTTGCAGAAGAGAGAAGAAATTGAAATGATTGCGTTTTGACTTGGAGTAGAGCCAGAGTCCTCGTATGCCATTTCCCTCTGCTGTTGTTATTAGGCTGGTGCCAGTGCACCGCGCACTATCGCCCGTGATAGCGCTGCCACGTCAGCTTTTTCTCTCACTCTCACCCCACTCTCACCACACTCTCACCCCACGGTGCCAGTGCACGGGCTATAGTGCCAGCTCTCACTCCTCTCTCCTCCACATCAGCATTTCTTTTTCAGATTAAATTATTTCACTCGCTTTTCTTTAGACATTTAAAATAATACAAGAAAATTATTTTATTCAATTAAAAATGTTACCGATTACATAATAATTAATAAAATTGCATAATAAATTGAAAAAATTACATAATAAATTAAAAAAATTACATAATAAATTGAAAAAATTACATAATCTAGGCATTACTTTTTGTCCACACATGCTCAATCAAATCTTGCTGGAGCTGTGTATACATCGGTGAGTCCCTCATTTCGGTGTCCATCTGAATCCTGGCTGCTAGGCTTGGCGGTGCATTGTTGTGTATCGCCGGGCCGACATTGGAATCAACTGTCTCATAGATGTGGTCCAAATTGGTACCACGCTCATCGTCGATGATCATGTTGTGCAGAATGACACATGCACGCATGATCAACCCAAGAGTACGCTTCGAGTAGGAGCGCCCGGGAACTGCTATAATGTTGAACCTAGACTTGAGCACTCCAAAGGCACACTCGACATCTTTGCGCCAAGCTGATTGAGCTTTTGTGAATAGCCGATGCTCGTCACTTTGTGGAAGAGTAACACCTTTCATGAACACCGGCCAGGAGGGGTAGATACCGTCGGCAAGGTAGTAACCCCTGTTGTACTCATGTCCATTCACCGTGAAGTTCACTATGGGTGCTTCTCCTCTAAGCACATCAGTGAACAACGGCGACTGATTGAGTACATTGATGTCGTTGTTGGACCCGGCCACTCCAAAAAAGGCATGCCAGATCCAACGATCATACGACGCAACGGCTTCTAAGATTATGGTAGGGTGTTTGATGTCTCCCCTTGTGAATTGACCGGCATGCGCAACTGGGCAGTTCCTCCACTGCCAATGCATGCAATCGATGCTCCCTAGCATTCCCGGAAAGCCACGCTCCTCGGCTTTCGCTAGGAGACGCTGAGTATCCGCGACATTTGGTCGACGGCAAAACGCATCCCCGTAACAGTGAATGATGCCTTCACAGAATCTCTCTAGACATTCTGCTGAAGTTTGTCTAGCTAGCTTAAGCCACTCATCTATCGTATCTGCAGCGGCTCCATAAGCTAATAAGCGCAAAGCCGCAGTACACTTTTGTAGGGGGGGAAAACCTTGACGGTTGAGAGCATCAACTCTTTGGGTGAAATACGGAGAGTATTCACCCAATCTATCCACAATGCGTAGAAAAAGGTGTCTCCTCATCCGGTACCTTCGCCGAAAGAAGTTCGGAGGATAAGCACAGTTGTCGGCGAAGTAGTCGTCGTAGAGCCGATCGTGGGCACCCAGACGATCACGCCTGATGTACCCTCGATGGCGTCGCGTCCGGCTTGACTCCGCCTCGAGGTTGAGCACCGCCTCCTCATACTCCGCCTCGAATGCATCGATCATATCACCCTCCATTCCTTCGCTCGAATTGCTGCTGGACGAAGACATGACGTCGAGAGGAGTGGAAATGGAGATGAAGTGGGGTGTGAACTGAGTGAGGGGGTGGGGGGTATTTATAGGGGGTTGGGGATGAAATTTGGAATTTTTTGACATTTTTTTCGAATTTTTGGAGGCTGCAACGGATACTTCAACGGCTAGCTGACGTGGACGAATCACAACTCGCCACGTCAGCTAGCCGTTGCGGCTACCGCCCGCCTCCCGCCTCACTCCCGCCCCGCTCCCGCCCGCTCCCGCCCCGCTCCCGCCTCACTCCCGCCCCGCTCCCGCCCGCTCCCGCCCGCCTGTCGCCCCGCCAGCGCGCCGCCCGCCTCCCGCCTCACTCTCGCCGCCAACGCGGGCGGCAGCGGGGCGGTAGCGGCCGCTACCGCCGGGCGGTGGATCCACCGCCCCCCGCTACCGTCCCGCCCCTCTCCCGCCCCGAGCCGGGCGATACCGCCCCCCCGTGTCGCCCGCACTAGCACCAGCCTTACAGCGTTGGCCACGTCAAAGCTCATGTCCCATCGCCTGAAGCAGCACAGTGCCGTGTACACCACCGAGCGGCCCGGCTACAGCTTCCGAGACACCGCCATTATACTCTCATCTCCTGTCGCTCTCCACTTCTTCAAGCAGAGCCCAGAACAAGTCGTCAGATCCATTCAACGATGGACGACATGCCCACGGCGACGTGCTCACCCTCGTCGGCGCCACCGCCTCCGCCGTCGTGCGCCGCTACCGCATCTGGTCTGTCTGCCGCCGTGTGCGTGCATGGTATTTGACATCCGTTTCTCTGCTTTTCATTTGGGACTTTTTGTGAGGTACTACTATATTATAGGCGTCGATGTCACCGTGGACGCGCCGGAAGGGGACGAAAGGCGACGGCGGCGCGCGCTCCTCCATGCCGCCATCGACGGCGACCTCGACCTCCTGACCAGTACGCACGCTCTCGAACGCCTTCCACCCAAGTCTGTAGCGTTACTGCACCACTCATCGGAACGTGCACGCGATGCAGGGACGGCGGCGGAGCTGGAGGCGGCGGCGCGGCGCGGCACGGGCCCGCGCGCCGGAGGCGTCTGGTCGACCTGCGGCCACAACGCGCTGCACCTGGCCGCGGCGAACGGAAGGACGCGCGTCTGCCGCTACCTGGTCCAGGAACTCGGCCTCCCCGTCGACGCCCGCTCCTCCTCCGGCGACACGCCGCTGGTCCTGGCGGCCACGGACGGCCACACCGCGACGGCGGTCTACCTCCTGGAGCGCGGCGCCGACCCCCGCGCGCCGGACTCCGACGGCGATACCCCGCTCCACTGGGCCGCCTACAACGGTACGTGCGTAGTGCGTTCCTCTTGTTGGCGTCGCCGGCGCGCGCATTGATTATCGTCCGTGCCGCATATATGCAGGTGACCGCGAGCTGGCGATGCTGCTCTTGCAGAGAGGCGCCGACGTCGGCGCGGCGAACCCCCGGGGCACGGCGCTGCACGTCGCCGCCTCCCGGGCCCATCCGGAGGTCGTCGCCGTCCTGCTGCGCCACGGTGCCGATGTATGTATGTCCGGCCGATTCTGTATGCCCAATTGCTCGCCTCCCCATTCGGACAACACCCCTGCTGACCTGCTAGTATTGCATTGTCTCGGTTTTTGCAGCCGAACAAGGTTGCGAATTGCGTCTTCACGCCGTTGGTCTCGGCGCTTGTCGGCCGCTCTCTTGAATGCATGAAGCTACTCATCCAGGTGGTGCCACATTGCATTGTCTTCTGCTAATTTATCTGTAATTCAATTGATATAGTTGTTTTTCGTTCTGCCATGATCGCTTCTTCTGAAAATGTTAACTAGGCCGGGGCCAATGTTAACACCGGTGGATTCGACGGCGCAACCCCTCTGTTCTTCGCATGTAGCAGCCGTGGCACCGTTCCATTCATCAAGTGCTTGCTGGACGCTGGAGCAAATCCAAACGGTCTTGATGAAGTGAGCACATTGAGCCTCCTTTCATGCCACATTTTTTTTATCTTCAAATACATTTAAGATCAAGGCTTGTTCCACTACAAATTACTAGTTCTCCTTTTCCAATCCTTATTCCTGAACAAGAATTAAAGTTTCCCTAGCAGCTGATGGCTTCTGCGATGTTTAACAGCTTGGTAGGTTACCGATAGAAGTTGCCGCGGTTCATGCTGAACCGGAAGCCATCGAGGTTCTGTTTCCCGTGACTCGACGCCCCGCGGCTATGCTTGACTGGAGTGTTGCTGGCATAGTGAGACATGTGAATTCAGCAGCATACCAGGAGCGGGTGGGTCATAATATTGATATCGACTCCATACACTATTTCTTATGACATGTGCCCTCCTGATGTAGTTACTAGGAGCGTGTATGCATTGGTTGAATTAATTTACATGCTCATGAATGCACTCAGTTGTAATTCTTATTTGCTTAATTAGGTGATAAAGGCCTCGTGTATGAGGAAAGATGAACTGAAACAACAAGCACACTCGGCTTTCAAAGGAAGGA
The DNA here is from genome assembly GCA_012064385.1 of Puccinellia tenuiflora. Lineage (NCBI taxonomy): Eukaryota > Viridiplantae > Streptophyta > Magnoliopsida > Poales > Poaceae > Puccinellia > Puccinellia tenuiflora. Next base: position 514,986 of record QRDG01000391.1, on the reverse strand, counting down.
CTATGATGCGGCCATACTTTTTTACAGCATGGTAACTCTGATTCCGCTGCGGATATTTTGTATGCAAAAGCATTATAGGCTCATATCGACATCTCTGAAATTGGAAAAGAATTCTTGTCATTTTCTAGGCAATGAAGTTTGGTGATACCGATGCCACCTTATATTCAGACAGGAGTGTCTGCTGGCTGTGCCTCGGTGTCGGTGAGGAGGCTCTCTCGGATGCTGAGGTCTGCATCAGGATGCGGCCTGGCTGGGTGAAAGGTTACTACCGTCAGGGAATGGCCTTCCGCTTGCTTGAGGTGATATGTTGATAACTAGATTCAGAATTGCTCTTGTGGTCTTATTTTTTCAGTGTCAAAGCTTCGCATGCTCCCTTGATCAGCTTACTGACAAGGAAGGCATCCAATTCTTGATTCTGTGTTAATCAGGATCACACCAGCGCTTCCAAAGCCCTTCTCAAGGCATCGAAGCTGGATCCGGAGAATGCCGGCATCAAAGAAGCTCTCCGGTGATTCACTCTACTCACAGTCTTGTACCAAGCATACATCATAATCATTATGCATCGTGCGAACTGATCTCACATTACACATGTGGTGGCCTGATGTGACATGCCGTGGTATGATATGTACCTGTGCAGGGCTGGTTTAGCGAGCCATGATGTTTCCCGGAAGAGCAGGAAGGCACTGAATCGACATTCAGGGAGAAGCTAGATTTGGGTGTCAAAACAGTTGAAGCGTGGGAAATATTTTGTGGTGTGACATGTGTATGATACGCTTAATGTAAGCGGTATAGGCGATAGGAACGCTGATTTTGTGTCGGCCCGTTTTGAGGACATGCGTGCGAAATCTTCTCCCAAATAGACGATGCATCGCAAGGCAGAGAAGATGCTGCTAGGTGCGCCGGCCGACGTCATGGAATGCTTTGTCGAAGCTCATGTCAAGAGATTAGGTAGAGTTGTGCCTCTTGTGTTCTGTTGGTCCTGGCAGGTCCTGATGTCAGGCTTAGATGATGTTTGGAACTTTATTTTGTGCTGCTATTGTAATTGGTATATAAACGGCAGTAGCAGATCTTTAAGCTTTCTGTAAGATCCACCGTTCAAGCTCAATTGCAACAAGGTCTCCTCTCCGTTGATCGATTCATAGTTTCGACCACAATTGATGAAGGCACACGAGTACATCTCAAAAGGGGAAATTTGTATGCCAGTTCTCAGCTAAAAACAAGCTGTCTAAAGCATAACTTACACAAGTTACAGCTCCTAATTCCTAGTTTAATGTTCACTGATAGAACTAGTATGCCAAGACACTTAGCTAGGTGTGGCATCAAAACATCAATAAGCCAAAACTAAAACTCTAGCAAGGAGGAACTAGCAGCAAATGGATGGATGTCTCCAGAGTTATGCTACCAACACTAGCAAGGAGGAACTAACAGGGTCCATAGGCAATGGTCCAAACACATCCTCCTATAATTATCGTCCCAAGAAAGGCCAGTCCAGATTGTAAAGATATTAAGGTGATTCCGAGTGCTTGTGCTTCAACTAGGCCCTCCTCGTTGTCCTGTTGTCCTGAAGAGTTAGTTATCAACAGAGTGATATAAACAGCAATGCGTATATCATCACAAGGCACGGTTAGAGGGGTGGTTAAAATCTCTAGATGCGCCAATCTTTTCAACACCGATCACTCTACATGACATCTGGGATATCACAGATATCATGCATCAGTCACTTGCCTTGACCACGCGCGTGCCAAAGATATATTCTGAAGTCAAGCACTAGAACCTGATAATTACAAGGTGCAGCTCCTTCATACACTAATATCAAACTCATAGATACAAGACAGCTCATACGCTTTGACACGTCGCACCCTCTGATAACATTCTTCACTATTTTGTATCAGCTATCTACAAAGACAAAAGTACAGCTTTACTGTTCTCCTGAACATATAACTCAATCATCCCCAGGGGTTAAGATTTGTGCTACAAGATAGATGGACGAGAGTATTGTACAGCAAAATAGAGTAATGATGAGTTTTGGTCTACCAAAACAATCTTCCCATACTTTATCTTTTTGGAATTAATAATCTACAAATACATCAATTGTTAATAATTTTAGAATTCCTATTTCACAAAGGAATTTTCGAAATTAGAATCTACCAATACATTTTTTTTCGAGACGCAGATCTAAAGGAGTAGCACAAAGCCCACGTTAGCCCTAATTGAAGTTTTGTGTTCTACACACGACTAAAAAAAATCAGGATACTACAAAAAGCTTTAGAAGTTAGGTAAATTTCATGAAATGTCTGTTGATGTCATTATAACCTTACCTTTCATGTACATTCCTTTTTTTTTTCTTTTTGCCCTTAACTTGTTTTCCATTTGCTGTTGTTGTTCGATGTGGTCTTCGTCTCCGTGTAAAAGCAAACTCTCCAAACTTATGGCCAACCTTCCCCTCATTGATCTTGCAACGGACACGAGTTTTCCCATTGTAAATGAGCACAGAGGAACCAACAAATTCAGGCAAAATTGAAGATCTACGATACCAAATCTTCCTGCCATTCATCGTTTCTCTGCTGTTCTTTATTCCAGACAGGAAAGCATCAACAAAAGCTCCCTTCCATAGAGACCTTGAGCTGCACACAATAGCATACATACAATTCAATACACAACAAGCAATGCGAAGGGGTGGACTGACATAGATGCACCAGCTAGCGTTGGCAATTATCTGCATACGGAATAAGACTGTAACTGCAGTTACCTGAAAGCACGAGTTGCTACTCCAAACCCTGAGAGCAGAGGAGATGCAGAGTGCTGGGCCTTGGTAGCCTGGTCAGGTCACAAAGTACAACATACAGAAAATTTTAGATAAACATCAGAACACGAACAACCAGCACTAAGGAAGATTAGGCATGGCACTAATTTATCATTTCCATCTATACAGCTTGTCTCATTCAGCATTTAACTATATAAAAAAGGGCAGCCCGGTGCATATAGCTCCCACTTGCGCAGGGTCCGGGGAAGGGTTTGACCACTTTGGGTCTTTAGTACGCAGCCTTTCCCTATATTTCTGGGAAAGGCTAATACAAAAAAAAAATTGTGCCTATTACTGCTCCTGAATCAATATAAATGATGGGATTCTGACACCAAGCTAGTGGTTCCTAATGTTCTAGGGCATTCATAATATAAGTGTATAACTTATGTAGGAAGTAATGGGAATGGATCAACTTCTCAAGGCATCACGAAATTATATTTCCAGCGAAGTCTGCATGTGTTGTCACTTAAAAATGATGAATGGAATGAGAAAACTGCAGACAACAAGAAATCTAACTCCCAATGAAACCACAAACCCATAACTTTTGTGCATTGAAAATAAATGACAGACCTATAACAACCCAGATATCAACCATAGCTGGAAATGTCACCGCATACTTTAAACACTACAAATCACATTCATGCCACAAGGAAGAGTACAATGACTCAGCAAGCGCACTATGGCGTAATAAACAATCCAAAAGTCTAAACACAAAGTCTTCATTAAATAGCACTCTGTTATCAGCACACATGATGCCCTATGTGCCTACATGCTCATCTCCTCTCATTGCGTACACCGGTACCACTTGAGTGGACACCCGTTGGCGTTTACTCATTCGAACTTGTGGAGGGTGCCGCCAAAATGGGTCACAAACCATCATAGAAGGTCTCAATGTGCATAACGAAGTAGGTTTCATTAGCTTTCATTGTCATTATGATGATATGCAGAAATGCAAAAATGCAAGTGAATTACTGGCCACACACACTTCTCATCATCATCATAGAACATATTACTGGCATAAGGGCAAGTAGTACAATAAAAACAGAGCAAAGAGAAAAATGCAAGGTCACTATCACGCCATGGACTTGCCTTAACCGTGATGATTGACCGAAGAATTGTCCTTGGCCCCATAATCCCACAAAACCTGTGGAACAAAGAAATATTTAAGATTATACACTACGACAAGCATGCTAAGATATGTTAATCGTCCCAAAGCCTCACAAGAAAACTCTCCCCAAAACCTAACATTAGTTCTCAACCTTTTCTATTTTAAGACGCAATGGGATTTTTCAATTTCCATGGTTTATATTAGTCAATGGGAAGGGATTTGATTGTCAAGTATTTGTAGTTCACATTCTCCTCTTTCAAAGGTGTTATCCTTTCATGCATTCCCACATAGAAACATAAGGTAGCACCAGCATAACAGAAATCACACTATACCGTGAGAATGAACCATTGAGGCCAGTAACACCACTTGTGATACAGTTGGTGGGTGTTCCTCTGCAGGTGGAGCTTCCATTTACGCCTCCTACCGACACCTGAAAATATTAAAACGTCAAATCATAATATCAGAACATGATGCTAGGAATTTCAATTAAGGAGCAGAGTTTACAATGACGTAACCTTGCAGGTCTCAAGGTTATTCTCAGGTTGCTTGTACTGAAAAAATCCAGCGCCTCCAATTATTTTCCCAACACCTGACGAAATAAAACAGAAGCACTGAATTATATCTTCATGACATATACTTCTCTACGCGAAGGTAAAGTCTAAGAGAAATTACTGCTTGTTATATACCCCCAAGCTGACTGAGAAAGAAAGAAGCATGTATAGTCTTCTTGCATCATTAAGCACGGCAATCGTATGTAGAAATAATCGTCGAAATAAAATGGCCAAAGGCAATCATACCATTTTGTTTCACGGCAAAGGATCCATAACCAGTACAGAAGCAGCGTGCTAGGCCAGGATGCTCGCAGTCTACAGTGTTCCGCAAGCTCTGCAGCTGTATTTGCAAAAAGCAGACCGTAGAGTCATGGAAAGTCAGCCACGGGTATTCATCATAACTCAAAGCGAAAAAAAAATATACAGGAACGGCTTCAAATAAACGAGCGGAAAATATCTTCCTCTATCCCCCTGTGTCGCACCCAGGCGACACCGGGGGCGACTCCCCCGCGCCGCCGCCAGTCCCCTCCTCCGCGGCCCTCCTCGCCGCCACTGCCGCCGGCTTCTGCGCCGCGGTGGCAGCGGGCCCCCGCTGCCAAAAATGGTGACGGGGGAGGTTCCTGCTCGTCGTGTTGCGCGGGCGGTCGCCGGGCTCGTCTGGGGCCTCGATGGCGGCCTGCCGGCGCTTGCAAGCCGGAGTGGCGGCTCCGGAACCGTGCTCAGCTCGTCTTCATGGCGGCCGGCAACGGGGCGGCGGTTTTGGGGGCTTTGGCGCTCAGATATGATGGGGAGGCGGGCCGTCGGTGTGGCGGCGTTCCGGCAGATGCGCCGCTGCTCTGGCCATGGGGATGGCAGGGCGTCGACGCGGGTCACGAGGTGCTTACAGTGCAGCGCCGGGGCGGCGGCCCCGGAGGCGAGGTTGCCGGCATGTTTCGGCACTGCCGCGCCTTGTGGTGGCTGGAGCCCGGTCGATGCCGGCTCCGGGAGAGCTGCGGCCGTCGGCGTTCATGGAGTGTGCGCCGGGGCATGGTGTCCTTCCGGTTTGTTCCTACTTTATCAATATATGAGGCAAAGCTTTTGCCCAGTTTCAAAAAAAAAAAAATTAGGCCCAAGATCCGCCACTGCTTGTACCGTTAATTCGTACGAACAACGAAATGGAAGGAGGGTCACCATCAGTTGAAGAGAACTACTCCGAGTGATCACAAGTTGCACGGAGGCGACCTGCAACGCCTCTGATCCTAGTGCTGGAAATGAACCTCTGATCCCCGTGCTTTTGGGCACTGTATCCTGTATCTCCCTTTAAAGGTACCAACAGCAACATGGATTAACTCTCGTAAACTGTGTCTGCGACTCTGCGTACAGCTGAGATTCTAAAGGATGGAAAATTCAGTGATTAGCCAGAGCAAAAAATTCAGATCTACCGACTCTTCGCTCAACGTGTATTGTCACACTGCTGAAAGCCAACATCAGTAGATTCATGCTTCCTTGGCTCCAATTTTCTGAATACCAGATGGCAGTCGGGGCTTCTCCCATTGCCTTCTGCTCATTGAACTTGTTCCTTGTGCTCCATCAAAACCAAGAGCAGGAACCACATCTTGAGTTGCAGCTCACGACCAAAACCTCCACTACCTCCTCAATTAATCCCTTCCCTGATCTGCACTTGAAGAGACATAAAACAGACATATTCCGGGTTTTGAGGTAGCTCCAACATCAACGAGCCAGCGTCATGCAGCGACGTGGAGGCAAGTGACCATCGGCACCACTCCACTGGTCTGCTGGCTCGAACCGGCCGAAGCCGATGTAGCAGAAGTCTTGGGTCTTTTATTATTTTCAGACACTTCATGGCTTTCCTTCTCACTTAACACATTGTATTTATGAAGTCCTTCTTGATCTTTGCCTATATCTCGTGAAGGATATAAAAGCTAGACCAATTCTGGGTTTGCTTTTGATTTGTTTTGTCACTCCGAATATACACTAAGAATCGGTTTTTGAATTAACTTTGTGAACACTTGTCTGTTGGTCACATTATACCGAGTTGTTCACGAAAACAGGAGACTGGAGAACAATACAACGGGTCAATAAATCACCTTCAAGTAAGATTTTCTGGAGTATAAGAACTTGGCCTGGCTTACCTTTTATGAACCCTACGGTGTAACATCTGCCACAAGAACACATCAGTTCCAGGGGATGCAGAAAAATTGGTAGAATTTTTTTTGGAAGAAGTTATTTTGTGTTCTCAGGTGCTAGCTGGTTCATCACCCACTTACTGAAGTGCAAAGCCGGAACTGCACCTCTTACAACAGCGTTTAGAAAGTCCAGCGTCCTATCTATCAACAGTGAGGTCCTGGCCGATACTAGCCACAGGTTGAGAAGACTAGCATCCTATTCTGTATTTTTCCTATTTCCCGTCGTATTCTTCGGCCTTTGGAAATTCCAGGCCGGTGATGCTGATTGTTGGAAAACTTGCTGCAGGCCCTCGCTTTCATGCATATACAACGATTAAAGGCATGGAAGTGTCCACGAAACGGCAGTTCAATTCCAAAACCTTGCACTCGCGTTGACGGGTGACTTCGGATTGTTAGGCGCCACACATGTTGCCCTGTCGGAAAAGGGCAGACTTTAGCCCCTTTGGCCGCACCACTAAAGAAAGATGTATGATTTTTCCCGAATCTTAATTTGAAAGGCCTCTAGATTGAGTAAGCCTAAAATGCGTTATAAAAAGTTTATGTTGGTATATGGGTCAATCTACTGCTACTGCTAGAAGTCACAGTCCTGTGGCACACTCTGCAAGTAATTACAGCCTAACATTCCCGAATGTCCGAACGGAAGGAGTACAATACACGTATAACTGGCATAGACTTGGGACCGTGACTTCATCAGTTGACTAGTCTAGAGGAGACTGTTATCTTCCGTAGCAGATGCATATGTGCTATTACGAAGCAAGATGGAGTCCCACCCACGCAGCCACAAAGATATGCTGGCATTTCTGTGACCTGAACTCCTCCCCGCATACATCCCTTTATCCAGTTCATATATAAGGTCGTGAGAGCTTCCTCCTACCATCAATGGCGACGAGTTTGTCAGGTGTGATATGCTGCCTGCTCCTCCTGCCGGCGGTGCTGCTGGGGTTTCCCCGAGTGGAGGCGTCCGGTTCTCTGAATATGCCCTCCCCGTCTTCTGGCACACTCGCCGGCTGTCGGAAGAGCTGCGGAAATCTGAGCTTTGACTATCCCTTCGGCGTCGGTCAGGGCTGCTTCCGCAGCCACGATTTCGAGCTTCACTGCGTTGGCTCCAGCTCCGGCTCCACCCAGGCCCCCAGGCTCTTCTTGCGGGATGGTACCACCCAGGTCGTCCATGACATCGACGCCGTCGACGAAGAACATCGTGTCGCCATCGCCTTCTCCCTGAGGGTCCCCGTGGTGCCCGGCGTAGATGCCTACAGCGCCTCATGGAGAGCTCCCGGTAGAGCTTTCCTCCTCCAGCCCGCGGCGACGCTCAAGGTCACGGGCTGCGACTTTGACGCGTATTTAGAAGACCTGGACGCTGGCACGAGCACGTGGCTGTGCAGTGCAAGATGCCCCGTCCAGGGGATCACGGAGACGGTGGCTAGGCAGAGCTGCAACGGCACCGGATGTTGCGCCATCGTTCTGGATTCAACTCTTGCTGACTTCCAGCTCAGATTTGTCCGCCATAGTAGCCGGACAAATCTTTCAGCGAGCTCCAACCGGAGTCCCCTGCGTGATAAAATCGCCGTGACTACGGAGGGCGCTTCCCTGAAATGGACCATTCCGGATCAACTCACCTGCGCCAGCGCCTTGCATAATGGGACCAACTATGCCTGTGTCAACGCACAGAGCAGCTGCATAGACAGATCATTTCTCGGTTATGTGTGCCGGTGTGATAGTGGTTACCGAGGTAACCCATATATCCTGGATGGCTGCTCTCGTGACGAAGGTAAATGGACTAGTACTTAGGTTCATATCTTTGATTATTGAGGTACTAACGACTCTTGCATACCAATATCATTTTGGATATCTCAAGTGAAAACCTCAAAAATCATATTTGTAGACTAGTCTTGGAAAACTATTTCTAAAAATAATTAATTTTGGGGTTTTATACATTTACAGTAGTAAACATATTTTTACATCTTTACAGCTTTGTCGATGTCCAAGGTATCACTTATTTGTAAACAGATACCTTTGGGCTTTATCCTTACCAAAAAATCATTAAAATTATTTTATTCTTCTCATAAACCACTTTATAATGAAGAAAAAAACGTCGAGATTAAGCATTGCTAAATGATTATCTAGGAGCTCGTAATTAAGAGATAATTAGCATGGGTTGATTCTGAATTAATTATACCATAAACATGGAATTAGCAATGTTAGGCCTGTGCCAATGCATCGTATCTTAGCACCTTAGCATAGGACAATTAAAAATTTCAGAGACAACTAGTCCAATGCATTGTCTCTTGTGGCTTGTATCTAAATTAAATTATTTGGTGCACATGCAACCATATGATTGGGCTAGCAACATTTTTTGCCTATAGTCACGTGCAAAGCTTGTATGTTAGCTAAAGCCTATGCCAATGCAAATTTCTTAGCACGATTTCATAGACATTTAACTAAAGTGGCATACTAGTTAATGAAGAGAGAGATTGAGCTTGTAGCTTAGCTAACATACAAGCCTTGCACGTAATCATAGGCAATAAAAGCTATTAGACCAATCAAATGTATGAATTAGCCTCAAATTAATAAATTTAGATACAACTCATAAGAAACAATGCATTGGACTAGCTGTCTCTTAAGTTCTTATTACTCATAGGATAACGTGCTAAGTAACGATGCATTGGCACAGGCCTAAGCTACAACTACACTTTCTTTCTTCATTAACTACCATGCCACATCACCAAAATGCATATGAAACCGTGCTAAGAAACTTGCATTGGCATAGGCCTTAGTATCTAACTTAAATTAATCAAGAGATATATGTGGACCGCTTGCGATCAACAGTTAACCGTGTGCTGTTTTGAGTACAATTAATATGGCTAATTTGGGAAGTACATGTTCCAGTATGGACTTTCTATTTAACCACTCAATATGACTTTAGTTTGGCAATATTTTTATCAAGATGTTTTTGGGAGGGTTTTCTATTCCTCTCGGATGAATGTTACGATCTTTAATTTATTCTCTTCGTACAATAGGATACAATCCAGTGCAACAAGCACAGAACTGTACCCGCCGGTGCGGGAACATGGCTGTTCCGTTTCCATTTGGACTAGAGGATGGTTGTATAGGAAGAGAGGCATTTCAACTCAAGTGCGTGGATGCGGCGTCGTCGACTGCTCTACTTGATGCCTATAACAATGTGACTTCAATTAACATTGACGAAGGCACCATGGACATCAGACATATGGCGCAAGATGATGAGCATAGACAATTCCTCGCGCTACCCGAGGATATGGCTGACCTTTATGAAATTCCTCGACAATACCCCATACGTTCTATGCAATGGGCAATTGCCAACCTAACATGCTCAGAGGCACAACAAAACATCTCTTCATATGCATGTGTTAGTGCCAACAGCATTTGTGTTGGTGTCAATTCTTCAAATGGTCATCTTGGTTACAGGTGCAAATGTTCGGACGGTTTGGACGGAAATCCATATGTCAAGGATGGATGCAACGGTACTTACACACACCCCATAATCTTTCTCAAGCTTCAGGACTGAGTGTATTATATCCATAACTCTTAAAATGAATGAAAGCTTCCACTTCATTAATACACAATTGTGTTGTCTTGAGCGAGTTATTCTCGAGAGACATCCCATGAGGATATTTCTTAAGTTGTATGGGTTGTTATTTTAAATATTAGTTACATTTTAAGTTCTAGAATCAACATCTAACCATCATCAATATACAATATAATCTACAATTACGAATCGCAGTGACATTATGCTCAAATTGCACATTCTGGAAGACTACATTTTTTGGAGCCAAACTATGTAGCGCGTTCAGATAGTCCTAGTTCAATGGCTAGCCAACTATTAAGTTGGATCATTGCACCCTCTGCATCAGTTGGGCCAATAATTGCATTTTCTCCCTTGTGATGCACAATGAAAATAATTTCAGTAACCCTTGAAACTCGCCTTTAATCCTTATGTTGCATCACCAAGATATTGTGAGATATGCGCATAAAAAATATGTATTTCCTAACTAGCTAACTAATATGCTAAAACCCAATCCCTAGGCATGTAATAGTAATACATGTTTATTTTCCTATTTATGTTGCACAAATTTACAGCACTAGAACCTATGAGCTTGTAAGACATATATGACCGGAACAATATAATTTTGTATGTGTGTTCAGATTCTTAATAGTTATCATTTGTTTTCTAAATTAACATTGTATTATTGCACTATATTATGGTGCTTACATTTAGAATGTGACTAAATATTTCAGTGCGATATTTATAAATACTCCCTCCATTCCTTCTTATAAGATGTATTAGGTATTTGGTTAGTCAAACTTGATGTTCTTTGACGAAGTGTCTAGAAAAAAGTATCACCATTCCCAATACAAAATCAGTATTATTAGAAATATTTTAATATTTTAATTATTTAGTATTTCAGGTTTTAATAGTACATATTTCATTGAAGGAAAAGTAAACCATGTGTGCCCAGCAAACTTGACCTACCGTGTGTATTTCCTTTTGCATATTGCTTTTGTAACCTTATCGAGATGCCTTGCAGATATAGATGAATGCAAACTGCCAAACAGTTGCAGTGGAATTTGTCATAATACCGTGGGAAGCTACTATTGCACAGAGTGCCCATATAGGACGGCTTATGACCCTTTAAAAAGGCTTTGCGTTGCAGAAAATAGACAGTACACACGACTTCTTATCGGTAAGTATAGTTCAATAAGATGGTTGTTATTTTCTCATCTTCTTTGCAAAAAGCGCTCATGTAAGACATATTTTTTGAGGTCTGAGAGCACTGAAACAACAGATCCCTAAAACACCACACACTGGAAAAAAATGATTTCAAGAGAAAACCTCACTCTAGCAGACCCTCTAAACAACCTCATAATGTTTGCAGGCCCCTGTAAAAACACCCTTCTAGCTTTTAAATTTTGCGGAGATGGGGTATTTTTATAGGACCCCATATAATTAAGCACTGATGTCTTCATTCCTTCAGGTATTTGTGCTTGCGTATTTTCTGTTCTTACCGCTCTTCTTGGCGTACAAGTGTTGGTTCACAGACGAAGTGTGAGAAAGCAAGTTCTCATGAGAAAGCGGGATGAGTATTTTCAACAGCACGGTGGCCAGCTATTGTCGGATATGATGAAGATAGAGCGTGACCTTGCATTTACCCTGTACAGAAGAGAAGACATTGAGGCAGCAACAAACAACTTCGACACCAAGGAAATCATTGGGGAAGGAGGCCAGGGTACTGTTTACAAGGGGAATCTGGACGGCACCCTTGTTGCGATCAAGAAATGCAAGGTTGTTGACGAGAGCAGGCGGATGGAATTTGGACAGGAGCTGCTGATCCTCTGCCGCGTCAACCATGATAACATAGTCAAGCTACTTGGCTGCTGCCTCTTGTTTGAAGTCCCAATCCTGGTCTACGAGTTTGTGCCAAACAATACTCTCTACAGTCTATTGCATGGACAAGAAGCAGAGAGGAGGTGCTGCATAACACTTGGGACTCGTCTGAGGATAGCTGCTGAGTGTGCAGAAGCACTGGGGCACCTGCACTCTTTGGCCCATCCGATCCTTCACGGGGACGTGAAGACTGCCAACATTCTCCTAGGTGACCATTTCGTCGCCAAGGTGGCTGATTTTGGGTGCTCGATCATCACGCGTTTGGACGAGGAGGCGCTGGTCGCGAAAGGAACAATTGGGTATCTCGACCCAGAGTATTTGCAATCTTGCAGGCTCACCGATAAGAGTGACGTGTATAGCTTCGGCGTGGTTGTCTTGGAGCTTCTGACCGGCATGAAACCACGATGCCTAGCATCCTTGTTTCAAGAGGCTATGAAGGACGACGCACTCCTTGAGGATCTTGTGGACAGGGATATTTTCTACCAAGACGACATGGAGGTGATTCGTCAGGTTGCCGAGCTAGCAACCCAGTGCTTAGTTATGCCTGGTGAGAAGAGGCCATCCATGAGGCAAGTTGCACAGGAGCTTCGCCGATTCGTTGGACTGGCGCGGCCACGTCCCCAAGCTCTCACCAGCTTCTCTCAAGTTGAACGGTCGGCCATTGGCGTTGCATCAGGAGGTTACACCGTCTCCAAGAGAGAAAGTACGAAGTATTACAGCCTTGGGCAGAACGCCGCGCTAAGCATGGAATTTCCTAGATGAAATAAAGCAAGGGCCGGGCTAGCTACGTAATACTCTCTACCTCCAATTGATCTTTGCCTACTTTGTGTCTTTGATCATGAGCGTGCTACTTAGGTCTAGTTACTTGATCCAGGCCAGTGTGTAAAAGAGTGTTTGTGAACTTTCACTTGAGAGAAACTGTTCTGCCACTTCTGTTATTTTGTCTGAATATTAACTTTATAAATTCTTGATTAACCTTTATAAGATGGTCAAGTTTTGGACATCCAAGCCCAAAAGTTACCATGTTCTGAATTGAGGGGCCTGTCCGATCACTCGTGCCTCCGGTCGAACAACACCGTAGCATCAGGGGCTACCTACCTACCACGGCATAGAGGTGCATTGAAATTGGCTTATAAACAACTAGCCAATTGTTGAGTTTTGAGGAAGATATTGGCTCATAAACAATTGCCTACCTACAACACAATTGTTTATCAGCACACTATGTGTCTATGTTTGATATGTCTATGCAATCACATGAAGAAATAACGATCGAAACAGCCATCACATGAAGAGAAGCATACCATTTTCTTTCACGGCAAGTGATCCAGAACCAGTGGAGAAGCAGCGGGCTAGGCCGGAACGCTCACAGTATACAGTGTTCCGCAAGCTTCTACAGCTGTATAAGCGAGAAGCAGACAGTAGAGCCATGGAAAGTCAGCCACCGACGGGGTATCCATCATCATAAGCTAAAGCCGCTAGGGCGGGCGCCGGGTCTCCGTTCCGGTCGGAGCAGCGCCGGCCGCGACCGCGCACCTCCGCCAAGGATTCGACATTGCGGTACCGAAACAAAGTGACGGGAATCGACAGCATGGATCGGGAAGAGAGGGAGAGGGAGGGGACGGACCTCGCGGAGTGGCGGAGGAGGTGCGCGGCGGACATGGCGGGAGGGCGAGCGCGGAGAGGCGGCCGGAATCGGAGGGGGGAAATGGCCTAGAGGGTTCGGCCGGTGGGGGAAGGTTTGGGCTTGGGCCAAGCCGCCAAGGCAGTCGTCGGCCCATGGAGTCGCACGCACATGCCCATCGATTCATTTTCTTCGGCGTTCTCTGCATTCTCCGGCAGAGTAGAAGAGATTGGAGCAATTTGCACCGAACACCCGTCTATTTCTGGAACCTCCCCCTCTCTCTACAGTTCCCAGAGGCGAATCGGAGGCGAATCGGGCTCTCCCGGCGGCCGCCGGCGTATCTGTGGGATTCTCCACCCTCCGCCGGCCGCTCCGGCGGCGGGAGGATGGGGAATCCCCAGATCTGCGCTCCGGCGTGTAGGTGAGGGGCTTCAGGGTGGCGCGGCCGAGGTGGGGTGGCCGGCGTCATCGTTTTGCGGCTCTGCGGCTTCCCCTCCGCGGCGTCGTCTTCGGCGGCGCTGTTTGGCTGCAGCTGTGTCTCCGATCTGCCGTTGCTTTGTCCGGCGGCGGCGGCGGGTTGGTGACGGGTGTATAGAAGACCGGTGGAGGAGGTGCGGGGCGGCTGCTGCGTGGGAGGGTGGCGTGAAGGTGGAAGATCTGGCCACCTCCGTGGAGGTGGAGTGGCACAGGCCCCGGATCTGGGGGGGAGGATGCTTGGGGGTGGTCCCCGGCCGATGGATCTTCGTCGACTTCAAATCCAGCTCGTCGGAGCTGGTGACTCCTGCGGCTCATCAACGTCTTCGGACTAGGGCTCCTTCCGCCCCTTGTTGGATCATCTCCGGGGGCTTCGTTCTTCGTCGCCGGCGGCGGAGGAGATCGCGCGTCCTGGAGGGTCCCGTGGTTGAAGATGGCGTGTCGCAGCTGCGTGCTCTGTTTTCTCCTTGTTTTTTCTTTGCTTGTATTTGCCCCTGTATTGTTCCGTTTTAATATGAATACAAGTATTAGCCTCAAAAAAAAAAAAGAAGAGATTGGAGCAGGGAGGGTGAGTGAGGAAATTATAGGGGAGTTCTGGTTCTCGTTCATTCCTGAAATCCACCTATTTTTGTTAGTGCCGGCTCTGATGTATGGCCAGGTAGGCCGGCGTCAGGGGCCCAAATCTGGTGGGGCTCATAAATTTTACTTCTATACTGCTATTAAACAAGCGAACATTTTCTTTCTTAAGTACACCCAACAACTTACACGGGCAGACTAACACCATCAGATCAGCTCCACTTGATTAAATCCAACCGCTGAGATCAGTCTAATCCTCCTTTCGTGTACACTTAGCAATTAGACCGAGCAGACGAAACTCTGCCGGATTAAAAATATCCGCTCGTCGGTACGAAAACGACCAGCCGCGTGCGCTCGACTACCCCTTCCTCACAGGAGATGCTGCCGCCACAATCTCCACATGCCGCCGCTGCGGCAATCTCCGCGCCGCCGCCGCCGCCGCTCGCAATAGACGCCGCCGCTACAATACCCACCTCTCCCTTCTCGATCTTCCACCTCCTCCGCTTTCGGCCTGACTCTGTTCCCTCCGTGAGTCCGCCGGCGGCCGCTCCATGTTCTCCCCGCCGTGTACGCCTCGTAGATCCCCCGACCCACCCCCAATACCCACCTGCGCCACCAAATTCCATGCCGCCTGAAGCCCGACCCTCCTCACCGCTGGTCGATTCCGTCGATCTGATCCAGCTAGGCGCTCCACCTCCGCCCCGCTAGACGTCGTTGCCGAGGTTGACCACCGCAGACGACATGAACCTCCTCGGAGCCGGATCCGGCGCCGCCGACAGGCCGCCGTCGCCCGGCCTCCATCACCGCCTGCCCGACGCCGGCCAGACCCGCATGACCGCCCACGCCCGAATGCCTACCCGCCGCACGCCAGCCACCACGCGCCTGGTATTGCGCCTGTCCCCTGACCAACATTCATCGGAAGCAAAAGGTCTGCGTTGCTTGGTATTCGTCATGTGGTCTAATTTCCGCTCTGTATATTTGATTCCCCCTGCTGGCATGGGAGATTTCTTTTGTTAGTTTAGCTACACGTGATCGCACCGCAGATTTCCATGCCCGGATGGTGAAGAAATGTGATTCTTCCTTTCTGTGAAATCCAAGTCTGTATATCTGTAGAACTCGATGCAACCTCCACCTTATTATCAGTAAACAACAGAGTCACGACTCATCCTTCTGTGGCCTAATTAGCCCCCGCCGCCGGAGAGCCTTTCCGCTGTGCACAAGCACCTTGCAATCGCGTTGTGCGTCTGTGCTGGGTGCAGATCTTGTAGGTACGTGGTGCTCCATTCGACTGTTGTCTTTCTTTGAACTTGATTTCAGTTGCTTCCTTAGCATGGCCTGAAGAAGGATTTTTTGCAGGTACGTGGTGATATCTCGATTGAATTTTTTGGCAAATCTGCAGAAATCCTACAGTGATATTGACTGTAATTTGTGTGAATTTGTTCCTGCATAGTGATTAAAATGGCTAATTCTACAGGTTTCATATACAACCCAGCGTGAGATTAGTGGTGAGAATCAGGCTATTAATCCTAACACATTTAGAAGTACTATTTGGTGGTAACATACTCTCACTGACTTCCCATTCACATCTGAAACTTTGATGTCCTACCTACCATATACAGGGATGACAAAGGCATACATTTCCGAGCAAGTGTAGCAACTATAGCAATGGCAATGGTGAATTTTAACATATCTATTACCCTCTTTTGAATGCCAATATCAATGTTGAAAAGTTACGATGTTGGTTGGTTTGATAGTGTCATTGGTTGGTCCAAGAGCACCATGGGTTTCTCACTTTTATTTTTTTAGAGAAATTTTCTCACTTTTATTTGCTGAGGACTGCCTAATCTTTATGAAAGCAGATGGGAGGAGGGGACATATACTGAATTCCCTCCTTGATGCTTATAGCCTTGCTCTGGCCAGAAAGATAATAAAACGAAGATTTTGGTGCTTCTCAGTCTAGACAGTACATATAAAATTCTTTTGGAGTGGCGACTGAATTGCAAATAGAGCATGAGGCTCATAGAAGTATTTTGGTCTCGCAACATCTTCAGAGTGCTAACTATATATCCCTTCGAACGTGTACTTGGAGAGGGCTCGATCTAAGGTACATGGGTGGCGTGAAAAGAAATTGTCTTCTGCAGCAAATATTTTATTCTAAAATCAGCTATCAATACTTGCCGACCTATTCTGTGATTTATTTTAAATGAGCTTGTGCATGTTTTGTAATTCCCTGCTAAGAGTGCTAGCTGTCAGCGACAAGCAAGCCAAGGCTAAGTGGAGCCCACCAAACTGGATGAAAATAACAAGTGATTGTGCTCTTAATTTGGCCAGTGGACTTGCTGGTGCGGGTTTGATTTATCCTGACCATGATGGAAATTTTCAAGCAGCGGAGGTACGATAAAATCACAGGTCTATTTGCCATTGAGCTCCTGGTATGCTGAGATACCATGTTGTTCGCCAGGACTGAGGCTATCAGAGAGTGGTGATTCACACCTATTGTCACACACTTGTTCGGCTTTGGCTGGATATCAGTAGGTTCACATCTAATTCGTGAGTTGAATACCTACATGTCTTTATTCCAGGGTTTGAAGTAGTACATTGATGTGCAGGAGATGCACGTCATATTTAGACTGTTTTTATTGTACTTTGATGTAATCCATTTTCTGGTCTACATTGCAGGAACTTATTTCGTCTATATAATAAAACTATGAACTTTACTTAAGCAAAAGAAAGTTAAATCATTACATAAACGAGAGATGTTATCAAAGTGAGCCGCTGCACTTTGTTAGCAATGTCCTTAATTGTGATGAAAAATCCTAATTTTTTTGTTCCCTGAAATGGGCGTAGCTAAAATTTATGCCAGAGAAAAGACGTTTCGTCTTGCTTCAGACGATGAAAGAGCAAATGTCTTTCTCATGCAGGAAAACATGATGAACAAAAAGCGGTGATTGCTATCAAGACGTGCATTTGCACGTGCCACTTTACTAGTAGTCATAGAAGGCTGAATAGGCCCAACTGAAGAATCCTTAGGCTAGATTGATTGTTTCGTCTTCGACGGCCGCCAGACTGGCTCACGACACGCGCACAGGTCGCCTTGCGCCCTTGCCCTTGAGCCCTTGACGATTCGCCGGTCGCCGCCGCGGATCAACGCCGGAGACGGGAGATTGCTGTCACGGATCGACGCTCGAGTCTGTCTCCTGCTCCTGGTACGTGTACTACATACGTACATATAATCTTGGCATTTTGCCATTACAAATTCACAAATCTATATAGGTTATTTACAAATTATAAATTTATAATTGATAGCCACATAGACGTAGTCTGAAATTACAAATTTATAATTTACAGCACATGTTATTTTCAAATTTAGGAGTTCCTGGTTACGATGCTCAATCTTTGTTCAGTGCACTTGGAAAATTTGAGACTTTAATTGGTATGGTTATTTGGCATGGTATCCTATTTTCTGTAAATATGGTGAGCAAAAAGTTACAGGAAAAAATGGTGTGCATCGATGCTACTGTCAAACACATTGAAGGGGTCATTTCATATTTTCAGAAGTATAGAGATGAAGGATATGTTGGACAACATTGATCTTGATATTATCCTCAATGATTTTGCATCCAGAAATGCCTGGAGAAGCTTTTTTGTGAAGCATTGAAGCATTATTATCGATGGACTCACTCAAATTTGGTTCTTATTTGAGGTAATCAAATTAGCAGAAAATACTACTTGTTATATTTTGCTACACTTTTTGTCTTCTATCGATAATATGATATTGTATAAGAACATATGGTCAAATATCAAGTTTCATATTTTAGCCATAGGGGCCCATCTCATCAACTTTTCCAAGGGCCCTGTAAAATTTAGAGCCGGCGCTGGATACTAGGCACAGTCTTCTCCATGCATGCAGGAACTACCCAAAACATCTTCCCAACAAAATGATGTTTGTGCATTATACAAGTCTACAAGACATGAATGGGTACCGAATCCTGTAATTGTGTAACCGGGAGTTGCCACGATGCTTTTATACTGTTGGGTTCTAAAATATATTTTGAAATAAATAAATATTTTATATTGCTTTTATGTGTCTTGATAACTAGCAACCCGTTTTTCTTTTCGCGAGCAACTAGATTTTGACTGGATATTTTGTGTTTGAATAATGCTAAAGGAGACTCTGTTACTGCTTACTTTAAGGCCAGGGCTAGTTGTGTGAAAAGACCTTTGATGTGTTTAATATGAAGCATAATGTCTAGCTCAAGTAATGAGAAGAGTTTAAAGGTTTAATTATCGGAGAAGATGATGTTTTGAATTTTGCAAATTCCTTCGACAAAGTTTTGTTTGGGACGATTGCTAATACCACTAGCATTTTCCTAGATATCTCCCTAGATAATGTGCTTTCAATCATAGAATTAAGTTGGAGAAACTTTTTCCTTAGAAGAAATTAAGTTTGGTGTGTTTAATATGAAGAATAATAAGGTCCCTGGCCCTGATAGTCTTCTCATAGAGTTTTATCAACATTTTTGGCCCCCTAATCGATAATATGATATTGTATAAGAACATATGGTCAAATATCAAGTTTCATATTTTAGCCATAGCGGCCCATCTCATCAACTTTTCCAAGTGCCCTATAAAGTTTAGAGCCGGCGCTGATTCTTGTTGGAACGAACGAAATTCCATCAACCGAGGAGACCAAAAAGAAGAGAGTGAATCAGTGTGTATTCTTGTTATCGACAGCATGTTACACCATGGATTGGAGACTTTGCGTCGATGCTAGTGCATTCCTAGCCTCGACTAGGAAAAGGAGAAAACGGCTAGGATTTTTTATCTAACTATTGATGCACAAGCGCCCCGTTGTACGTGTCCTAAGAGGTAGCCATTTGGCAGTCGTCACGATCCTCTAGGTGGATGAGGAAGTGTGGTAGTGAGGATAATAACTGGCACTCTCAAAAAAAAAAAAAAACACACACAATGGTAGCCGGGTAATACACAGTGTGGTTGTCCGGTCGTATGGATCTTTCTTTTTTACCGGGCAGGAGGCATGTCATTTCATTAATATAGAAGAAGTGAGTTGGCCAGTTTATAGGAAAACTGGCCGAAAACCGGATACACAAAACGACACCCCACGCCGGTCCTGAATCCACGTACCACACCATCGACCATCTAACCACCCAAGCGGCACCCCTACACCTCAATGCAACAGCGGAGGCAAACCCGGAGCTACCGCTCCGACATCTACACTGGCCCCAAGGCCACACACCACACAGGTCGACGACAAAAACCGCCCAAGCAGGCAAAGCCGACACTCAGCACCTCAACACGCAGCGGAGGCGAGATCGGAGCCGCCACTCCGACATCCACACCGGCCCCAGGGCCGCGCACCACCTAGTCGAAAACGAGAAGACAAACAACGCCACCCACATGAACAGAACAACCGGCAAGGGTGGTGAAGGGGCTCCACGGCGATGCCTCCAAGGAGGGGAGCGGCGATCGAGAGCGCCGCCATCGCCGACTTCAACCGAGGCCGAAGTAGAGTTTTCACCCGGAACTCACCAAGCACGAAGACACGACTGCATGTCTGACGTAGCCATGGTTGTTGCGCAAAACGTCGCCGCTGACCACCAAACTCCACCATGGGTCCCTCTGGCCATATGGATCTGGCGACAATGTTCATGATGGCTCTATTGGCAAATCTTTTACCGGCTATGCAGGTTGAAAACCTAGGTCTCACTATCTTCACTTCACAACGACGATGTTATCTACATGAAGGTGTTTCTGTGGTGCACCGATACGTGATGTCCGGATGAAAACAAATGATCTGGCCTTACTTTTAATAAAATCTAGGGAGAAAGCTAATTTAATTTAACGGGCTGAGAGGTAGAACAAGAAGTTGCGCTTCGATTGAAGGTTTTGAGGTTTCCAATATATAAAAATTCAGGTGGGGATTAACTCCCCAGGTGAAAATTCAAAAAAAAAAAGCTGCGTCTCGATTGGATGTTTCGGGATCGGTTCACGCGATTGCCGCCGTTTTTTTTTTTTTTTTTTGGAACCGCCACGGATTACCTTCAATTATTTGTTTGTTATAGTTATTATGCTGGGCTGGACAAGACCGGCCCAGACAAGAACAAAGAGCGTCCAATGGTTGAGCTGGACCTGGCCGATAAGGTCCATTTGGCCCTCCACGTGGTAAAAGGGTTGTATGATTCTTTTTTTTCAAATATCTAAACTATAATATTGCAATAGGTGGCGATGGTATGGTAGGTCATTAAAAATACCCCTAAAGTTGAGAAAACTATAATATTGCAATAGGTGGCGATGGTATGGTAGGTCATTAAAAATACCCCTAAAGTTGAGAACAATTACCCAGCTATACCACCCATAAGTAAAAAAAACGGTTCGCATCGCTCTCCTCCCTCGCTCGCTGCTCCCGTCGGAGGAGGCCAACAATTCGGGTCAATCCCCTCCTTCCGCGTCGCCGTTGCGCCCACTCCTCCCCCGCTGCCGGAGCGCACGCTGCTCCCCCGCCAGTGGCACCGATTCGTCCGGCATGGCGGCTGCCAATGGGGGATGCAGCGCATAGCGGATGGGGAAGGACCACCACCTGCACTGCCAAGGGGGAGGGCCGGCGTGGAATCTGGAGGAAGCCAGTGTGTGTGTCGAGCTCTGCTCCAATCCCGCCTCCCCAGCACCTGCGCCGCCTCCCAGGATCTCAGCCATCCCCATCGTTGTTCACCTGAGTACACTAGCGAGACTGCGCCGGTACAGCCTCAACGAACTCCCTCTGCCTACGCGCCTCCCCAAGCCCTCCGGTCACAGTTCCTCCCCGACCGCGCACGGAACCTCGACAAATCCCTATACTTCCCCGGCTTGGTCAAGCCGGTGCTCCTCCCCGACCGGTTCGTCGACCTCGAGGAGCATCCTATGTGCCGCCCCCTTGCAGTTCGTCACCGACCCCAAACGGTTCGTTTAACTCCGGGAGCACCTCGCGTGCAGCCAGTAATTCCTTCCCCAACCCCTTGCAGTTCCTCGCTGACCGGATCCTCCATGAGAAACGGCTGTAGTCGCTCGCCTCCGTCCGGCCGCCACTCCAGCAGCTGCACGAATCAGGCGCCAGTAGCACTTGCTGCACTTCCGCTCAAGGTAGCTCTCTCTCCGATGCTCTCTCTCTCTGATGGCATTGATCACCATATGTCTGATGCCCATGTAATGTAATGTAATGGGAATTTCTTACCATTGTGTACGACCCCAATTGTAGCCAACTTCTGTTATGTTTTCCTCCCTGAATATGTTCTCTAGCTAATTGTAAGAATAGGCATCTAGCAAATTACACCTTATCTCTTACTTTGGGTGTTGATTCGTGGTTTCACTTCTGACTGGATGCACATAAAAGCTGGAGAGGATATATATATATATATATAGATGAATGATCTGTCAAATTTCGTCTGCTCCGTCGCTAAGCTATGTGTTGGTTGTAACTGTGCCGCCTTGAGTTAATTGCTTATTTTCATACATATTTTTTGTCTCTATATTCCTAACTTCCTATCTATGCAAATTTATACGGACAAGAAAATTATTGACCTCTGTTATATAATTCCTAACACCTAAGCAGGAGATGTCTATATCAATTTTGGATTCAGCTCTTCAATAAGGTCAGCATTTCAGTATACTTCCCATGGTATATGTCACTGTTGACATGTTAAGTATTCGTCAAAGTTTGACAACATGATCAGGTAAATTTACCGCGAAAGTTGCTGAGAATAAATTTGATAGGAGAAGTCGTCAGATAAAGTTCGAGAATTCTTTCATCAGAACAAAATCAAATGTTTTTTCTGCTATATGGTATCCAGGTAAGTATGATGTTAATGTAATGATGAATTCACACTTTGTGCATCCAAAGTCATATAACCTGGTGCCTAGGGGTGCAGAGCGGGATCCCGCAAAGTCCTGCAAAACTCACATGGCAGCACAAATTATACTAACATGGTACAGCTCAAGTTAACACTAAACACTCTAAATTTACATAGGATGCGGGGCGGATCGGGCGCCGCTTTACATCCCTACCGGTGCCCCCGCCATCCAACGAGAATATACTTCATGTGTCTTTGTACCAAAGTCTTTTCTCCCCCATTGCAACGCACGGGCATTGTGCTAGTATATATATATATATGAATCAAATGTCAAAAAATATATATATATATATATGAATCACTCTAGTTAATATTCCATGATAAATATGTAAGTGTCTCAATGTTGATTAACACTATCGTCCCATATAGTCTTTCAACGTCACACACAAATTACCGTGGCTATGCACCTGTGAGGAACCTTAGATTGGCCATTCAATCTGCCGCATCTAAGAGCATCTCCAACAGACGCGGCGCGGCGCGCTATATTTCGTTTGCAGCGCCAAAAAGGCGTTTTTGCGCGCGGGGCGCCGGTTTTGCTTTTCCAGAAGCGCTATATTTTAGCGCGCCGAAACGCAGCGCTCCAGCAGACGCCCAAAAAAACGCGCTCCAGCCAAATTTTGTAACAAAATAAATACAAACAACACAAATTTAAACGATTTTAAACATAGTTCGATAGATTTGACGATTTTTCACCTAATACAAACTACTACAAACTACCTAATAAATAAACTACAACTCTAGAACTCGAAGTCCGAGTCATCCGAGGCGGTGTCGCTGGAGATTTCGTCCTCCAGCGCCCTCCACCGCTCGTCGTCGGCGGGCCAGGTCGCGCGGCCTGCCGCGAGCTCGGCCTCCGCCAACCCCTTCGCCTGGCGCCGCGCCTCCCTATCCTCGCGGCGCTCGGCCTGCCGCTCCAACTGCTCCGCCGCGGACATGTTCCAGTGCTCCACCTCGAGCTGGTGCTCGCGCGGATGGCTCCGGTACCAGTCCGCGACCGCGCGCTGGTCCCGATCCGCGACGAGGCTGAGCATCGCTCGGCGGCGGTGGAGGCGGCGGTCTTCGTCGGTGACGAGGCGCGGCGCCGGCGCCCTGTTGCGCGCTTCCTCGACGTTGCGGCAGTCGTTGAAGTTCATCTGGCGGCGCGAGCGGCCGAGCGCCCACGCCGCCGCGTCCCAGGTGCGGGCGGCCTCGATCGCCGTCTCGAACGTGCCGAGCGTGACGCGCTCCTCGCCGGACCGGATCTCCGCCATGAAGGTGCCGTTCGGGCGCGTGCGGACGCCGCGGTAGCCAGATTGGCTTCGGCGGCGCGGTGGCATGGTGGCGGCGGCGCAGCGCGGGCGTCGGTGGAGGAAAAAGGGGAAAACTCCGGAGCGGCGCGGGAGAGAGAGAGAGAGTGGTTGCGTGGCGCGTTTGCGTCCAGCGCGCGGCGCTATATATGAGGCCGTGTGTGCCGCTTCGTCCAGCGCGCTGGACCGTTTTCCCGCGCGGCGAAACTTTCCCGCGACTGCTGGAGAGCGCGAACCGGCCCCGCGCGCGGGAAACGGCCGGTATTTCGCGCGCGCGGCGTTTTTCGCGCGTCTGTTGGAGATGCTCTAATGGCAGGGACATGGCACGTCTGAGCCTCACTGGCCATTTCAATGTTGCGGTGCATCATATACTCTAATACAATGTTGCTTCTAGATTGTTCCACTCCATGACATACGAAATCCATGTCATACGAAATCCGCAGAGAGTAAGAAATTTTCGTATTCGTTTATTTAACTTAGAGATCTACCACAAGTGCAATGTTGAGTAACTAAACCCATATAAAGAATATGTTTGTGTACATGTTCATTTGTTCTATTTAGTTTGAAAATAAGCCACATTTGAAAATTAAAGATCTTAGTCAGATAATTTGAACCATCATATCAACATAATAAGATCGATGAGATATTTTGATACTATATACCAGCATAAGATTTCAGGATGCATAATTGATAGTATTAGAGAGAGAGAAAGATTTGTGTTAACAAAGATTATAGTCTTATGTAAACTAAAATGATTGGTCTTCTATTTTGTTTTGAAATAATCATCTTACATAACATGTATTAGAAACTACATATTTGTTTGGTATTTTAAGCTATAAATTTGGCTTGTCCACTTAAGCGGTTGTTCGAATATTGCTACTCGACATGTTTACAAGTCTCATCCCTCTTGTAATACCTTGATAAAGGAGTTTGTGGGATGAAAACAGAATTTGCTGATAGATTGGAGAATGACATAAAAAACAATACTAACATGTCTCGTCCTTTGGAAAATGGCAGAGCAACTGACCTAACTGTATGAGGGATCCATCGGCCACATCCTAAGTCGCCATCCGCGCTGCTACCTACAGTCTGAGTTTTCGAGGGGACACTCGCATCCGAGAATACACATGTTGTGTCGAGTTTTGCGAGAACTTTGACGAGTGTTTGTTTTCATAGTATACCACAACAATAAATAAAAGGTCGTCTAAATATCTAGTTTTGCCCTGGTCATGATTATGTATGTCATTTCTATTAACGCTAGATGCATGACGCATCTTTTAGTTTTCCATGTCACTCTAGAGGTACAGGTGGAAACTGGTAGTGGATAATCCGAATTATTCAACATTCATATTTGAAAAGTTGAAAATAGATGTAGAAATATTAAAATTTGAATTAAAATTGAAATTTATTTGGTAAATATCCGGATTCATTTTACAAATACAAATATGGTGTTGAATTGTGAATTAAATGTTGATAAGAAAATGGATATATATATATATATATATATGTGTGTGTGTTAGAATAATATTATGTTAGCCATTTGTTTTTGTAATTTTAGCACGATATGGCAATTACCCAACCTGGAAAATAACAAAGTGGTCAAATGTATTTTTTACATTCATTGAATTTGAAATTGTTGTGTATTATGCCGCTATAATTATATCTGTATTTTTCTATAGTTGACTCATTATAAGGCAAAGTTCTATTATTTTGTTATATTCGTTTTCGTTCCGAATTGAGAAAATATTCGATCTGCATCCATATGCAAGCAACATCCGCAACATATTGTGTTCGACGACATCTGTACTTTTATATGTATTCATTTTGAAAATATGCGAACGAAAAAATATCCAATATGTTTTGGCCCCTACCAAGAGTTGTATGGGCTTTTGGAAAAATAAAAATCTAGCTGGTAAGATTTAATTTTCATACCACTATCAAATTCGATCGTGTGATTCGAGGTTGTCACTCATTCCCCGCAAAAAAAATTTTGGATGTAGCTAATGGTGTATCTCACAAATCGTGCACAAAACCAACTATGAGCACATTGTATTATGAGCAACACAAAAATGACAGAAGCGTCGATTTGAGTACAATTTTTCCAAATCTCTAAATTTCATCTGATTTTGTCATTTTTGTGTATCTTAGAATATAAAGTATTTTAAAAAATTATTTTGTAGGTTTGTGGGATACATCATTGGTTCCATCTGTGATTTGTTTGAAACTCGTAATATTCTTTTCGAACTTTTTGAAATACTAGCAAAGATCACTGAAACTCGAGAGCCAAAGGCACCTTGCGCACAAAAAGAAAATAGAAATCATTAAATCAGTTGGATGTCAAAACCTGCCAAAATTAAGTGTACATTCAAGCGGCGGACACCGACGGTTAACCGCGCCATATAAAAACGACTCCGACCGCTTTCAGCATTCAGCCTCCTCCATGCGGGCCCACCGCAGCAGATAGGAGGACGCAGACACGTCACCCGCGCAGGCACGCACACCCACGCCAGGTCCCCTCCCCTCTCTCTCTCGCGTCCTCCCGCACCGCACACGGCGGCGTCCCACCACCACCGCCACCTCTCCCCCGCGGCCGAGGCGAACGCAGGCGAGGCGGCAGCAATGGCCGACGGCGACGCGCGGGGCCTGGAGGAGCAGGCGGCGGCGGCGGCCGAGGCGGCGCGGGAGCTGCGGGACGCGGCGGCGGCCTTCGCCGTGCGCCGCGCCGCCGACGAGGACGCGCTGCGGCGCCGCGCGGTGGCGCTCGACGGGGACCTCCGACGGCTCCAGGGCTCCCTCGCCGCCCTCGAGCCCGCCGCGCTCGACAAGGTCCGCGCCCCCGTCCCCCTTTCTCCCCCTCCTCCTCTGTATCGGCCTGATTCGAATTCGATCTCCGCCGTGCCCTCCTCGCCCCCCCCCTTCGCGCCGCGACGTGAGCTCTGATTAGCTCTCGGAGCAAAACCGTGGGCATATTTATTTTTTATCACGCGTCACTGTTACTGGTTCGCGCGCGCCGGCATCGGAATCTGCGCGGTGATCCGGCTGAATCTGTTGCCTCACGGGGATGTCCGGAGTTTTATTGGCCGAACAGGGTATGATTCGGAGGTGCGCGCGTCGAATTGCTGGTAAAGGATACAATCGGGGTTTAATCTCGCCGTGTACTCGGGGGATCCTGTTTACCAGTTCTCGAGCTGGCGCCGCGCATGGTTGGTCGCTATGAGTTGGTCATGTGCTCCTGAGCTAGCAGCAACATTGCAGCGCTTAGCTCTGTGAATTGCTAAGCCCAGAGTTGTTCATCCAGAGCTAGAGGGTTACTCCATGTTGTAGCCAAACACCAGTTTCCAAAGTCTCCATTGTATTGTTTTTGGACATGGAGAAATCACATAATCTCAGTTGCCTAAATAAGAATCTCATGTCCAGTTTCCAATATATTGCAAGCCTTATCGTCCAGATTCCCCTTTTCTTGCATTGTGCAGTCTGATCACATATTTTCTTATGATCTCATTTTTTCCTTTCCTATTTCGTTGCCATATGTGCAGGTGGAGGAAGACCTGGAGCGTGCCAAGCTAGCAATCTTAGATAGTGACGTGGCTGCATTTCTTCCAAACAAGGGAAATGGTCCGTTACATTTTGTTCCATTTGGCACCTTTTGTTTTGGCTTTAGTTGTGTCTCTATATGAGTTCTGATTGAAGCCTACTGTGTCTGAACTCTTAGGGAAGTTCCTTAAGAAGTTCGTTGGTCCTGTCAATGTGCGGGTTGCAAGGAAGGAAGATAAGCTAAAAGTGAAGGACGAGTACAATAATTATAGGGTAAACTTCAGATGTATTTCCTCTAGATATTATATGCAGATTTATTTTATTTGGGAATGATATCACTGACATAACTAAAAAAACATATCTGCTTAAACTCCTGGCCACTTCTAGTATGATGATTAATGCATTTTAATGACTGTTCTGATTTGTGTGGTATATATTTTGATCTCTGATAAGCATTACGAGAAATGATATAGCCTATGTCACTGTTGACCTCCACTGCTTACAAATATTGAGCTAAATTTTAATTCTAAATATTAAACGTGGTATATGTTCATGTTTACAGTCACGTCAATACATTCTCTTGCCTGTTTTGCATGTTATACAGTTGGGTTAGTTAATACAGTATACAGACACACGTAGGTTGTATTATTCGCTAGTGATTTTGTTGCAAGGTTCTGTAAGGTACCATTCTATGTTAAATTCAGTTAATATTCTGTTGCTTTAATTGCAAGGCTCTGTAAGGTAATCTTACAATATTATATGATTAATATTGATCAGATAATATTCTGTGAGCTAGCTAACATTTTCGTCTTCTAATTTTAATCCATGCCTGACAATCTTGATGATTTAAACTTTTCTGTGACAGGATAGGGCTGCCTATATGTTCCTGTTGTTTCCATCCACTCTCCTCCTATTGAGATGGTGGGTGTGGGATGGGTGCCTTCCAGCATTAGCAGTTCAGATGTACCAGGTATTTTGTTGGGTAGTTTAACATATTCTCAATATATTCTTCTGCTCATTACTTCATTGGTTGACAAATGATCAGAAGACTGTGTTTCCACTTTGCAGGCTTGGTTATTATTTCTCTACACAAGTTTTGCTTTGCGGGAGAATGTGTTGCTTGTAAATGGAAGTGATATTCGTCCTTGGTAAGGTTCCAAACTTACATTGCTTAAGAACTTGTCGACTGCAGAATTGAGGCAATTCCTTTTTTAAACGTGTCCAGTCAACTACGCTCAAACCAAATGTCTTCTTTTGGTACTCAAAAGATCTGGCATCGACACATCTGTTTGTTTTGTTGCAGCAAAGGCCATGCTTAGTTTGTGCTTTGAATGTACAAAAAATGAATTTCTTCTCCAAAGCATGACCATCTAATCACCACTATATTTTCAGGTGGATATATCACCACTATTTAGCAATGCTAATGGCTCTTGTTAGCCTTACATGGGAGATAAAGGGACAGCCTGATTGTTCAAGCAATCAGGTATGTGATCTTTCTTAAGAAGTTGGTATATTTCTTTGACATCAGTCTGAAAATGTGAGTATTGAACGCATACTCTTGCCTTTTGCAGAAAGGGGTACAACTTTTCTTGCGTTGGGCAATCATGCAAGGAATTGCAATGCATCTACAGAATAGATACCAGCGTCAAAGATTACGCACCCGAATTGCTCTAGGAAAGGTGACGCATTTGCCTGATTCAAAGAGATCTATATGTTCTCTGTACTCATTTACTGTTAGAACCTTGCAACTGAAGTACCAAAAACAACTATATCTTCCAATGTATCATCAAATAAGATTCTAACCAGTATCAACTGCAGATGATCCTGCATGAAAGCAAACTATCCTAGTTGGTGTTTATGAAAAGCAATTCAATTTGCTTGACTTAGCTAGGAGTTGGAAATAGCATCGGTACTAATCAATGAATATGATAATTGTGACCTTATGTAAATCTTACACCAAATACTTTTTTGTATAACTTGATGGATAACTCGATGTTATCATTAATATACCTTTCTCACCCTAACTTTTTCGTACCTATAAGAGTAGTATGTTCTATGTCTCATTTTGATTTATTCTGGTTTCACTGACTGCTTACAGGCTAAAAGAATGGATGTTGTCGCTGGAGAATCAGCTGGTGTGGAAGGACAGCTATTGCTGCTATATCCTGTTCTTTTTGTATTACAGGTACGTGTGTGCCAGGCGAGTCTAAAACATGTCAGCTCGTAGTTGCTAGTATTCTTAACTTTCCGTAATATGTATTACTACCTCTGTTCCGTTTTTGTTGTCTCCATTGGTATAGACGATTTGTACTGCCTTAGTTCTCCCTCCGAGACAATAAAACGGGACGGAGGGAGTATTTACCAAGAAAAATGGGACGAAATGGAGGTCTCTTTTGCAATGATACTGGTCCTCGGGAAACTAACTAGCACCAGGTCCATTCATGTTTCTTGGTCGGTAAACGGCCAATTCTCAGTGGCCATGTTGTGGTTTTTGATAGTTTTAATACACATTTATGTACACATGTTTCTTTTCCTCACTGTCCATTCGAATTGGGTATACAAGCAATTAAGATGGCTAGTTGGACTCTGTATCCTTTCTATGTTGCACTGATGCATTTCATCTTGCTTACTCCATGTGTTTAGGGTTTTGAAGCATATGTTGGAGTATTGCTTCTTCAGACGGCTTGGCACGGGCTCACCTCTGAATGGCAGGCAAGTATTCAGTCAGTAGTTTTCACAGGTGGTATCAGCTCTTTATTATTTGGTTTTCTATTCAGTCTACACAAAATGCCTTCCTAAGCTATGTGAGAATAGGATAAAATAGGTGATGAGGCTGTAGTTCGATCTCTCTGAAATAGATGATTTCATCCTTGAGATGCAAACTGTCCTGAAAACTGACTCTTGCGTCACGGCCGTTTCCCGCCTTGCCAGGTTGTAGTATGTGGGATCTTGCTGGTGGTAATGGCAGTTGGTAACTTTGCCAACACGATGGAGACTCTGGTCCTAAAACTGAGGTTCAAAGCAAAGATGAAGAGGACAAAGCCCCGGCAGGACCATGGCCAGGCCGATCCAAATCGCCCACATCAAAACTGATCAAGCAGTCGTAATCCAGGATGGCCACTCCATGCCTGGAAACAACAATGCTGACGCTGTTTCTACTGTAAATCCTTCAAACCATTTTTTATTAGTCGTGATTTTCTGCTATTGGTCCTGTCCAGTTACAATTGTCATACTGTGTTTGATGCACAATACTGTCATACTGTGTTTGATGCACGATACGATGGCTGCAACAATAATCTTACTCTTCCTCGGATGGCAATTCAAGTTGATGTAATCAATGTTTGTACTTCCTACTTGTCCAAAACTTTTGACGGAGGTGATGATCCTGTAGCAACTCATTTTAGTAGTATTTATGTCTTCTATTTTTGCTCATCTATTGCCGGTTCTTGCCTGATTGTGGAATAGGTCTCTGCTGGTATGGAACATATACTGTTTAGTGCGTGTATTGCTGAAGGAATTAGAAAGGAATGGATAACTTGCTGTAGTTAGTGTTTTGAGGAGACCATCTCGAATATTAACTTGTAAACATGGTCTTTCGAATCACAGAATTGAGTTTCTGGAGTCCCATGAACAGAGGACTATTGGAAACCTTGTTTCAGATATGATATCTGTCATTTATACTTCGTGAAATTCAGTTAAGGAATAGAAGACTTGTATTGATGAAGATTAAATGCGTTGTATCGTTGTTGTTGACGTATTGTGAATATCGTAAACGGCTTATGTTGTGGAGTATATCAATATAAATGCAGATCCTTACCTTCTAGCCCCTGGAGCCATTTTGTGAGTCGCACCACGGGCCATCACGAAGGAATAGAAGGTACTCCCTCCGATCCATAAAAAGTGTCATTTTTTATGGATCGGAGGGAGTAGAAGATTGGATCGTCCAGATCCATGTGAGTATACCCAGTAGCAGTAGACACGCTTGTGCGGAGTCTGTATGAACTGCTTGCTTGAGAGATAATTGGAACCAGTGGGACCTCGACTCCTCTGTTCTTACAAACCAGTCGCTTGTTGGTAGATGGGTCCCCTGCTAGTTCTCAAGTGCCAACTGAATACTAGTAGCGTAGTGTAGTACTACTAACCAACCAAGCTAGGCAACCTGCCAATTATGAGAATATCACTTGGGAATTGGGATAGAGCAAACCCATATGTATCCCTGTATCACCATGATTGCGATGTATCCTTGTTCAGTTGTTCTGGGCCATTCCTCAGTTTGTTTTTTGTAATTTTGATACCCAATCATGTCTATGTCAGTCCAAAAACTGGTTCTGCAATTATCGATATGTGGAACTAAGTAGTTTATTTGTTTTTTCTGCCCCTGAAAAAGTCTAAATTACAGACAAAGAAGAGAGAAAAAACAGAGCTTTCTTCGGTTAAAAAAAAAGACTAATTTGAACTGATCAGCTAGCTCGTCGTGCGAAATAGGTCGAGCAACTTACGTTCTCCGCCGCTGTCCGTCAGGATGGACGGACCTTTTGCTGCTACCTGTCTCGATCGGCGATGGCCGCCCGCACCGGCGCCATCGTTGGCCGGAGCCCCGGCTGCACCGCCACGCACTCCACGGCAAGTTCTTTGAACTAGCGCATGTACCGACGCAATAAATGCAGTCCCGATTTGCGAATAAAAATTCTTTCAATATTAGTACAAGGATTCTCCAAAACGCAGTCCAGATCTAGGACGAAGGTTGAACACTGTTTCCCCGGTTGATCATCACTTTGCGTGGACGGCGTAATATACTTCTAGTCTAGTAGTACGGCTAGCTAGCTAGCTAGAGTAGAGTGCTTAGTTAATTAGCTCTAGGTTCATGACGCCAGGACAGATAATTAATTGTCGGTCGGTGGTGAAATATCTAACTGATGATTAAGAAAGTAGTAACTGCAATATTAATTTTAGCTAAAACTGAGACCAAAATTGCCCAAATATATTCAGATCAAACTAAAATAAATTCATATATTTTTATAGGTGAAAAAGAAAAATCCGAAATAATCTCCGAATTTCGGTGGTTCCCAATATTTGTTTCCCCTAGGTGGAACCCATGTACTCCCTCCATATTTTAATTTCGCTACGTTCTGTGTTTAGTCAAAGTAAAACTTCGTAAAGTTTGACAAAATATATAAAAAAGATTCGATCACCCTCCGTTTCTGAATGTAAGGTGCATAGTTTTCTGGCACGAATATTAAGACATGAGAATTTTGTACACGGTGGGATCATTTTCAACTAGAAAAATCGGGAGAGAGGAGTCCCTAACAGCTACAAAATGAAAATAATCCGTCAAATTGTCAAATCTGTCCGTGGAGGGATTTAACTCATCCGTGGAGGGGTAAAATTATCTAAAAATCGCAATACACCTTATACTTTGGATTTTTTTTCTCAAAAAACTATACACCTTACATCAAGGAACAGAGGGAGTATAATGCAAATGCGTATACTATGAAAATACATTTTATGAGGAAAATGAAGCACATGATCATGCAATTTAGCCATCTATAACACCTAGAGAGTTCATCATTATTTTGCACAGGAGAGTCCGTCGTGGAGTCCCGCCAGGAACGCTTGAGCCGTAGTCGAGGTAGAGGAAGAAGACAATTTGACAATGATGGGGATGTCCTTTGGCCTCCAACTGCATTACCTTGCGGTGACACGGGCTGGCTTTAGTCTTCATGTAGCTTATGCGCAAAAAAAAATTCCATAGGAAATTTTCCTATAAAAGTAGTCTTGATCCCGTAGGAACTAATCCCATAAGAAATTTTCCTATAAAAGTAGTGCAAATCCTATAGAAGAAAAACATCAGGTCTAACCTAATGAAAAATTCCTTCACCCCAATCAAAGAGAATCCCTCTTTTCATAGGATTCAATTAGACATGCCATTTCAATCCTATAAGTTTCCTATTCCTATAATTTTTCTATCCTATGAATCAAAGAGCCCGACCTTTATATGTGCGCAAATTACCCCCCCCCCCCCCCCGATAATGTACTTGACTTGTTGCTCTTATCCTATTTTTGACATTCATTTCATGTACAACGAAGTGTCAAATATAAATGGGTGTATCATCTCGTGGGCTTTGAACTTCCTTCTGTCTGATTTACTTGTGGGTTTTGATAATAATTGAGTTAAGCATAATTCATAAGTGGCTTAACAATTGGTGCACTTATGATTTTTTTTTTTACCATTCCATTGCAAGTATGATCTACACGCACATTATTGGGCTTTAACTCAAATGAGAAATTGGCTAGATTACAAGTAATTATCATGTTGTCACTGTTGCCTAATTATGTATGGATCAAAAAGTTATGTCTATGTTGCATACTTGTCCAATGTTTCCTATTTGTCCAATTGGCATGACGTTGACCCAAGTTGATCCATGACCCTATTATTTGGTTCCTAAGATAGAGTAATCCCTCTAATCACATTTTGAAAATCAAGACTTTATTCTTGATTTCCCTAGTTGATTTTCAAACAACAAAAATTGCCTAACCCAAAGGTGAAGACAAACATGTTTACATAACAAAAGTGTTTCCTTTACTTTTGTGTTAATTATACAGGTCAGACGAAAAGAAGATGAAGACCAAGACTAGCTTAGGATTGTCTTCTTCTTCGTCTAGATTGTAATCATCTTTTATTTTTGTACTTTGTAATTGTTCAATAAACACTAAAAAATATATTATGAAGATCAAGAAATATAACTTGTATTTAATACTTATTGTTATTATTTATTTTTGTATCCTTTATTTATCATTCACTTTAACTTTTGAACATTAATGAACATTATCCATTAATATTCATGTTGCCAGTTTGTCCTTATTATTTTTTAATTGTAATGTGGTAATGGTGCACGTTGCAGCAGACTGGATTTACTCTATTTTGTTTGGTAAGATTCCAGGGTTAATTTCGATAAAAGTAGAATGTGTTTGATCAGTTTCATAGAGATGTTGTTGCAATTATTTAACCGCTTTATTTACTGCAATATGTGTCCGGCTTTAGGAAAATAATTCAATGGCTATATATGCGCTGTTGGGTCCACCGATTCAATTTTGAGTCCTTGTCAATCTGACCGGGTGATTTCTCCGGTAGTGAAATCGAGATCGCACGAAACTGACATCAGTAGTCCGAATCAACTTCGTGTACGTCCGACCGACGGCAAATCAGATCCCCATGAGCGTACGTGAGGGTTCGTCGCAAAGAGTTGGACTCCGAGACGATTACCGGATTCCGTCATCCGGTTCTTGAGGACAAGAGGTTGAGAAGGTCTCAAGCAAATAACTGGGCTTCTCGTCTTGTTAAAACTATGAAGGCTATGAAGGGAGAGCACATGAGCGTCCTCCTTTATAAAAGTAGGAATAAAATTTACCATTAGACTCTGGAGTTTTACTATCTAGCCTACATGTGACACACACTATGCAAGTTTTTACTATATGTCAGCCCACCGCTATTCCTGCATGTTTTGATTTTACCACAGTTTTCGTTTTTAGCAAGTTTTGCTCACGCGTGCCACGTCGGTGCAGGCTAGCAATCACCTAGCCGTCGTGCAAACCCAGGAGGAGCGCACAGGGCAGCAACAGCAACAACCCATTATATCCATTGTACCCTCTCCTACGAGATAGGGACTAGCTCCTACTAGGCACCAATTAAGTCGTTCCAACTGCATATAACTTTGTCTCATTCCCTCAAAAAGAAAAAATGTCTCACAAATTGGTTCTCTCTTCATTTTGTCACCGAAGGAGGGAGACTTATCCGGACTAAATCAGTTCTGTTAGCGCTTCCGGTGACATGGGATTATGTTTGTAGAGATTTTGAGGAAGGAGTGATGGGCATAAAAAATTGAGATTTTGTAGAGATTTCTCCAGTAGTGAGATCGAGATCGCACGAAACTGACATCAGTAGTCCGAATCAACTTCGTGTACGTCCGACAACAAATCAGATCCCCATGACGTGAGGGTTCATCGCAGAGAGTTGGACTCCGAGATGCTTTACCGGGTTCCGTCATCCGGTTCTTGAGGACAAGAGGTTGAGAAGGTCTCAAGCAAATAGTTGGGCTTCTCGTCTTGTTAGAACTAGGAAGGCTATGAAGGGAGAGCACAGGAGCGTCCTCCCTACAAGTAGAAAAAAAAACTTACCATTAGACTCTACAGTTTTACTATCTAGCCTACATGTTACACACACTATGTAAGATTTTACTATCTGTCAGCCCACCACTATTCCTGCATGTTTTATTTTACCACAGTTTCCGTTTTTAGCAAGTTTTGCTCACGCGTGCCACATCGGTGCAGGCTGGCAATCACCTAGCCATGGTGAAAACCCAGGAGGAGCACACAGGGCAGCAACAACAACAACCCATTATATCCATTGTACCCTCTCCTACGAGATGGGGACTAGCTCCTACTAGGCACCAATTAAGTCGTTCCAACTGCATATAACTTTGTCTCATTCCCTCAAAAAGAAAAATTGTCTCACAAATTGGTTCTCTCTTCACTTTGTCACCGGAGGAGGGAGACTTACCCGGACTAAATCAGTTCTGTTAGCGCTTCCGGTGACATGGGATTATGTTTGTAGAGATTTTGAGGAAGGAGTGATGGGCATAAAAAATTGAGATTTTGTAGAGATTTCTCCAGTAGTGAGATCGAGATCGCACGAAACTGACATCAGTAGTCCGAATCAACTTCGTGTACGTCCGACCGACGGCAAATCAGATCCCCATGAGCATACGTGATGGTTCGTCGCAGAGAGTTGGACTCCGAGACGCTTTACCGGGTTCCGTCATCCGGTTCTTGAGGACAAGAGGTTGAGAAGGTCTCAAGAAAATAACTGGGCTTCTCGTCTTGTTAGAACTATAAAGGCTATGAAGGGAGAGCACAGGAGCGTCCTCCTTTATACAAGTAGAAAAAATTACCATTAGACTCTGGAGTTTTACTATCTAGCCTACATATGACACACACTATGCAAGATTTTACTATCTGTCAGCCCATCGCTATTCCTGTATGTTTTAATTTTACCGCATTTCCCTTTTTAGCAAGTTTTGCTCATGCGTGCCACATCGGTGCAGGCTGGCAATCACCTAGCCGTCGTGCAAACCAAGGAGGAGCGCACAGGGCAGCAACAACAACAATCCATTATATCCATTGTACCCTCTCCTACGAGATAGGGACTAGCTCCTAGTAGGCACCAATAAAGTGGTTCCAACTGCATATAACTTTGTCTCATTCCCTCAAAAAGAAAAATTGTCTCACAAATCGGTTCTCTCTTCATTTTGTCACCGAAGGAGGGAGACTTACCCTGACTAAATAAATTCTGTTAGCGCTCCCGGTGACATGGAATTATGTTTGTAGAGATTTCGAGGAAGGAGTGATGGGCATAAAAAACAAGATTTTGTAGAGATTTCTCCAGTAATGAGATCGAGATCGCACGAAACTGACATCAGTAGTCCGAATCAACTTCGTGTACGTCCGACGGCAAATCAAATCCCCATGAGCGTAGGTGAGGGTTCGTCGCAGAGAGTTGGACTCCGAGACGTTCTCGTTAATTTCACGTCCCAAGCACGTACGGCGTGCACTGTTTATAAACTGATGAATCGAATACGCTCTGGGAGGGCTACGCACGTTGAGCCCTGACGAGCAAGCTGCGATGGAAGGACCTCAAGCCAGCGCGAGCAGCGACACGACCGGCGACGCCACCGGGGGCGCTCACGCCGACGATTCCGGCGAGGCGGTCTCCGCTCGCGCTCAGCCGTCCATCTACGCCGCGCTCGCGCTGATCCTGGCCGCCGGCGCCGCCCAGGGGGAGGTCTCCTCTACGACGAGATCGAAGTCCGTGGCGCGCTGGACCTCCAGGGCCTCCTCGTCGTCCCGCGCGTGCTCGCTGCCGTCGTCGTCGTGGAGGACGGCGCGCTCGGGGGCCGGTCCGGCTTGCCGCGCGTCGCGTTCGCGCGCCGCCTGCGGATCCAAAGGACGCGGCCACTGATCAACCCGGCCGACGACTGACCATGGCCGTGGTTAGTGATGGAGCGGCCGTCGCCGGCCACCAAGGTGGTGGACGCCAGCTGGGCGCGCACTGGATGAGTCGCCCGGCCGGTGGAATCGTCTTAAGTTGAACCGTTTTTTCTTTACTTTTTTTGTGTAGAGATAAATACATACGACCAACCGTTGAATCGACTTGAGGTTCGATCTCTAGGAATTATGGATTCACAATCAAGGAGTAGGTAACATTGCCGAGCTACTTTTTTTTTCTACCAGCGATACGATTAATTCTCTTGATTTATTTTTATTTCTAGATATGTTTCTTATGTATGCAAGGATGTTGTTCGTGTAAAATTATTTGTGACCACAATGCATTGGTACTTAATTTTATGCCTCTTTTTTCCTGGTTAGCTGGATTTTTGTTTTAGAGTGAGAAAATCCAAAGCAAAAGTGTTTGGTTGTGCGCAATGTTGTGGTTTGCTCACCTCCTTTAAACCTGGTGATCTTCCACTTCTTACAACACAATAGCACCTGGAAAATCCCACATCAAACACTAACTATTTGATGCGCTAGCCTTCTTAAGGAAAAGTCCGAACTGATGGAAAGGGTTAGACAATATATTTATATTTCAACAAACTACACATCAACCGGTGCAAGGGAGCAATAGAAGAGATTCTATTAGGAAATTACTTGCTCTGAGGTGAGCGAGCAGGCCGATGCAGGTGAGAAAGGGGGTTCAGTCATACAGGGTAGAAGCAACACTCGGGGGGTCGGGGGTTGTTTAACATGATACAATTTATGGGTGAACATTGTCACAAATTCAGAAATATGGAATAAAAATGTGAAATTCACTTTAACAAAGAGAAATGTATATATGTATATTCAGGTGGATTATTCAGCTGGAATTGGAAGTGTGTCGTGATCTTGAGGTTGTTAGATCATGCTATCACTTTGGACGCATGCATGATTAATTCTGACAGGTTTGGAAGGGTGTCACTCGATCTTAATTTGTAGTCGAATTTACGCTGCTTAAATTTATTGTATTTGGTCTAGCTAGCATGAAGGAGGCAACATCATGCATGTCAAGAAAAGGATGGCGCAGCACACAAGTATATTAAGAAAAATCCTTTTTGGTAGCACATATATAGTTAGTTTTTTTCTACTTTTCCTTTCCTTTGACATGGTTTTCTTCCGCATTATTCTTCTGATTTAAAATCTCTAGGACTAGCTAGCTTAGTTTAATGTTCGGGATTGAAATACGTACCAACCGACCGGTTGCAATTCTCTGCTCTCGTCACGCCTTTACCCTTTTCTAGACTTTTAAATTCGAGATAATTGTGCGTAGGTGACTACTACGCGTGCATGATCTCTTTCGAAAGGTACAGTGCACCGGTTATGACAACGGGAGTACGTACCACGTAGCAGCAATGCATGACACAGACACATCACAGTACTGCTGATTAAGTTACTCCACGATGAATTGTTCTTCTTGGTTTGATTATATATAGAAGTAGTATTTGTTGCCATATGGCCTCCACGGCCGGCGCCCTGGCTGGCTACTCTCAGATCTCAGTATCTCACTCAGTCACAAAAACTAATTGGCTCCACACAAGCAGGGCCGGTCAGGAGGTCCAAACAAAGAAGCAGCTTGTGGATGAAACTAAGAAAGCGATGGCTCACCAAGCAGCAAAGTCCAACGTGTGCATGTGGCCAAACTCGATCGAACTGCATATATGGACACATGACAAGCTAGCTAGAGCCCTGACATGTCCACACAAAAGTCCAACACCTACACCCTAGCAATGCAAAATCTTGTAGCTACATACAAAAAGATTGACAAAAAATAAGCTTATTTGTAATCACCCTAACTGTTGCAATTGCCTTACCCTTTCTAGACTTCTAAAATTCAGGATAATAGTGCATGCGTTAGCTACTATGTAGTGCACCATTTAAGCATCTAGAATCTGGTTTGCGTTTATAATTCGGGGTAGATAGATGGTGATCTCCTTGTCCTTGGTGCAAGCGTGCAACGATTATGACAATGATAATACATATTCTCTCACGTAGAGTAGGTATAGCACGGATGCATGATATATACACGTCACACTAATTATTACTCCACGGTGAACCTAGCAATTATCATCAACATAACACTGCGCATATGAACACTAGAAAAGCTCGATCGGTCTGCAGCTAGCAATGGAAAATTATTTAGGTGAGTAGCTATTTTTGTGGTTTTAACTTGTTGTTAGTTTGAGCTGTGGCTCGTCAGTCGGTTGCCTCATTGACACGGCCGGCCGCCGATTTAGACACTTGACAATTAAGTTATATGTTGTGGGTAGGACGAACCTAACCGTGATGCAATTAGGTTACCTAGCACACATACCCGTACGTTGTAATTAATAGGACTGCTCTAGCCTCGTTCCCTCTCGACCTCTGCCACCCCGTGCCTAGCGCTGCCCGTCGCCGCCTCTAGAGCTTGCTGCCTGCCAACCTCCCGGCCTTCTAGGTGTCACGCGCCAATGTTGTTCAATCGCAGCCTCGGCAGCTTGCTCACCCTGCACGACCATGACCGAAATAAAAATCAAACACAATATGTTAAGTATTTATGATGATAATACAGTGGAGATTTATATTTGAATGTTAGGTCTGGGAATAAAAAATCAAACACATATTGAGCGCATCAAAATAGCAGATTATTCTTTTTGGAAAGATTAAAGAAAATGTTGTATTCTACCGGTGTGTAAAGTATCAACTATAAATACCTTATATTTTGGGCTGCGCAAAAATGACTAATATGACCTTTTAAAGTAGTGAACAATGCAGAATTTTAACTCTACTAAATCTGTCAGATTTTGTCAGCGTTGTATAGCCTAGAATATAAATTACTTCATTTATTGTCATACATGTGTGAACATTGTACATGGGGACCATGAACTCAATTGTGCTAGAAAAGAGAGACAAATAGATTATCCACACATTTTGCAAGCATACAGATATTGAGAAATTTCCTCTCTTTTTTTTCACACATGGAGTGTATAGCTAGTTTCTTTTCTACTTTTTCTTTCTTTTGACATGGTTTTCTTCCAGAGTCTTCTGATTGAAAATCTCTATGACTAGCTAGCTATTTTAATGTATGCAAGTATTCATGGATGCATGATTGAAAATTTGAAATACGTACATACCGACCATTTGCAGTTCTCTGCTCTCGTCACGCCATACCCTTTCTATCTATCTAGACTTTTAAATTCGAGATAATAGTGCGTAGGTGACTCCTACTATGCGTGCATTATTTACAACCTAGAATCAGTTCTTTTGTCCCAAATAATTTGGGGTAGATGATCTCCTTGGAGAGGTACAGTGCACCGGCCATGACAATGAGAGTACGTACCACGTAGCAGCAATGCATGACACAGACACATCACAGTACTGCTGATTAAGTTACTCCACGATAATTAAGCCCACCAACAATCATCAACCATATATAATTTGTTCTTGGTTTCATAATGGTTTTTGTTGCCATGGCCTCCACGGCGCCCTGGCTGGCAGTCAGATCTCAGTCAATCACAAACTAATGGTCACACGATCTCCCATCCAAGAAGCAGCTTGTGGATGACTTGTGCAGGATGAAACCAAGAAAGCGATGGCTCACCAATTCAGAAGCAGCAAAGCCAAGTCCATGCATTGCTTGCATCATTGCATGTGAGACCAAAACTCGATCGATCCGCATATATCGACACATGAGAAAAGGTAGCTAGAGCCCTGACATGTCCACACAAAAATCCAATACTTACCCTGGCAATGCAAAATCTTGTAGCTAGCTGCATTATTGTTCTTTTTTTTTTACAAAAAAGAAGCTAATTCTCGTAGAGTACTATTTTGTGTGTGTGTGTGCGTGTGTGTATTAAAATTTGTTGTACGTTTGAGCTGTACTCCTCAGCTGATAAAGGTAAACTTGACACTGACAAGCTATATATTAATTGTGGATAGGACGACCTAACTGTGATGCAATTAGGTTAATTAGGTCTATTAATTCATTATTATGGTCCGTAGCTCAGTTAGGTAAGTGGTCGAAACATATCGAGACGTATAACTGCACTAATGTACATAGTACTGCTCCTACTACTTGAGAAAGATGTTCAATCTACTTTAACAGCAATCACTGTATACGGTCGTACCTTTTTTTTTTCAAAATGGGGTTGAGACCCCGGCCTCTGCATCAAAGGATGCACACAGCCGTTTTATTGCACAGTTTAATAGTAACAAGTTTTACACATCACATATCACATAAGGTTGAAACATGAATCAACCAACGAAAGAATGACAACATGAAGCATCTAGACATCCCTAATGCGATTAATATACTGCCACGAAGCCCGGCTGAATATATCCTGAGCGACCATCAGCAGCCGTGAACATCCAGTAGCCATGAGGTCCCGCTGATCCGGCGGGAGAGGATGAGCCCAAAGTTAAATCCAGTGCGCCGCCATATTGATAACCTGCAAAATGTGAATATTTTTTTATCTATTAAAAATGATGTTATTTCTATAGTTCCATATAGACCAACAAACAGTATACGGTCGTACCTACAGTACACGGTACACGGTACTACAAACAGTCTACAGTGCTTAATTACTGTGTCACGTATTTACGTGGCAAATCTTGTCTGGCTAATCAACCTGTAGCTAGCTAATTCGGTACCGTAAGGGCATGTAGCACTAGATCTCTATACAAAGTTAGATGCTTTTTTTAATACCTACAAAGTTAGATGCTTTTTTTTGAACACCTACAAAGTTAGATGCTTGATGTTTACCCATGACTAATTGTCAGTTTGGTCGGGTTTACCTGATGGTATAAATTAATCATATGTCCTCGTCATGAGCCTATGGCTAATTAACTATACAAAAAATTCTGTTGAACTGAAAAACACTGTTCAACCTTGGGAATCGCGAGGGAATCGTTGGTTCAAAATTCAAGAGATTTCTCCTTCTGGAGAATCCAACTTGTTGCGTCGACCGTGCACGTGCCTGGGGATGTAAACTGAACCTGTGCGCCCTTGGCGTTGTTTCATTTCATTGAAAATGGAACGGGGAAACCCCTATTTTCTAAAAAAAAAACAAGCTCTTTAATTCGCCAGTACGTGGTTAATTAATCCGAAAATCTAAGATATGGGGCGTACGTACATTCTGAAAGCATATACTCTCGGTAAATTTAAAATAAATACTTTGTGCGTTCGAAAAGCTTTTCTTGTACCTGGGAAATCGAACTTCACGTACGCAATTTATGAATTGAACATGTACACTCCAAAAGAAAATAATCACGTCGATGCAGATTACACTACTAACTGAAATTTCTTATCAGTAACTACTCGCTCCGTTTAGTTTCGGCTAAAAGGACTTTTTTCGAAAATCATGCAGTTCCAAAATTCCCTCACCATTTAGGCGTATTTACATTGATTTCTTTTCAACTATTGGGTGGTTGCTTCTCTCCGCCAATGCATGCAAAGCTTCAGCCCCAATCAGCAAATATCTAGGACTCAGAGAATTACCATGCACATTCTTTAAACCCGGACTGGTAGTACTAAATTCTTGATAAATTGAGGCCTGCCTTAGGAATGTACTATTCCAAACTTTTTCTGGCAGAAAAATTTATAGAAGAAACCAAATGATTCATCTCAAACTTTACATGCTTAACTGCCACCACTAAACAATGGGAAAAGTTGTTTGTATATATTCGCATCACCAACACGACACACGCTGCGCCCTTTCTGTCTCCTCGTTAATCAAGCTCAGCTCCAAGCAACCAAGCTCAGCTCAGCCTCAGCGGAGACACGCCACCGGCGGCGGGCGCCCGCCGTGATGGACGTGGCCATGGCGCTGGCCACGCTCTTCTTCGTCCTCCTCCTCATCTCCTCCGCCGCCATCTCCCTCCTCCTCATCCGCCTCTGCCTCGCCGCCCTCCGCCCCTCCACCACCACCCAAACCTACTCCCCCGCCGGCGCCGACCCCGAGTCACTGGCACCACCAGTACCGCCGCCGCCGCTGCACCCACACGAGCTTTCCTTGCTGCCAACGCCGATGCCGACGAAGGCGCCCAAGGAGCAGTGGACGGAGCCGCGGAGGCTGGCGTGGCGGGAGGTGGAGGCGCTCACTGGCGGCTTCGACGAGGCGGCCGTGGTTGGCCGCGGCGGCTCCGGCAACACCGTCTACGGGGTCCGGTTCGACGGCTCGCCGGCGGCCGTCAAGGTGCACCGCTGGTGCGGCGGCGGCGAGCGCCGACTCGCCGCGTTCCGCCGCGAGCTCGACCTCCTCCGCCGCGTCGGCCGCCACCCGCGCCTCGTCGCGCTCCTCGCCTACTCCGACGACCACGGTAAAAAAAGTGTTTACACTGTTACTGTTTGGAGCTTTGACTCCACGCTTCCGCTTTCTGTGGCTGCAGAACGTGTTCTTTGCCTCTCTTTTTTTAACTTTTTTACACCGCCGATAAATTATTTACTCCCTCCTGCTCAGTTTACTGGACATGCATGTCAATTCTTTGGGACCTACTAGGTGATAGCTAATTAGGGCTAAAAATTGTAATTAAACATGTAGTTAATGTGTTCACACCCAACATACTTGGTGGGGTGAAGGAAAATGCGGGAGGGGAGGGGGTTACGAGCTAATTAAATAAAAAATTAATGCTCACAAAAGGGGTAGTATTTTGAAATTGCATGAAAACTAAACTAGGTCCTCTAAACTGAACAGGAAGGAGTATAAGACTACTGTTCATACTAATCAATATCACCATATTTTTTTTTTATAAAAATGTACTCCCTGCATCCCGGCATTCTGGACACAATCCAAAAAATATGCTGTCCTAAAATCCCTCCACCTTTTAGGCGCATTAGCATTTAATTCCCTCTTAGTGGTTGATTGTCTATTCCCACCCATGCATACAAGATTTCAGCCCTAACCAGCTAGCACCTTGATCCCAAAGATTTGCTAATTGTATTCTTAACTGGGAGAGGGAGTAGTACAAGTTTGGATAAAAATTAAGGGCACATTACTTTGTTAATTGGCAGGTGTGTAGAAACTAATTTTAATTCCCTTAAGGACAGAAACTACTTTAATTAACTTTTACTGACGAGTGATGGGACTACAGCCTAACAACCACATCACTGCATTTCTTTTTCATGCTTTTTCAGTGTGATAACGACATGCCAGAAAAGGTCTCGGTTTTGCTTTTAGCTCACTAATTGCCTTAAAACAAAAATAAAATTACCCTATGC
Source organism: Puccinellia tenuiflora (assembly GCA_012064385.1). NCBI lineage: Eukaryota > Viridiplantae > Streptophyta > Magnoliopsida > Poales > Poaceae > Puccinellia > Puccinellia tenuiflora. Next base: position 470,243 of record QRDG01000391.1, on the reverse strand, counting down.
ATACTCCTCTCATTTTACGGTTTCTTTTCTTTATTTTTACTCCATATGCTTAAAAACTAACTTAAGTAAACTTAATAAATCAACATTTTTACGAAAAAGAAAAATACCCCTTTTAAAAATATACCTAATTAATTAAAAAGGCATTCATTTGAGAAGATTTCACTTTTTTGCAGAGGAGGGAGGTGCACTCGTGCTGGAGTACATGTCTGGCGGAACCCTCGATGACCGTCTCCATGGCACAACAGCGTTGCTCACATGGCGCCACCGGATGCACGTCGTCCATGATATCGCCATCGCGCTAGAACACCTCCACGGCACCACCGTGGCCATTGTGCACGGCGACCTGTCGGCTTCGAATGTGCTCCTTGACAACGTTGGCGGTGCGCGACTATGTGACCTAGGCTCCGCGTGTGAAGCTACCTTCTCTGCCGCGGTCGCGCCAGCCAGGCGTGGTGCCGCCATTGCCGTGGGCTCCCCGGGGTACACCGACCCCTTCTTCCTCCGAACTGGCATTGTGTCCAAGAAGTCTGACGTGTACAGCTATGGCGTGCTACTGCTCGAGGTTGTCACCGGCTCGCCGGCCGCCGGCTCGTCAGAGGGTAGCGGTGCGTACCTGACTGCGTCAGTGCTGCCACGTGTCAAAGCAACAGGGGTAGCAGGGCTTATCGACAGTAGACTAGGAAACGGTTACGATGCCACAGAGGCCAGCGACATCGTCAAAATCGCCATCGAGTGCTTAGCGGCGCAACCGGGGCTCCGGCCGACGATGTCCCAGGTGCGGGCTGCTATGGCGGAGAAGGTGGCAAGGTCCATCATGAGCGATTGCGGCGATCGTACGTTGCTCGACTTATTTCGCACCATGACCTAGCTGGTCAAGTTCTAAAAAAATATCAAAAAAAGTTTCTTTTTGTGTGAGTAATTTAGTTCTTTTAGTTTAGCAAAACATTGACTTTGGTTTAGTATTAGGAAAAGGTGAAAACTGCTAAGTAGTTCAGCTAGCTTATTCAAATCGGAAAAGTTCATGTGCAATGTAAAATAGTTCATGCATCAACTTCACTGTTATAAGATTGCAAATTTCTATACATGCCTAGTCCCCCAAGAAGATGCCTAGCCATGTTGAAGGCAAGATTTCAGATGAATGACTTTTGTAAAAGCTAGTTTTGCTTGACTCCTCTACGTGACTATCTTCCCTCGGTATTACGTTACAACGAGCTTCCTGTATTCAGAAAATTGTTGGAAATTTTTAATATTGACATGTCATATTTATCTGAAATTTCATAATTATTTGATCCTCATAATTATGATCCATAAACATAGAGAAAGATCCATTTAAACATGGAGAATAAATGTTGAGATTCGAGGTTCTTTTTGTGTGAGTAATTTAGCTCTTTTAGTTTAGGAAAACATTGACTTTGGTTTAGTGTTAGGAAAAGGTGAAAACTGCTAAGTAGTTCAGCTAGCTTATTCAAATCGGAAAAGTTCATGTGCAATGTAAATAGTTCATCAACTTTTTATAAGATTGCAAATTCTATCCATGCCTAGTCCCACAAGAAGATGCCCAGCCAGCCATGGTAAAGACGAGATTTCAGATGAATGACTTGGGTAAAAGCTAGTTTTGCTTGGAAAGAAGTCCACATCACCCCCCCCCCCCCCCCTCCTATGTTTCATGTTTCGGTAGCTAAGAGCAACTCCAGCCGCCCCCCCACGAGGCCCCCCAGGACCGCTTTTTGGACGCCGGCGGGCGATTTTTCTCCCAGTCGCGCCCCCAGGGTCTCGTTTTTCGCCGGATTTGGCCCAAAAGTTATCCGGCATACCCAGGCCGAACCCAGCGCGCTGGGTTCGGCCTGGGGGCGCCGGCACAAGGGAAAAGCCGCGCGGGCCAGCCCTGTCGGCGAGACAATTGTTATTCCCGCCGTTTTTGTTTCGCTTCCCTCCATTTCTCCTTCTCCATATCCCGTAGCTCCCGCCGTTTCCCGCGGAAATCACCTCCCATGGCGCCCAAGAAATTCAACAACCCACGAGCCGCCGGCGAAGAACCACCGGCGAAGAGGGCGGGGGCGACCTCCGGCGGGAGGGGTAGGGGGAGGGGGAGGGGGCGGCCGGACAGCTTGAGCAACAGCGAGTGGGCGAACGAATTCGAACGAAGGAAGACGGTCACCGCCGACCGCAAGGCAAGGGACGTGAGGAAGAAGGCCAAGGAGGTGGAGGAGGCCAAGGAGACACGACGAGCGATGGCGATGGCGGCCGGGAAACCGTGCTTTCCTGCGCCATCGCCACTGTATGCGCCGCACATAGGTCGAGCTCCTCAAGACCAAGGTCGCGGCCAAAAAGAGGAACACCGATCTGGCGTTCCTCATGAGCGCCGACCCAGCAATGATCATGGACGGCAAGGTCAAGGCGTGGTACATGAGCCAGCGCGACCTCATCCTGAACGAGATACCAGCGCCGATCCCGACCCCGACTCCACCACCGACCCCGACCCCGACTCCACCCCCGACGATGACCCCGACTCCGCCAACGGAAGGCTCCACCATGAAAACGACGCCGAGCACCAGTACTACCCTGGCATCGTCGCCGCCGATCGCTGCGCCATCGACCGACCCCTCCTACGTGGTGTAAGTGGAGGACGACGAGCCGGAATCGTTGCAGCAGATCGCTGCGCCATCAACCGACTCCGTCGTGGTGCAAGTGGAGGACGACGAGCCGGTGATTTGAGGTCGACGTCGTCGATTTGGCCGCTTTTGATCGCCGAATTATATTTTCTTTTCTAAAACTATGAAAACTTGACCGCCGAATTGTGGCTGGATCACCGGACTTGCGATCGTCGATATGTAGCGGGAACATGTCGATTCAAAAAAAAGTGTCTCGGGGGGCCAAAAGCTGGGGGGCGGGTGGGAACCGAGGCCTCCCCAAGGCTTGGGTGGCGCCGGCGAACGGGCTAAAAAGCCTTCGCCGGATACCCTGGGAGGGCCAACGGCTGGAGTTGCTCTAACCCCCCTAACTTTAGATTGGGTCATTTAACCCCCCCCCCCCCCCCCCCCCGCCAACTATCCTAAACCGGGTAAAATCCCCCCACCAGCGGTTTTGACAGTGGTTTAAGCCACGGTGGACACCGGTTTGGACACGTAGGTCCAAATAACCCCCCAAATATGGTTGACTCTGTTCCCCTCCCGTCGCCTCTCTACTCGCCGTCGCCGTCGCCTCTCCTATCCTCCTCCTTCCCGTCGCCACTCCCCTCCTCCTCCTTCCCGTCTCGTCATCAAATCGGGGTTCCCCGTCCCCGCTCCACCTCCGATTCAAGCTATGGAGGTCGAGGGGTCTTCTACCTGCAGCAGTCGTCCGCGTAGGATCTCCCGGCATCCTCCTCCGAGCCGTAGCAGCAGGCCCCTCCGGCGAAGAAGCCCGTGCCCAAGGTCAAGCGCGTCCAGAGCGTCCGACGCGCTCCCTCGTCGGCGACGCCGTCGTGCTCCAGCTACCTCCACCCGCCTCACCCTACCTCTTTCGGCGCTGCCGCTTCCTCTAGCCACCCTCGACTGCACCTCCTCACCCTGTCCCTCCTGTCACCGCTCCTCGCCGCGCTACCGCTCCACCCGTCCCCGCGCCGCCGCCTCGCCGTCCTCCAGGGCCTCCTCCCAGCCTCCCTCGTCCGTCGACACCCGGACCTGGCTCTCCGACTCCTCCACCTCCACGCCTCCCTCGGCCTCCTCGCCTACGCGCACCACATCTTCGACCACCTCCTCCCCGCGCGCACCCGCCGAGAGCGCGCCTTCCCCTGGAACTGCTTCGTCGCCGGCTACGCACACCTCGGCCGGCACGAGGACGTGCTCTCCATCTACCTCTAGATGGACGAGGAGCGCCGCGGGATGGGTTCACCTTCACGTCCGCGCTCCGGGAGTGCAGCTGGACGAGACCACCTTCGCGGTGGTGCTATTTGGGTGTGAGACGCTTGGGCTGGTGTAGGGTGGAACGAGGACGCGATCTCCATCTACCTCCAGATGGACGAGGAGGACATGCTCGTGCCAGCCGAGCGCTGCGAGGAAGGAGCCGTAGGCGGCGGTGAGGGCGAGGAAGCCGTCGAGGAGGTGCGCAGAGGAGGTGCAGAGAGGCATGAGGAGCAGGAGCCACCGTGGCTAAAACCGCTGCCACCGTGGCTAAAACCGCTTCCCAAAACAGCCAAGGGGGTAATTTGCTTGGTTTTAGATACTTAGGGGGTTATTTGCTCCAGTTTAAAGTTATGGGGGTTAGCGTCCCAAACTTCTTTCACTGTTCTCCAAGCGGCTTATCAAGATCTGCGGGAGAATGAGGGAGGAAGTTCTTGTGGTTCACCACTGCCTATGCCAGATTAGATTCTATTAGATTCCAAATTATGCTTGCAATTCTGAAACATAGGGGGTTATGTGGACTTCTTTCTTTTGCTTGGCTCCTCTACGTGAGTATCTTCCTTACGTTACAACAAGCTTCCTATATTCAAAAAATATATTGGAATTTTTTAATATTGACAAGTCATATTTATCTGAAATTCCATAATTGTTTGATCTATAGACACGGATATTTATCTGAAATTTCATAATTGTTTTGAAATTTCATAATTTCAGAAAATCTTTGTGTGGGTGGGCTGGACCCTCGGCGTCATTGCATCGGTATTGATGACGTGCGTCTCTAGGCGGTGCGCCAACATGTGTTGATATTTACTTAGAAAAAAGAGCTATCGTTCCTAGATTCTACACCATGTGATCAACATAACCAAATTTTATACGGAAAGAAGGCAGTTGTAAGTTGCAATACGTCAAAACTGAATGGTATGCAAAAGACAATAAAACATGTTCACTGGCAGGTGTGTAGAAACTAATTTTAATTCCCTTGAGGACAGAAACTAATTTTAATTGACTTTTACTGACGAGTGATGGGACTACATCCTAACAACCACAGAGTTCCATATCTCGGTGCCATCAGAGTGTTTATGTATCTTGTAAATTGCACCACACATGATACCGCAATTTTAGTGAATCTACTCTAGCTATATAGAGCGGTGCTCATACCAAACGTCATTCGACACGAGTCAACAACATCTTTCAATATATTCAAGGCATCAAGGATCTTGGCATGTCTTTTTAATTATAGGCATATCTGGAGTCTAATATGATTGGATACATATGTGCTTTACTTATATGACCCCAACAATGCTAGATATAATGGATGCATAGTCGGCTATCCTGCATGGTTGGATAGTCATATTATGTGGGACGCCTCCGAGGTGTTCTCGTGCGTGCCGTCTATTTTGCTTTTTGGCCTTGTGAACCTAGTTGGCTGACTATTTCTATGGAGGAACACGGTTTGGCGGGTTTCGTCCTTTGTTTTAGAGGTTGTCAATGGAGCGATCTGATGGTTGGTCGTCACGTTCGGTGCAGGGGTCGTAGTGCTCGACATAGCCTACAAAGGCGTCTCTAATAGACGATCTGACGACTCTACTTTTCCTCAATGCGTGGCTGACCTTGTCAGAGGTGACCCACATGATTGGCATACCGTCTTAGTGTTGGTGGGTTGGACCCTCGGTATCATTGCATCGGTGTTGATGACTAGCGTCTCTAGGCGGTGCGACAACATGTGTTGCTATTTATTTAGACAATAGAGTTATCATTCCTAGATTCTACACCATGTGATCAACATAACCAAATTTTATTATACAGAAAAAACAGTTGTAAGTTGCAATACGTCAAAACCGAATGGTTTGCAAAAGACAAAAAAAAAACATGATGGCTTACATGTTAAAACGATGCGACTACCTCCTACCCTTGCAAGTTGCAAGCAATCACATAAGCACATACATGTCGATCGCAACATTTGGAACTATTGGGGCAAACACCATCGAGATGGTACCAACACCCGTACGACAATGTCGTCGGGTCTCGAGGGGGCCGGTAGAAACAAACTAGAGTATTCAAATTTGAAGGACAACCCTCTACCCATGGCCTTTGGATATTGCGACCGCATCAAAACCGGTTCAATGCAAATCGAACTTATAAGTTTCGGAGAAAACCGAAGATGAACTCATACATAATAGAACTTTTTCCTTGGGGAGTTCAGTTCTCCTTTATCCTCTTCCAAACCATTTATGGGAATTTTGTTTGACTGTAATTCATGGCCGGCCGCGATTGCAATCTCATCCGTCCATTTCCGGATCCAACGGCTGTGGCGGCGTTCTTCGACTTGACGAGCCCGCCGCATCACCTTACCTCATCGGACCTTCCGCCAGGAGACGCCGCCGCCGTCGGAGTTGGCCCACCTAGTGGAGCGGCTCCCGCGCCACCACCTCTCCCCCTCACGCCTCCCTCCTCTCCAGCTCCGCCCACACCGACCTCATCCAGGCACGTCGCGCAGCTCGCCCACCTCGCATTCCCTCTCTCATACCACTGATCCCGTATTCTGAACCCACAGGCGCGCGCTACCTCGACGCCCAGGTGAGTTTGCCCCCCGCCCGCTACCCGGATCTACAATTTTGATCGGAACTGATTACTACGATGCGGCAGGCGGCGGTGCACGCGGACTCGCGGAGGCGATGGCCATGGTGGAGGAGTATCAGCACGCGAGCCGTTGCGGGCAGCGTCGGCGCCGGAAAGAAGCTCAATTGCTCCCCGTAGGTGCCACGCCCAGCTCAACCTCATTCTCGACTAGCTACAACAATTACAGCAGCACCTATAGCGCGTTGGCTGTCCCTGCTGGTGGCGGTGGTTCGGAGCTGGCTGAGCCTGGAGCAGGTGGTGTTCCGCATCGTTTTCTTGGAAATAACATCAGATTATCTCTAGCAGCAGCTGGCCATGGCTGTGGTATGTCGTTGTGGAAATGTGAAACTGTTTTCTGCTAGCATACTTCTTAATTGTATAGAAGTGTCGCCCTTTTAGTCAAAGTGAGACAATACAGGATTTTCTTGGAAAACTTGGTAGTTTGAACGAGCATCTACTTTTGATCTGGCATTGCAGGACATGGTGGATTACCAGAGAACTGTGGCAGAGAGACTGAGGCTCGGTTAGAAGCTAAGTGTGATGCTTTAACTGATCTTTTTGCAATGGATGAAAGGGGTCAGTTACTGAAATACTGACCTTGATGACGAGTAGAGATCATTTTTGCTGCAGAAAGGTGAAGTTTTCCCCATCTTAGTATGTCTTGCAATTATCATTGTACGATTGCTATTTTGCAATTGCAGCAAGGCTTTTTATGCCCAGTTGTTCTTCAGTTAACTGTACTTTCTGAAGAAGCTATCCTCATTTTCATTCTAACATCTCGCATCAGCTTTCAGAGCGTAGTTTTAGTAGTTTGATACCGATACCATTGCTTCTCTGCGGCAAGCTCATATGTCAACGCCTTGCTGGCAATGTCCAATTGTCCACCTATTCTTGTTTTGAATTAATGATTAATTGTGAGTTCATAATAGACACTTCTCATAATTTCCTTTTCACCTTTGACAGGGTGAAATTAACCATCGAAGTGATAGAAAAGTTGGAATCCCTTCTACTGCAGGATCTTGCTTCAATGGACAGGAAATTTGCTGAACACTATAATGTGCGTCTGTTGTGCTGAATTTTCTTATACTTAACTCGGGCGCTAGTCCACTTAATTTTAATCCAAGTTCACTCTCTGAAATCTGTCAAAATACTTGTGTCTGTTCAGAAGCATCCAATTCCTATAATGAAGCGGTATGATACAGCACCTTACTTGCTCTGTGGTTTTCTTTCAAATTTTTGGTACTTGGTAGCAAACATCATTTGTCAATGAAGCCCTTCATATTAATCCAATATCATTTGAAAGGTTGAACTATGGTTGTTTTCAGTTTAGACTTCTTGCAGTAGTGGTATTGAGCGGTCGTTGACACTAATAGACCACATGGTTAAAATCCAGCAAGTCCCGTATGCCTTTCGTTATATGTGTAACTTGTTCACTGTTTACACGCCTACAGTAAATTTTGACGCGAGCTTACAAAGCATAGGGAATCACAGGAGGTAATATTAGCAACCACTTTTGCATGAAAAATTATGTCAGAGATGCGAGCGAGTAGTCAAGTTGCACAGTATCCAACTGTCCATCATGCGGAAAATTGAATGGTGCATAACTTTATAATCTCTGCTAAGGTTCTCGTTGGTTCGTTGCATGTCCTGTAGTACCAGGCGATTCGCTGATGTTGACAAGTTCAGCTCACCTTAGCTAAGAGCCAGAGATGTCAAAGGCCTAGAGGGTATGCAATATTCTATATGCTTGTAGTATCCACTTGGTTCCGAGAAGAATGAAATCTAGTATTACTTCCAATCATCTAACATTAGGTTTGGTATGTGGTCTCCATGTCAGGTTTCTCGACTCTGTGAATATCAAGGTGTAGATCCGCACTTTGATCTTGTAAAGATAATGCCGATTCATTTTCATTAACAACCAGATTTCATATGCTTGATGTATCTTTTGCCGACCTGATTTAAATCTGCAGAAACTGGAGGGCATGCAGTGGATGATTCACCAGGTTGTAATGGATCTGAAGCCGGCCTCATCACGATCGCACGGGCGTCTGAATCCCATTACTCTTGTAGAAGAGACATCTCATGTCTGTTGCCACTTACCAGAATGCTCAGGACGTGAGTTCTGTTAAATTTGTTCTTTGTACGGTGACAGAGTAGAATTTCACCCTGACCATCATATATATGGTGCTGGTGGTTGTGTACTATGTATGTATATATTTTTTGTTGTCTTCTAGATAAAGGAAACTTATTGTATGAATCAAACACAATGTTCTGTCATTTGAACTTGATATTGGATTCAGATGGCATCATGTGTGTACTTACTAATGCAGAGCAACTGCTCAGGTGCTTCTCTTGTTGTTTTGGCTGTTGCTGCTTCTCCTGTTGGTGCAGAAGCCGAGATGCATCGACCAAAATGCGAAAAGAGTGGAAAAGAAATCAGAAGCGTGCATTTCACATTGTTGGTTGGAAGTTGCAACTACCCTGGATGATCTGTCTTACTGACTGCGTTTCTTATTTAAATCGTTCCATCCTAACTGTCTCGAATGCCCAACGGCGATATGTTTCCAGTTCTGACTTGCTCATTTCTTTACTGCTTCCCTGAACGAGTTTCATTTATATTTCGAGTCCATGACACTGAATTGATACTCTTGTTATTGCCGATCAAAGAGGGTCGCAATGTCTGGCAACCTCGTTGTATATTTGGTCTTGTCGAGATGTTTTTGCAGGTTAGATAGAAAATTCGAGCCCGAGACGGATTGGACGATGCACGACACTCTTCAGCACCAGCGCCTGGTGCTCCCTCACTCTTGGTTTGATAGAACCATAATCTGCATTTAGGCTGCGTCTAGCGATGAGGAATCTGTGCCGCCCTCTTTCTGCACCACGGTAAAGACTTATTCTTGCAGCTCTTTCGTTTTATATTTTCATTTCCGGTCATCGCTTGTTCCTTGAACTATATTTCTTCACAAATTCAAACTTTATTTGTTCCTCTTATAGAGGAGTTTCACATGGTCCATGAACAGAAAATGGTTTTACCAGGTTGCATAATCCGCAGTCTAGCTGCCAACTGAACTTGATGCTCTTTGTTCAGTAGTAACCGAAGCGGAGGAAGGTTGGTAAAACCAAAACCAGTAGCTGCAGACATAAACGAGGGACTCTCATAATAAACCCTGATAAAACCATGCAACATTTCTTCTTTAATTCAAAATCGCGATATTGCTGTGCACAAATTTGAAGTTGATGAGCACCTTGGTGCAGCATCCTGGTACCAAATCCAAATAAATATAGACAACTATAACTGGATAGGTAAGGTAAAATGAAAGTCTGGGCTACGTGGAGATAGTTACTATTACTGAAGACATCACGCGAAATGTTGCCGTCGATCACCATGGCGCAGTGGCCCGCTTCTGCACAGCTTGGTCCTTCTTCTTCTTCGCGCTTGCCTCCACCATCTCCTCCATCTCCACATCCATCTCCTTCAGAGCATCCTTAATGACCGACACCCTCGACTCGAGGTTTCTCACCCGCTTCGCCGCACGAGCCCGCTCCAGCTTTAACTTTTCGTACCCCTCGGGCACCACTGATGTCGATGGCAGAGTACCGAGGAGCCAATGAGTTTCTTGACGCGCTCACCCATGAAGGCGACGTCCATCCCCAGGGACTCGTAGGACTCTAGGGTCTTCTTCCACGACGTAAGGTCCTCGAGGGAAGCAGGGGAGGCGGCCATGACGCCCTCAGCGATGTTGGCTGTCTGCACGATCATCCCTGCGGCAAGCATGGGGCATATCTCCTTCGGCAAATTCCTGTGGAGGAAAGCCTTCCGGGCATGGCAAAGCTCATAATATCTCATGCGTAGGCGATCGGGGATTACGACGTGGCCGACGTTGCCAACGACGATCTTGAAGTTCTCCGGGCTTTCCATGGCGACAAAATCACCGGTGTCTGGACCTGGATATCTGATGTCGCCGCCTGCTGCCTCTTCGCTAGCTTTGCTGGATGGTTTGCAGCTGACTCTGGTAACCACCTCCGGAATTTTCTTTTTCTTCTTTCTCGGAACTTTCTTAGACTTCGTATCTCTGTCGGAACTTACTTTTTCTTCTCTCTCTGCATTGTAGAACACAACACATGATTGGAGATTTTGGTAACACTGCTGTATGAACATGAATGAAATACTTTCAACTCACCTGATTTGTTGTTTTCCATGGACGTGTCCAGACCAAGCGCTCCATCAGTTGTGGTGAACTTGTTCTCTCTTAGTATGTACAGCTGAAAAGCAGTAGTCAGTAGTTAATCACATCACTAACAAATATTACCAAGGCATGGATAGTGCTCCTGCCGTGCACTTGAGACAAAAATATTATGAAGGGACACATGGAGCAGTGGACGAAGCACTCGCCTTAAATCTCGTTGGTTGCACTAGCTGAAACACAACGGCGTCGCCGATCTTAAGACCATGCTTCCCCACGAATCCCACCCATCCACCACTGAGTGCCGTCCTGTTAGCTTTGTATTCTGTATTCCAGATCTTCCCTTCCTCATCTTCCAATACAATATTATCATTATGCTCCGGAAGATGTTCCTTGCAAAACTCAGCTGGGAGGCCCTGCGACAGGAACACAAAAGTCAAAAGCTGAGGGGGTAATCTAGCCTTCTATTAGGAAAAAAGGCAAACTGAATGTTGCTCATAAGAAGAAAAAAAAAAATCGGATTCTTGAAAACATTCAAAAACCTAGTAAATCGAGACTTACCATCCAAAACCCCTTAACAACTTGTGAGTGCATCATACACTTGATGAAGCTTGGAGTTTCTGCTGGCAATTTCTCTTTTACTTCCACAGCTCTCTTCCAAGCAGTGCCCTTAACACTGTAGTTCATTTGAAGATACATGGAGGCGCATAAGTTAGACACACTTGCCATCTTATAAATGCAATCTACTCAAGAAAACAACAACAAAAATTTGAGTACCGTGCACATTTCTTCCGGACATCACCATCAGATACCTGCCAAGTCATAGCTTTTTCATAGTTAGTCCATTTCTTTATACTCGATTACACATTCCCGGGTGTAACATATAACTTGATATGCTTACACTCGATTACGGTTTCATAATTTTTTTAGTTTTACAAAGAAATGGTGCCATATATGAACAAGCGATTCATTCAAGCTCTGAATAATAAAAAAAGTTCCTGAATGAATCAATTTGAAATGATTTTATGATTCCACTTTGGACCTACCTCTGGCTCAAAATCATAATCTTTGACTTTCTTGCCCTCACTACTGCTGCTACTGCTGTCAACCAAGAGCGGTTCCTGTTTCATCTTGCTCTTGGCAGATTTGGAGCGAGCTGGCCTCCCTCTCTTCCTCTGTAACATAACCAATCAAAGCAGAGTAACTTACGGTTAGTCTATTTCTCCAGTCAAGCTTTGAATTAAAAAAATCACCGAATCAATTTTAGATAATTTCATTTATGGCCTTACCGTCGGCGTCGGCGGCTCAAAATTATCACACATGTCACCCTTACTATAGCTACTGCCACTGCTGCTGCTGTCAACTAACGCCGGCTTCTGCTCAGTCTTGCTCTTGGCAGACTTGGAAGCTGCTGGCCTCCCTCTTTTCCTCTGAAAAAAAGAGCCAATCAAAGCGCAGCTATGAATTCAATATACTTTGACATATGCGTCTGAACTCTGAAGAGAACAAATCATCTGAATTGTGAAATTTCTATCTCTGGATCGCTACGATTTTATTTTATTTCTTGAACACAAAGATGCATATCTTCTGTATTAGAAGAAGAAGAAAACCAATAACATGCACAATTTACGCAATTGCAGACAAAAGAAAAGGAAAAAAAATTATATAGATAAAATTGCTGATCAGAACTAGAGAAAAGGGAAAGAAAGGTAAAAGAAGCATAGGAAGCATGGTGAGTTCATAACTGAAACTGGAAGTGTTCATATGACACGCACAAATATAAGGATGGAATTAGAAGTATATCTTACTTTGTAAGTTTTAGCGAAGCCTGTGCTAGTTTGTTTCCCCCTATTTATCTTCGCTCCTTCTTCATAAGGAAAGACTGGACGCTTTTCTTGCGCAGTGTCCACGCTCTCTGGCCTCACGGTCTACCATTGCAGGTTAGGAAAATCAATTTCTATATGCTCGTACTTTATGAAAAATACGATCGAGATAAAAAGAAAAACAACGAGGAAATATTGCGACAATGCGAAGACATTAATTCTTTCATTACAGGTGATGCTCTGAGTGGAGCATATACAGGAAAACTAAAGCAATATAACACATACTGTCGAAGGAAGATAGTCATCCACGTCTATAGACTGTTGACCGGTAACAATGGCGAGCTCCTCATCCTGCAATAACCATTTTTTTTCTTATTGCATCACGAGAAGTTCCAGTTTAGTAAAAGACCAAAAGGAAATCCCATATATAGCCTGAACATATCATTTTATAAGAACAATTACAGTGTCCTAATAACATATTTTTCTAATAAACCACTCTAATAACGTGAAGACTCCATGTGGTCATTGTCCTTTCTACTAGTCGATTTCAGTACGCGTGACTGAAGAAGATTCAGAAACAAAGGAGAGAAGAAAAGACTAGTACTGAAGCTGCAATACAACAATCATGATCAGGTCTTGCAGTAAAACCGCAGAAGACCCCGATAATCTATCTATCCGAGAAGCTGCATTTGACACTGTGCTATATCTCTGGAAAGCAGAGGCGCCTGAACTGAAAACGGATGCAGCAATGCGAGATGAGATGGTTACATGGAGGTTTCTCACCATCGACTTAAGTTCACCATTGGCTTAAAACAATGGGGATTATTATTTTTATTCTATGCGCTAAATGAGTACTAGTTCCCAAACCATGAGATGATCCGACCAAATTATGTTTCACGAAGTATTCTAGTCTAGTAGTAACACGAAGACAGCTCCAGAAAACTCCTAGCCTGAATTGATCGTTCCATTCATCGGAAAACAAAATATCTACAGGAATGTGCATATATCAAGAGAAGCAGATGTATGTATAACAAACAAATAAATTGAGGGAGTACAGTCTGTACAGAGGCAGCATGGGAGAGGGGACTTACTCTGATGGACTCGTCGGTCGCCATGGCTGCGCTCCTGGTGAGCTCCGATTCTTGGCGATGTGGAAGACAGGATGGATTCTAGAAGAGGAAGAAGGAAATATCGATACACTGCAATCGTAGTACTGGCTACGGAGGAGGAGTATATAAACGGAATGGAAGAAAGCCGACCGTTCGGTGATTGACGAAATCGACGGGATTGATCGATTTCCACGAGAAAGGTATGGGAGCTAGAAATCAGAGGATTTATTTCCTTGTGCTTGCAGGTATGTTCGGTGTCCCGCCGTTAACTATACGCCGCATGCACGCCACTTCCAGCACAGCACGTACCCACGCCGCCACACCGCATGCAGCGCGCACACGTTTCACCACTTACCCAACTACGACACTGATGTTTTGCCACACAAAAAAAGTACCCCTGTTCAAGACTCAAGAGCCTGCGGCGAGACACCAGTGTCAATAAAAAAAATTAAGCTTGTCAGACTGTTTTTCGAAAAGGGGGTTGAAACTCCGACATCTGCATTCAAATGAATGATGCACACGATCATTTTTATTAAATTATTAAACAAATCCTTACGAAAAATACATCGATCAATCTGAATCCACCATCATATCGACATATATCGCTACACCTACCACCTTTATGATTGGGGCGGCAATGTTCGGGACCATTGCCATGACCTCATAACAAAACATTGACATCCAAATTCGGAAGACTCGCCAAGCGCCCAACGGCCAGAGCACACCACATACCCACACTTCAGAAGTCGCCGCCGCCGTCTTCTTGCAACTCATCTTCAGGACAATGACCTTGCAAGACTGATACGTCTCAAACGTATCTATAATTTTTGAGTGATCCATGCTAGTTTTGTGATATTGTCACATATTTTTACTGTCATTTATATTAATTTTATGCATTTTGTCGGACTAACCTATTGACAAGATGTCAAGTGTCAGTTCCTGTCTTTGCTGTCCTTTTGTTTCAGAATTTTACTTCTAGAAATATTCTCGGAATTGCACAAAAATTTACGGAGATTTTTTATGCGACGGAAGACACCTGTGGACCAAAGGGCAGCCTAGGGGGCCACCCACAGGGCAGGGGCGGCCTGCTGTCGCGGCCCCACCTGGACCCGCGGGTGGGACCCGCCCCTGCTCCTGGGGCGTCCCCTCGGCCCCCTCCAACGCCTATAAAATCCCTTTTAACCTAAAAACGTCGGGGCGGCCATTATTTTCCAGAAACTTGACCCCGACGCGCCGTCACCGAAAACCCTAGTTTGGGGTCCAATCTGAAGCTGTTCCGGCACCCTGCCGGGACGGGGATCGACCGCCGGAGCCATCTCCACCGACACCGCTGTTTTCCGCGATGAGGAGGGAGTAGTCCCTCACCGGGGCTGAGGCTTATACAAGTAGCTATGTGGTTATCTCTCTCTCTCCCATGATGTGATCTTCGTTGTGATCATGAGCTTTGTTAGTGTAGTTGAATACATGATGTTTCCCTATGTGTAATGGATATGATGTTGCTCAAGTGGTGTTATTTAGTACAATTTCTGGAGCCACCATTGTGATCATGGTACCTCGGTGACAGGATGGGTGCCGTGTGTGACTCTATGGATAATAGATTGGAAGGATCTTCATCATGAGTTTGTTCTTTATTTGTTGGATTGAATAGATCATGAGGTTTCTTGATGTTTGTGTTATTGAAGAAAGAGACTATTCAAGAAATAGGTTGTGGTGTTTGTTAGTACTATCTTTGGATGCGGATAGTGACAGCATGAAGTGTCCAGAGCGCCGCAATCATCCGATCTGGGAAGGCCGAATCTAGTTTTTATGCCTAGAGTACACATGGGACGAGAACAGGCCCACGATGCCTCCAACGAGGTAAACAACTCCCATGGACGCCGTCGTCGATGGTTTTAGTCAAGGATGCAACAAGGTTTCGTTGACCTCCTCGCACCCGTAACCAACTAGACCACCGGACTGTCCTCGCTCCCTTCCGCTATGCCCCCGAGAGCATCCAAACCGCTCCGGGAACCAGTCGCGAAAGACCAGAGTCGCCAGGATCCTGTCGCACCACGGGGTGGGTCGTCGATACGGAGGTGGCTACATCGTTGCGGTGCCGACGTCGGGCCACGCACATCCCGAGTCGGGAAACCTGTGCGATATCCACCGTAGTCATGGGTCCGCGACAGAGAAAAGCCCTGCCACCATCATCATCCCCCGCCCGAACTTTGCCCAACGACGCTCCGACAACGACAAGGAGAGGGGCGGTGACGGCTGAACCCTAGATCGCCAAGGGAGGGTTGCCGCTAGAGGTGCCTGATTAAGCATGTCAGACGGACCTCAAGCAGGAAACCAGACCTACCTAAAACAAAAAAAAATGGTATGACAAAGCAGGATATACATAGAATTTATAAGAGAAAAATAATAATAGATATGCCAACTAATTGTTGTTACACACAACAAGGCCTCTAAATTACAATTTTCTGCAATATTTATTTTTTATCATACAAGTTTAATTGACATCAAAATAAAACTCGAATACATAATAATATAGATCATGATAAAACCATCAGAAATAGTTTATGACGAATGGAAATTTAATTTGAAATATAACATAGGATAAATAACGTCAAATGGACAGTAGTAGTGTCCATTGATGCTCAATAAGATCACATTGAAGTTGTAGGAAGCCCTGTCTTCTATATGTTGGCACATGGATAGGAATTTATGAGTTTGATCCCCAACATGCAGAGATTTCACAGGAGTCCCGGCGCTAGAGTACTGGTAGTGCACTACACATTCCTTTTCATCTTGTATGCTCATGTTTTTTTGGACCGTGCTATCGTAGGGTTTCCCTACGGTGTAAATTTTCAATTAATCAGTCCAAAAAAGGGGTTCTGAACATTACAAGGGGTAAACAAAGAGCAAGAAAGGTCAAAACAGATTGACCAGGAAAAAAAGAAGTTAAAAAGGCAGATTATCTATCCAATCAGTGAGAGGCTGCACCAGGGAAGATTTGATACGGTAAAGATGGAGGTTCAGATCCAGCTTGAACCTAGCTTTCCAGCGATCCAAAGAAGGTGCCAAATTGTTGAAGATGAAGTCGTTGCGTTCCTTCCAGAGTATGCTCATGTTATGGGAATTCACACAAGATGTCATGATGTCTTCCAAAGTATTATCACAAAAACGAGTAGGCCCACCCACAATTGTAGCTTGCAACTGTTGGGAATATCACTACTAGGAAATAGGCTACTAGTGGCGCACCTTTTTGCCCTTTCTGTGGCGCATCCGCCTCATATAAGGATGCGCCACAGATGTCTCGCCACTAAAATATATATCTGTGGCGCACCGCGGGAGTGCGCCACAGAAATATCACTATTTTGTGGCGCACCAGCTACCGTGCGCCACAGAAATATATTAGTGACGCATTGTGTATCCGTGCGCCACAGAAGATGGTGCGCCACAAAAACATTATAACATGCGGCACTGATATATTTTGCTGTATACACAATTTATACAGCGCTGTATAAATACAGGTATATATACAGGGTTTATACAGATATACAGGAATTATACAAATATGATAGAAACAATAATATAGTTGACACGGTATACGAAAATAGATTATATTAATTACTTAGAGCATGATATACATAATTTTCACACAAGTCATGATACAAATTAAGTTCATCGTTTCACACATCAATTACAAGTGCCGAATTTAGGGGCCCCAGCAGCGACTAAAAAAGAAAAGACTTCAGTGAATTTGGAGAACACGTCTAGCTCCACTGGTAGCTGCAGGATTGAGGCTTCTTCTTGATCGGCTCCGGGAACGGTTTAAATCGCTCTTTTGTCAGCCACGTCCTAATGTCATTTTGCTTGTCTAGGCGGTCTTCGATCTCCCACTTAGACAACCCTGCAAATGGATTGGGATATATATTTGGTTAATAATATATTGAGTGGATTGGGATATATATTTGGGAGATGGACAAATTACCTCTGGAGTTGTGTAAGGACCCTCCTTCTGTCATGACATCTTCCTTGATGATGTGCGATAACTGCATCTGGATGCGATGGAATTCCTCTCTAAGATCAGCGTCGGAGATATCCCCTATAAATTTGGTCCATTGTTGGAGACTAGATGGCAACCTCGCTAGCTCTGCATCCCGGACAAGCCCTTTAATGTGATGGAGGACGTAGAAGGCATCCTTCACGCTGTCAGGCGCATGCTTGATGCAATGGAACGTGGTTGCATGGCTGAAAATGTGTTTCTTCTCCTTCGAGAAACGTTCCCCATTCTTTTCTACGTCGAAGTGGCCTCCCTTTTGGGCATAGCCCTCGAGAGCCTCATCGAGAACAGCCTTTATTTTGGTGTAGTCTTTAAGACTACCCGAGTCGAAATAAGTGGCAATAGACCACCTCGGGCTTAGGACGATGAGTACGCAGTACTTGTCACTGCTCAACACAATTGGAACAGAATGTTGGAAAGGATCAACAACGGAAGAAATCTATAAGAAAGAATAACATACGACGTCGGCGACCGGATGTGTACTTACTTGGAAAAGAAAGGCAAAAGAAGGCCGTTCTTATCCTGGTTGTTCAGCATGACTCTCTGGAGGAACTCCGTGGCCATGGCCCGTGTCGTTGATCCTTCCACCAACAGGCTATCACGCATGTAGTAGGGATCCACTACCTTGACGTACGGGGTATTATCTCTCCTGATCCTCATTGCCTGGTTGAGCGCGTAGAGACGGACCAAGTTATAGTCCAGCCGTTTATAGTGAAACAGCTTGAAGACGTCCTCGTACGATATGAAGAAATAATCCGCGGGGGCTTCATGGACGAAGTCGGCCAAGTACTTTGGCACCTTGACAGTGAACACCGGGTAATTTGGATCCTCTTCTTTAAGAAGCTTGCGCTCTAGCTTCAAGATAGCATCTTGCAAAGAGAACATGCATCCCTCTCCGAGGCGGAGCAGCTCCTGAGGCAGGATCAGTCTACCAGCTTCATGAACACGGGACATGCCATCGTCTCGTGGTGATACCATGTCTTCATACCCCGAGATAGTCATCTTAGGAGCTGGCTTGCTTCTCTTCCTCTGCTTCTTCTTCTTTACCTCCGGGGATGCTGTGGGTGGTGCATCTTCTGTAGCCACATCGATTGAGTAATTGACGGAGCCGAAGCTGATCACTGGAGGAGGCCCTTTTTTCCCTCCCTCAATCCAAACCCTGACACCCTCACAGGCAGCAGGAAAGAGCGACGTCAATGTCTTTGTCACTGCTTGTGAGATGACCGTCCTTATGTCTTCCTCGCCTCCTATTCGAGAACCCCCGGCCTCGTTATTGTCAGCCATGTTCGCACCTATAAGGAAAAAACGTCAAAGTTAGTATAACAAATATAAGAAAAAAAATCAATTAATTAAGTAGTAAGATACCCCGGCCCATGCATTAGTCGCAATACACCATATGTCCCTTTTTTAGCAAAGTCATGCCAAAATTCACGAAAAAATTCGGCATGACCTTTGCTAAAAAAGGGACATATGGAGTACCCGAATTTGCCGGAACGGAAGTTAATCGACGTTCCGGCAATCTCAAGGGCCTCACGGGTACCTGCACAAGCATCTCGGATCAACCACATCTCGACGACACGATGGTCGGAGCACAAACAACACCGACACGATGGTCGCGTGGACACACATATATTCATCAACACATTTCTCACCACTTGTCGATGAGCTAGCACCTCCGGTGGCGGCGGAGGCGGCGGACTGCCTACATGATAAAACAGAAATTAGGTGGAGCATATTTCTCACAATTTGCATGTTCTCAGACTTAGCAGTTTTTCAGAAAACAGATAAAACATAACACATATAGACAAGTAGCACAATACTACATAGGTAGAATGCATGCATCATAAGTCTAGCAGTACGATAGGTAGCATAATAAGTACGTCTAGCAGTACGACATATAGGTAGCATCATAAGTCAGTGACGTCGTCCACTCGCGCCGGTGTCAGTGACGTCGTCGTCGTCGCCGCAGGGGTGGTCCCACCAAGAGGACAAGCTCAACGAGTCGTCCTGCTGCTGTGTGCCGGAGGGGCCGGCCTCACCCTGCACGCGCCGCGTGACGGAGGGGCCAGCCTCACCCTGCACGCGCCGCGTGACGGAGGGGCCGGCCTCACCCTGCACGCGCTGCTGCCGGCTCTCGCTGAGGACCTGGTACTGGACCGTCATCACCTCAGGATCAAGGAGGAGATCCTTGACCAAGGGGTCAACCTCCTCGCGCTGGTGGTGGCGCCCGCTGAGTAGCCTCTCTGCCTGCCGGTGCTCCCTCTCCTCGGCCCTCGTCGCGAACCTCATGCCATCTGGCGCTAACTTGTGCGCCACCTTCCGTTCATCCTCAAAGTTGAGGGTCGCACTATCCCCAAAGTGCTGGACCGCGGCGCAGTCATAGGCGCGGGCCGCCTGCCACGGGCACTTGAAAGTGCCAAGCTGGATCTTCTTGCCTTTGACGGTGATCTGAGCTCCCCAAGACGGTGTCTTCGTGGCTTTGCGGTGAACACCACGGAACTTAGGCTCCGGATCCGACATGATGCTAAGCAGTTAAGTAAAATCATTTGATATAGGGGTTAGTCATATATGAAATGAATATATGTAAATAAATTCATAGCAACTTACGCAATATCAACTTAGGCAATAAATTCATATATGTTATTAAGAGTTTAAAACAGATAAAACATAGCAACTTTGCCTACATGATTTAGTCTGTTTTAGTGTTTAATTTGGACAAACAAATAATGCTTATGAATCTATAGATTTAGCTCTTTCTAATGATATTAAATTTACAAATTTTCGTGTAGCAGATTTCCCACAATTTGCATGCAAAGGGGGCTAATCTACACTGTTTTTCAGATTTAGCAGTTTTTCACGTTTCTCAGAAAACAGATAAAATATAGCATTTTGGCCTACATGATTTAGTGTGTTATAGTGATTAATTTGGACAAACAATTCATGCCTATGAATCTAAAGGTTTAGCTCTTTCTAATGATATGAAATTTACAAATTTTGGTGGAGCCGATTTTTCAGAATTTGCATGCAAAGTGGGCTAATCCATATAGTTTTTTCAGCCATTTTGTCGAGCACCTTGCGTGCACAAGGGAGGGGGAGGTCGCCGGCGGAGGGGAGGTGGCTCACCTTGGTCGCGGAGGGAGGGGAGGTCGCCGAGGGAGGGGAGGTCGCCGACGCGGCGGTGCTCGGGCGCGGCGGATCGGGCGCGGCAGGGAGCGGCGGGGCGCGGCGCAGCGGTGCTCGGGCGCGGCTCGGGCGCGGCGGGGCGCGGCGCGGCGGTGCGGCGGTGGCGGCGAGGAGCACGGTGGGGGGATCGAGCGAGAGGGAGCGGTGGCGGCGAGGCACGGGTGGAGGAGGTGGAGGAACGGTGCAGGTGGAGTGGCGTGTTCTGTTTTGACCTTTTATTTTCTAAAAAAAGTATTTTTATTTTCAAAAAAAGGTATTTTTATTTTTTTTAAAAAAGGTACTATTTAATTAAAATAAATAGTTGGAAATATAAAAAGTAAATACATAATCAAAATCAAATGATTTGATTAATTTAAATGTTTATTTTATACAAAAGGTATGAATTAAAATAAATAGTTGGAAATATAAGGAAGTAAATATATAATCAAAAAAAAAGAGGAAAAGGAGAAGTCACATTGCGACTTTAGGCCCTTCATCTCCATCCGATTTCAATCCGACTGTCCAAATTTCTTTTGCACAGCTCACATACAATGTCAGTTTATTGCTAGACTTTACATGAGGCATAGAATGTGCTGGAGATATATGCATGTTTTTCTGAGTTCTTTTTACATTTCAATTTTTTTTTGCATAAAAGGAGCATATGCATCCGAGAGGCACTGTATATATATATATATACAGTGGTGTGGTGGAAGTTTTTTTGTAATTTTATCCAACAACATGTCTGGACGTCGGAGCGGCGCGGGTGGGATGGGGAGGCCGGCGTCGGCGCCGGCGGAGGCAGATCGAGAGGACAGATCGAGGAGGGTGCGGCGGTGGTGGGCCTTTTTAGTGGCGCACTGTAACACATGCGCCACAGAAATTCAACTTTCTGTGGCGCATCCACTTCCATGCGCCACAGAAAGATGAATTTCTGTGGCGCATGTGTTACAGTGCGCCACTAAAAATCATGTTTCTATGGCGCACCCTGTACCATGCGCCACAGAAAAAGTGGGATAGGACCCCACCCAGCCGGTGGTGGTGGGGTCCACCAACTATTTGTGGCGCATTCCTTCCAGTGCGCCACAGAAACATGATATTTAGTGGCGCACCATCTGGGAATGCGCCACAGAATATTGTGGCGCATCCTCATTGGTGCGCCACAGAATATTATTAGTGGCGCACGGCTTGTTTGGTGCACCACAAAACATCATTCCACCTATAGCTAGTTTCCTAGTAGTGTATGCCCTAGAGGCAATAATAAAATGGTTTATTAAGCATATTCACGTTTATGATAATAGTTTATTATCCATGCTATAATTGTATTAAATGGAAACATAATACATGTGTGGAATATAAACACCCGGAGTCCCTAGTGAGCCTCTACAGGACTAGTTCGTTGATCGAGAGATAGTTAGAGTTTCCTAACTATGGACTTGTTATAGTCACTTGATAACGGAGTCATATCATTAGGTGTAATGGTGTGATGGACATGACCCAAATAAAGAGTTGCAATTAATCGTGTCACAAAAGTTTTGTTGTCAACACTTTTAATATGCCAAATATAGTTTCCTTAGACCATGAGATTATATCACTCCCGTTCACCGGAGGAATACTTTGTGGACATCAAACGTCACTTCGTAACTGGGTGATTATAAAGGTGTCTTTCAGGTATCTCCGATGGTGGGTTGTTGGGTGATATGAATCGAGAGTGGAATTTGTCCCTCCATGTGACGGAGAAGATATCTCCAGGCCTTCTCGGTAATATAGCATCACAATTCTGCAGACATGTGATTAGGTTGTAATCACCGGGATCCTATATTATGGACGAGTAAAGAGAACTTGCCGGTAACGAAATTAAACTAGACATGGGGATGTCAACGATTATATCTCGGGCAAGTAAAATATCGTGAGACAAAGGGAATCGTATATGAGATTAATTGAATCTCCGGCATCGTGGTTCAATCGAGAAAAGGTTTTCGTTGAGTGTATAGGAATTAATATGGACATCCCGGTCCCGCTATTAATTATTGATATGATCATGTCTATGCATTCTCGAACCCGTAGGGTTACACACTTAACGTTCCGATGAAATTAGGTTTTGCGATGAATTAAATGATGAAGTGAACGAATGGTGATTCGGAGTCTCGAATGGGATCCCGGACGTCACGAGAGGTTCCGGAGGAGTCCGGAGAATAAGATTCATATATGGAAAGTGGTTTCCGGAGGTTTCGGAAAAGTTCCGGAATATTTCATAGGGTATCGGAAAGGTTCCGGAATGTTCTAGAAGGGTCTAGAAGTGGGACCACATATTTTCTATGGGGCCCACATGGTGCAAAGGGGTGCTGCCACC
Source organism: Puccinellia tenuiflora (assembly GCA_012064385.1). Classification (NCBI taxonomy): domain Eukaryota; kingdom Viridiplantae; phylum Streptophyta; class Magnoliopsida; order Poales; family Poaceae; genus Puccinellia; species Puccinellia tenuiflora. Next base: position 447,064 of record QRDG01000391.1, on the reverse strand, counting down.
ACTTGGGTGGGGCGCACCACCTAGGCCCATATGGGTGGTGCGGCTAAGGGAGAAGGAGTTGGGCCCCTCCACCCCTTTAGGAAAGGGGGCCCAAGGAGGAGTCCTAGTTGGACTCCAACTTGGGGGGCAAGCAAAGGGGGGGCCGGCCAGCCCCCTGCCCTTGACCTAGCCAGCCTCCTATATAAAGGAGGGAAGGGGGGGCGCACTACACCCCTGGAGGCAGCCGCACCCCCTCTTCCATCTAAACCCTAGCCGCACCCCTCTTCTCCCGGAGGGCTGCCGCCATCTCTCCTCCACACCTAGCCGCACCCCCTAGCCCTAGGGGCTACGCCACCTTGCTCCTCTCCCTCTCCTCTTGCTTGGCTTGGCGAAGCCCTGCTCGCGGAGATCGTCATCATCACCGGCACTACCGTCGTGCTGCTGAGATCATCAAGGCCACGTCTTCTCGCTTGCGGGATCAAGGAGTCGACGTCTTCATCGAGCTGTACGTGTGGACACCGTGGAGGTGCTGCCCATTGCTGCACTTCACCGGATTGGATCTCGAGGATAACACATCTCCTCGCGACTAGACGAGTCTAGTTGCGGGGATCGACTAGCCAACCCCTGCACCGACAAAACGCGTTTGTTGATCTTCGAGGGTAAGAGATTGGATCTCATCTTCGCTATCTTCATCTCATAGATCTAGATCCTTGGGGTTTATTCCGCTTTGCCGCGTAGAAAATTTTTTGTTTTCCATGCTGCGACCCCATCAGTGGTATCAGAGCCTAGATCTATTCGTAGGTGTTGATGCGATTAGAACACAAGGAGTTGTGGGCGTTGATATTTTATGTTGCTACCTTCTCGCGTGCACTTTGCATCTTTGCGGTATTGTGAGATTGAAGCGGCCCGGACCAACCTTACTCGTCCACGCACGAGAGACCGGTTCCACGACTGACATGCAACTTGTTTTGCATAAGTGGCTGGCGGGTGTCTGTTTCTCTTGCTTTAGTGAGGATGCAATTTTCAATGGAAGGCCTTTTAAAAGGATGAGTAAATAAGCAACTATTATATCACCGTTGTGGTTTTTGCGTAGATTAGAACGGTTCTATCTCGTTGACCCAAGCCACGTAAAATTTGCATAAACAAAGTAGAGGACGTCTAACTTGTTTTTGCAGAGGGGGTCAAGTGATGTGATATGGCCAATGTGATTTGTGATAATGTATGCAATGATCATGTTTGTAATATTTCGCGACTTGCATGTCGGCGAGTACGGCAACCGGCAGGAGCCATATGGTTGTCTTTTATTTTATGTGACCTGCGTGTCAATGAATCACCATGTATTTGCTTTACTTTATTGCTAAGAGTAGCATTAGTTATAGTTGCAATAGTTGGTGGACAACCATGGTGATGGCGCCAAGATGATGGAGATCATGCCGGAGATGGAGATCTTGCCGGTGCTTTGAAGATGGAGATCTAAGAGCATATGAAGAAAGGCCATATCATATCACAATTATGAATTGCATGTGATGTTAATCCCTTTTATGCACCTTATTGTTATGCTTAGATGTGATCGCGACGGTAGCATGATAAGGTGATCTCTCATGTTAATATCAAGATAATTAAGTGTTCTCCCCTAGTATGCGCCGTTGCGAAAGTTCGTCGTTTCGAAGCATCACGTGATGATCGGGTGTGATAGATTCAACGTTCACATACAACGGGTGCAAGCCAGTTTGCACATGCGGAAATACTACGGTTGTCTTGACGAGCCTAGCATGTACAGACATGGCCTCGGGAACACGGAACCGAAAGGTTAAACACGAGTCATATGAATGATATGATCAACACTGAGTTGTTCACCATTGAAACTACATCATCTCACGTGATGATCGGTGGTGGTGTAGTGGATTTGGATCGTGTGTCACTAATCAACCGGAGAGATGTTGAGTTTAGTGGGAGTTCATTAATTTGATTAAATTGAACTAAAATTGTCATAAACAAGTGTCCTAAAGATGTCTTTGCAAAATCCTTGTAGATCATGGGAGACTACAGTAGTATGTTTCTTGCTGAGGAGCTGCGTCTCGATGGGTCCAACTTTGCTGAATGGTACATGCGTCTGAGAGAAGCCCTATACGCCAATGATGAGCTCTACGTGATAGATGAACCTTTAGAAAAACGCCCTGATGTTACTGTTGACTATGAAGGGTATATGGAGTGGTACGATCAAAAGACCACCTACTTGAGAGTCGAGTGGCTGATATGCACCTTCATGGATTCTAACCTTGGTAGACAATTTGGAAACTTGAGCGCAATGGAGATTGTCGATGAGCTGAAACGAAGGTTCATAGCACAAGTTAGAGTTGCAAGGTTTGAATGCTTGGATGATTTTCTTTCAACTAAGATGGAAGAAAACACTTGCTTGGAACAACACCTAAGTAAGATGCACCGGCTGTATTATACTATGGTGGATGTTTGGAACCATGAAATAACTGACGAGATGGCAATAGATGGGGTGCTGCGCTCGCTTCCCCCCAGCTATAAGGATTATGTGAGGAACTATATCATGGGAAGGGATTCGATCACTTTCTGTGAGTTTATTTCCCATCTGCGTCAAGTTAAAGTGGAACCCATAGCAGGAGAAGTAGTCAACGCAGAAGATATATTTTGATATACTAGTTATAAATGTTTAAATGTCCCATTTACACTTATGGTGAGCTAAGTATTTGATACTTGTGCTGTTTTATGAAAACAGGGCCTGCTATTTGAGAAGTGCATGGAGGGACTGAGTGGATTTCGCGGAAAGATGGCAATCAAGGAGTTGATGCTGGCGATGTTCTACTTCTACATTTATCGTTTTAAATTAGAGGATTTGAATGAGTTTTGTAATCGAATTAAGTGTGATCTTAAATTAGTGTGTCTCGGTTTGTGAGACGGTAATTCATGTTAAAGACAAATGGTTGTTCTGTTTTCATGAGTAATCCTTTTTGGAGATCACGTTTCGATTATGAGATTATTGTCCTTTGCTAGATTTAAACGATAATTAGTTAAACACTTATAAAATAAAAGACATGCTAAAATATCCAATACTTAATGATGAGATTTGTTTTAATTATACTATTAGTGCTGAAGAGCATCTTGATGCGCATCACTAAGTAGTGTGATTAAAAAATGCCATTTTCTGAAAATGCCATGAGTTGCTGAAAATAAACACAAGTGTTGGTCGTATTTTTCAGTGAATAAAAGACATCATTATTTTATCATGGATGAGTGAATAGGAGTATTTATTCATGTCATGATAAGATCATGGAAGTAAAGGATATTAAGTTGACAAGATAATTGAGTCTTTTCGATTTGATCAAAAGAGACAAAATATTTTAGTTATTGTTTAGTATGGTGACTTGTGACAAGTGTTATCACAAATTACAATGTTTAGAGATTGTTCAAAAGTGTTTTGATAAACCTAAAGTATTGTAGTCACATTATATTTGATATTATGTGGTCATAAAGAAGGGTCTTTGGTTTTAAGGTTTCATTTGTATCATTTAGATTTATTTTGATAACACTCTGTTTTAAATAAAGGATCTATTTAATGATTTGCATTTCGCATATGAGTTATGTGAAATAGTGGTTTCAATAATTATGAGATAATTAAAAGCCATAGCAAATAAAGTTTTGTAAAGTGTTCATATGAGATTATGAATAGAGATTCCACAATGTGAGGCTAAAAGGGACAAACCAATGTGTTTGGTTGTGTTATGTATTTTAGTGGTTTTATCGTGAAATGGTTTCATGGATAAAAGGAATTGTTGGAATAAATTTAGAAAGCTTAAACCTTGCATGTTTATGCATCAAGTGGCACGTGTGTGAAGTGCTATGTTGATTAAAACTTGACACATAAAAGGTTTTAATGATGGTGATCATTGAATTTTGGTTTAGCTTGTCTAAAGAGATGTAGGTTTCAAGAATATGAATTTTGTCAAAAGTTGCAAAATAATATTCATGATTTACTTGTCGTGTTTGGGAAACAAGACATACCTACAAAACTACAAAAGAAGAAATAGAAACTTTAAATACGAAAGTGACTAAGAGTCATTCTACTTTAAGTTTAAATCATAAAGTAATTGTTACTTGATTTTGTGAAAAGAATGTTTCACATATTTATTTTGCAAAAGAGTTTGCGTGGAATAAATAAAACTTAGAGCTGGCAAAGTGCTGGTGTTTCGTATATGAGTTCTCGAATCTTAAGAGTTAAGAGTTTTGGAGGAGTCCAAAGTGTCGAGAAAGTGCATAAGAAACTGAGTGAGATCTAATTAAGATATGTGGTGACATATATTAAGTTAGAGCAGAAATTAATTTCCATAATCAAAATATGTGGTGACATATGTTTGAGTGGAAACTAGTTGATCATGGTCAAATATAAAGATAACATATTTCTGAGTGGGAGCCACAGTGTTTTCACAATTTAATATGTGTATGGTGTATATTTGAGTGGGAGTTTACAACATCGTGTTTGAATGAAATGGAGATTTCATAAATGTTGTAAATGGTGACATGGACCAATGCATAACTTATGAAGTTAGTTTGAACGTCAAATTTTCATGTGGATGAATGTATCTATGGAGGATAGATAAATTTGATAAATATCAAAGTCAGGGTGTTTTACCTATACAAGTTTTGAAGGAGTTCAAAATGAAACAAGAGAAGAATGGTTCATCTCATTGTGATATATATAGGTGAAGCATTGAGTTAGAGAACTCAGTACAAAATTGATGGTTGAAGGATATGTTGGAATTCAATATGAATTGTTCATAGGTCTCAACATATAGGAACCATGTGTTTGTATATGATGATATGTGACCCAAGTTCTTAGTTGTAAGAACATGATGAATGAGGAGTCATTTTTCATGAAATTAAGATAAATTTAGAAAATGGTGGACTTGGTTGAAGTCATAAAGCCAGACTAAATTGGAGATCTTTTAGAATCAGAGCAGCGCAGCGAAAGCATGATCGGAAATATCGAAGTGCAAAGTTACACTGTCGATTTGTTAAGTCTACAACATATAGGAGTATATGATTAATTCAAGGATTGAAATAAGATATAATATTTTGGTTTGAGAAAGTTGTTTCAAGATCGAGTGAGTTCCGGTTGCGTGTGTTATGAGAAAGTCCAATTGACTAATCATACATATGGGCATAAAAGGATATGAATATCTCACTCTATAACCAAACATATTATATACATTATATGATAATGAGTTTTATCATGGGATGATAGGAAGTTTATCATGTGATGATAAAGTAATGTCAAATTAGGTGACAGTTACAATTTTGCAAAGGACATAAAGAGCTGTAAAGTACAGAGCACGGACAGAACCTCTTCCACAAGCAAACATGATCGGCACTGAGACTTCATGAGTGAGACTCCATGGGTGTTGGATCGCGGAAATGTAAACTAGATTATTGACTCTAGTGCAAGTGGGAGACTGTTGGGAATATGCCCTAGAGGCAATAATAAAATGGTTTATTAAGCATATTCACGTTTATGATAATAGTTTATTATCCATGCTATAATTGTATTAAATGGAAACATAATACATGTGTGGAATATAAACACCCGGAGTCCCTAGTGAGCCTCTACAGGACTAGTTCGTTGATCGAGAGATAGTTAGATTTTCCTAACTATGGACTTGTTATAGTCACTTGATAACGGAGTCATATCATTAGGAGTAATGGTGTGATGGACATGACCCAAATAAAGAGTTGCAATTAATCGTGTCACAAAAGTTTTGTTGTCAACACTTTTAATATGCCAAATATAGTTTCCTTAGACCATGAGATTATATCACTCCGTTCACCGGAGGAATACTTTGTGGACATCAAACGTCACTTCGTAACTGGGTGATTATAAAGGTGGCTTTCAGGTATCTCCGATGGTGGGTTGTTGGGTGATATGAATCGAGAGTGGAATTTGTCCCTCCATGTGACGGAGAAGATATCTCCAGGCCTTCTCGGTAATATAGCATCAAAAGTCTGCAGACATGTGATTAGGTTGTAATCACCGGGATCCTATATTATGGACGAGTAAAGAGAACTTGCCGGTAACGAGATTAAACTAGACATGGGGATGTCAACGATTATATCTCGGGCAAGTAAAATATCGTGAGACAAAGGGAATCGTATATGAGATTAATTGAATCTCCGGCATCGTGGTTCAATCGAGAAAAGGTTTTCGTTGAGTGTATAGGAATTAATATGGACATCCCGGTCCCGCTATTAATTATTGATATGATCATGTCTATGCATTCTCGAACCCGTAGGGTCACACACTTAACGTTCCGATGAAATTAGGTTTTGCGATGAATTAAATGATGAAGTGAACGAATGGTGATTCGGAGTCTCGGATGGGATCCCGGACGTCACGAGAGGTTCCGGAGGAGTCCGGAGAATAAGATTCATATATGGAAAGTGGTTTCCGGAGGTTTCAGAAAAGTTCCGGAATATTTCATAGGGTATCGGAAAGGTCCCGGAATGTTCTAAAAGGGTCTAGAAGTGGGACCACATATTTTGTATGGGGCCCACATGGTGCAAAGGGGTGCTGCCACCACTTGGGTGGGGCGCACCACCTAGGCCCATATGGGTGGTGCGGCTAAGGGAGAAGGAGTTGGGCCCCTCCACCCCTTTAGGAAAGGGGGCCCAAGGAGGAGTCCTAGTTGGACTCCAACTTGGGGGGCAAGCAAAGGGGGGGCCGGCCGGCCCCCTGCCCTTGACCTAGCCGGCCTCCTATATAAAGGAGGGAAGGGGGGGGGCGCACTACACCCCTGGAGGCAGCCGCACCCCCTCTCCCATCTAAACCCTAGCCGCACCCCTCTTCTCCCGGAGGGCTGCCGCCATCTCTCCTCCACACCTAGCCGCACCCCCTAGCCCTAGGGGCTGCGCCACCTTGCTCCTCTCCCTCTCCTCTTGCTTGGCTTGGCGAAGCCCTGCTCGCGGAGATCGTCATCATCACCGGCACTACCGTCGTGCTGCTGAGATCATCAAGGCCACGTCTTCTCGCTTGCGGGATCAAGGAGTCGACGTCTTCATCGAGCTGTACGTGTGGACGCCGCGGAGGTGCTGCCCATTGCTGTACTTCACCGGATTGGATCTCGAGGATAACACATCTCCTCGCGACTAGACGAGTCTAGTTGCGGGGATCGACTAGCCAACCCCTGCACCGACAAAACGCGTTTGTTGATCTTCGAGGGTAAGAGATTGGATCTCATCTTCGCTATCTTCATCTCATAGATCTAGATCCTTGGGGTTTATTCCGCTTTGCCGCGTAGAATTTTTTTTGTTTTCCATGCTGCGACCCCATCAGCAATAGTCGAAATGGTTGCTCAACATCCTTACTCACAGCTTCCTAATTCTCGACAAACTGTGTATTCTTACTACTCTGTGGGTTGTGAATTGTCTTCACAAATGTGGAAAGAAGAGTAGATACCATGGGAATTAGTCCATATAATACTCATGATCACTGACAGTAAAGTTGCATGCTGGAGATTCTCCACTTGCTAGCCTTGTAAACATATGTGATATTTGCAAGACACTGATGTCATTGTGAGAGCCAGACATTGCAGAGTATCAATGCAAAATCCATAGTTGCCCAAAGGAAAAATCTTCAAGTATGATAGTAGGATCATGGCAATGCCCCGTGAATTGACCATGCCATGTTGTAGGGCAATTCCTCCACTTCCCATGCATACATTCGATCATCCCAAACAACCGAGGCCAACCTCCAGCTTCTTTCATTGCCATGAGCCTTGCGGAGTACAAAGGTAATCAACTTAGAAGGCTCTCAGCATAGTCTTGGAAAAAACATCTTAACGCTATTCGGTGTGGCGCCGTTCCCCCAGACATTGGTCCTAGGACCCAATAGTAGGAAAAGGTATGGGCACACCAAACTCCAAACCGTGGGGGCTGGGCGTGCCATACCCTATAAGGGGTCGGCGAAACCCTAATGTAAGGGAGGCATGAGGGTTGGTCGAGGCACATGAGGTCGGATCTAATCCAAATGGTTCCTCACCTTCTCATCTCTCATGTCCTGCTGCTCGGGGCTACTAGCACCATTGGTTTCTCGCTCTTGTACGTGTGAATACCTTGGAGGCACGACCGCTACCGTTCTTGGATAGGACCTACCACCCTTGAGCATCGACTATGTCTGATTCCATGAAGTGGACTACTTTGACTACAAATTGATCATCTAAATTGACCCGATCATCAAGGGGTACACTCGTCAATAACATCTTGCATATTTTTTCTATGTGACGCGGTAGAAATTTTGATATATAGCTACCGTGGCATATGCGTGCCCCTTTAGTGGTATCAGGGAAAGCATGCGTAGTTTCAGGTTCGGGTAGATTGCACATGTGATGTGCAAGACAGAAGATTGGCATTGACACACGGAATTTCATGGCCTAACTCTATTTGATTAGTTCTTCTAGATGAGATCTATTGGAACCTCCTTGTTCTGATCTTTGGGTCTGGGTGTTTGTAAGAGGTCCGGTGAACCTTTCAGTATAGTATTTTGAGCTTGCACACTTATCTAGAGACCAAGACATGCTGAGGATGACTGTGGATTCCCATCAATCGAGAAATATGAACTTGCGATTTTAGGTTTTGTAGATTTGACGATCTGATCTAGTATCTTCGGTTCCAATCTACCACGCTTGATCACGAAAGGTTGCAAAACACATAGTTTCGGTAAAACAACCATAACTTTGTCATATAGATGGTTTGTTCGAACGCGTCGTCAGTCAAAGCCTACTACTATACTATACTATACTATACTATACTATACTATACTATACTATACTATACTATACTATACTATACTATACTATACTATACTATATAGAGGTATAACGGTGTGAGTAATGTAACACCATACCAACGCCACAATTATAATTCAAAATCAAACTCCTTGAACATCAAATAAAGAAAATACTACTAGCAAATGTCATATAAACATCACACATAGCTTACCAAACATAAAATGAAACTTAAATCATCCCAGAAAAGATAAAGGCACCCTCATGTGGCTCGTGCTAAGTACTATACAACTCATGTCGACACCATTACCATATCCACCAGTCCACAAACCCCCACCCCCAAACCTCTCGTCGGCACCACCAAACTCCCACACAAAACCACGAAACGCACCCTCAAAGCTGCCACAAAGTCACCATCATCGATCGATCGATACAGCTCCCCTGTTTTGCTCCATGATCAAGCCCATCATTTCCCTCACTCAAAAAAAAAAGAAATAAAAAATCCCATAATCATGTGTCTACCAACTCCACAAAGGATTTCCTCTCTCCCCCATAAAGCCCTTCCCACCCGGGCGTTCCACCTCGCCGCCTCCTCTCCTCTTCCTCCCCCGTCCCAAATCCAACCCAAGATCCATCCATCGCCATGGCGCTCTCCGTCGAGAAGACCTCCTCCGGCCGGGAGTACAAGGTGAAGGACCTCTCCCAGGCGGACTTCGGCCGCCTCGAGCTCGACCTCGCCGAGGTCGAGATGCCGGGGCTCATGGCGTGCCGCACCGAGTTCGGGCCCTCGCAGCCCTTCAAGGGCGCCCGGATCTCGGGCTCCCTCCACATGACCATCCAGACCGCCGTCCATCTAAAACACATTCCTTCTCTTGCATCTTAAGATACAAGTGATACTTTGGGAACGTATCAACGAACTTTGTTGTTTATTATGATATTATCCACGTTTTTTGTGTGTACTTTTACAATATTTACTTGGACTAACATATTAATAGTTTCAAGAGAGTACAATTACTTATGTTCACTTTGATGTGTATGAATTATTTGAAGATTGGAATACTCGCAAAGAAACCCTTTGTTTTGGTAGAATTTGGACTTGGTTTTAGAGTTTCACATGGGGCAGCCAAAATATGACGTCAAACAGAACATGTTACTGAAAGTTGTACAAACTTTTGCGATGACGAAAATTTATCGGTCGCACATCTCCAACAGAGTTGGGGCGCGCCGTGTAGGTGTGTTTTACCAAAGGTCTAATACTGTCTACGTGATTCCGAAAGTGGATGATGGAATTGACTCTAATGCTTGCCATACTTGATAGATTTGTTCATGGTAATGCACTACCGAACCGAATGTAGTGCACTGTCAAACCGAAGGCAGTGCAGTACACACCAAAAACATAGTGCATTGCCGAACCGAAGGCAGTGCAATATCGAACCGAAGACAATGCACTACACCCTAGAAAGGCAATGCACTATCGAACCGAAGGTAATGTAATGTATAAAAGAGAAGGCAGTGCAGTGGAAAGTACACACACAATTATTATTTTTGAGCATGACTATGGCGGGCTCTTAGAGCCGGCCTGAACTTTATTACTCAAAATGTTATCTATGAAGCTTTGCAGCCTCTACACGATAGGTTCAAATGAACCAGAGTTTACAAAGGGATACAAGAGAAGAGAAATAAAAGAAAAAGAGCATCCAGCACACAAATAGATTAGTCGAAAGGATCTTGTAGTCGAGGCGACGTAGAGAAACGAAATCCGCTTGCCGAGCGAATGCTCAACACCATGAAGAACTAGGAGCGCAGCAGCCGTCGAAAGGCATCCCATTGCCGAGGTTGCGTCGCGCCGCCGAGCGCCGTCGACACCACCGAAGGGCAATTTTCCACTGAGACAAACACTGCACATCCTCTTGACCTTGAACTAGGAGAGTCTCAACCGCCGTCGAAGGGCATCCCACTGCCGAGGTTGGATCGCGACTTCGAGAGCCGCCGACACCCCCGAAGGGCAAAGTTCCACCGAGACGACCACTGCACTTCCTCTTGCCTCGGCCATCACCAAATGAGCAAGCCAGAGCACAACACGAGGCAACGAGAACCTCATACGCCATCGAAGGACAACAATCACCGAGACCGCACTGTAGACACGAAAAAACCCTCGACCCGGCAGACCACCTCCATCCAACTCCTCAAACCCTTTCACGGTTCTCATTCTGGCCATCGGTCCATAGAGACAACACACAACCAACAAAGTTCAGGTGGCTCCAAGATGACGCCTCCAAGGAGGTAACGACGTCGAAGACGCCGCTGTCATCCGATCTAAACAAAGATATGTGGCTTTCGCCAGGAGTGCACTTAGGGTCGACGGGTGGAAACTTCACGACAACGCCTCCAACGAGGA